>QUSE01000004.1:0-541238 GCA_006508115.1 Apiospora malaysiana | reverse complement strand
CCCCCCCCCCCCCCCCCCGCCCCCCCCCCCCCCCCCCCCCCCCCCCCCCCCCCCGATAGAACTTTTGAAAGGGACCTATGTAATTCTGAGCATGAATGTAATTCCCTGTTGCACTTAGTACACCTTCCTAGGTCAGGTATGCAGCATCGGCTCACTGGGATCCAGCTCACTGTATTCCTTTCCTTTTCTTTTCTTTTTCAAGAGGCCGCCATTGCAGCTAAGGGGCAGCCACTGCCGTGTTTCCGCTGCAGACTCGGTGGCAGCCCAATAACTATGCACACTAATTGGTTTCCTCAGCCGCCTGGAGCGCCACATTCCCAAAATAGCAGAGATACAGCACAGCTTTGCTAGCTATTCATAGGCTGTTTGCTCTTTCCTCTGTAAAAAAAATGCCTTACGGCGGGGATCTGCGTAAGACCACATCACCGTACAGACAGGCTGGAGAGATCAGCCAAGAGCCAAGAGGCCCACGTAGGAAACAAAGCCTATGGTTGCCATGATCTGCTCCTGTGTTTCTTTATTTATTCCCCTCGGGGTCACTTAGCAATCAAAACGTGGAGATGGAGCATGTTGAGAGCATCGATTCATCTTTCTTTTCCATAACCAAAAATGCATCTCTATCGATTCTCGTACCCTATTAGGAGGCCATATCCGTTTCAATGGTTCACTCCTCTCGTCATTGTCGGCGGCCTCGTGCTCGCTGTTCTATTTTCTTTTATGACCTTCCCTGCCAATGCGTACGATATGAAACTAGAACCCTCTTTTGACCCAAATAAAACCATAAGGGAAGATGGTCCGTACTCACCCTTCGGATGGTGGGACGGCGAAAATCTCAAGCCCAAGTGCGAGCCGTTCGACCTCTCAGTCGGTAGCCGCTTCTTCACGACAAATAAGGGATTCTTATACACAGTCGACAAGGTGTACCAATACAGCCCCGAGACTAACGAGAATGAAACCGTGGTCCAATCGGCCCCGTACCTTAATAACCCTCTTGAGGACTGTCACCCAACCTATATCATTATGAGCCTTACGAAGGACGACATGGCGGAGCCACCTACGTGGTGGATCTCGTGGGTTGGGAATTCATACTTCGAAGCTAAAGCCACGTACGTCCACATTCTCCTCCTGATGCCACACTAAAATACTGATATATAACTCAGTTGCGTTTTCCACACCGAGAAGGGCCCGGCGAGAATCGATATTAGCATGAAGAAATCGGGCGTAGCTAAAGATAAGTGGGACTATATCATCGCCCCTGATAGCAAGGCGAGCTTCTGGTGGGGCGCTCAGCTGCTCAATACCTATTGGTTCAGCCTCTTACAAGTGCTGTCCAAGAAGGGCCGTTTCGAGCAAAAGCAGAAGGAAGACGGTTTCTTCAATCGGGGAATGTTTACATTCGAGTTCGAGCCAGCAAAGAAGAATAAGTATGTCCTTACCTCTGATTCCACTTCACATTCATTATTTTCCCCCTTGTCGCTTAAGAGGTGTGGCTATTTTACTAATCGAGGTCTAGGAGCATCCGCGATGTCGACTTCCATAAATTGGGGTTCTACTTGATTCCGTCCTTAAAAGCTCACCCGTATGGTGACCAAATGTGGCAGAATGAACTGAAACTGAGTTTAGATGACCGATATAATAACCCTAAGGTATGGCTCATTCACCTATAATACTCCTAGATGGTACATCTAACTGGGCGAACCGAGTAAATAGAATAACATATCTTTGGCTTTAACCGAAGCCTCATACTTTGCAAAAATCATGCACTCCTTTCTGGTAGCAGATTTAGGGAACCCTGCCATACCGAACATGCTACTGAAAGAGGAAGATCTACGCTACTTCCTAAGCGGCAAGGCCAACAACACCAACAGGCAGCCGGGTGGCATGCTCTCGAAAGATTCTGACCGAGATGAGAATTTCGCATTCCTCTACAGACTTCAGACGCCACCGCATTCTAATAAGCTTGTCCCCCTGGATGAGAGCTGGGACGCCTTTAAGTCGGATATGGGCAACCTGGGAACGCGTAACGCTACCATATACAAGCAGTACACGTGTTCGATACTACGCAAGAAGAGCTGGGGCAAGATCATCCTCCTGGTTCTCGTGGCCGACTTGGTCTTCCTGCAGGCCGCCTGGAAACTGCTGAACCTAGTGGCCGGGTTCCTGGTGGAGCAGCAGGCGCCGGTGACTGCCATGGTGTGTGCGGGCTGTCTTGAGGGGATCGAGAAGGGCCTGGAGACACCGGTCGAGTTGCAGAATCTGATTCCGGAGAATGAAGATGGGCAACGTAGATGAAAGAGCCCTGTACATCGTATATCCCGTTTTTCAGTCTCACTTCTAATATTTACACCGCAGTTGAGAAAGCGACGTTATACCCCAGGGGCCTAGCCCCCTTTCCCAATTGAAAGCCGTGTGACTGTGTGCCTGTGTTAAATTATAATAAACTCCCTTTCCTCGTATTCATTTATCTCGTTGATCCTCTAGTCTTCCTGGAAGTTTGAGTATTCTGTAAATCCGATACGCTCGTATACCGGGATTCCATTTTCACCTGATCTCTCCCTCTCTATCAGTACCAGACAACATAGACATTGGTAGGGCTCAAAGAACTTTCGAATGTCATGTACTGGGTTGAATTTGGGGTGGTGGGTAAGAAGAGGAAACACGTAAAGCAAAGCTGTTGGGCCAATCACCCCTTGTTCAATGACAAAATCAGGGGTGAATGTTACCCCTTGCACGTCCTCCTCGCTGAGGATTTGAGTTCCCTTTATATCCTTGAGCACGAAGGATACGTCTCCTTCAGCATCGAAATGACGCATTTCCCACGAGGTCGGGGGGATACGTCCTCTCAGATGCAGCTGGCAACCTTCAGTCACGCTGCCAAAAGGATTGTTGCCAACCTTGAGGCGAACATGGGCGTCGAGGACATCGAACCGTTGGGTCACTTTGTCACCGGAGAAGGTCTCGGGTGAATTAACGAAGTAGCGTACTGACGTCAGTACCGAGGCCCACGACCATGAAGGGTCCAGGTATTCCGTTGGCCTGGGTCTCCGCACGCCCATGGGAAGGTCGAGTCGGAATGAATCTTCTCGAGCCGTCGTTATCAAAGTCTGCCCGGTGAACCAAGCAAGGTCTGTGGCTATGGTGGGATACCAAAGCCCAGCCAAGTAGGGTGTGCTTATCCCGTCAAGTTGGTTCGAGGACTTGACGGATTTGTGTACGACAGCCGCCAGACCTGAAAAGGCAATCAGCCGATCCTCGATTTTAGTTAGGCTGATGGCGCTGTACGCGGAGATCATGCGAGGCCAATCTATTGAAGACTGGCGTTTCACAAAGAAGCCTTGATCCGACGTAGGCGTTACGCGGGTGATCTGGTGACCAACGGGAACGATGATGATTTTCATGTCCCCGCCGCACTCGCAGGTCGTCACCTCGTTGCACTCAAAGGCGACTTCGGAGCCGCAGAAGTGCAGAACCCTGGGGGCAAGCCACCGCTCCTGCAATGCCCACGCACGTGTGAGGAGCGGGAACTCCCGAAGCAGATCTGCATGGTCGTCTGCGTAGGAAAAATGCAATTTGGCTTGCGTCGGGCCCACAGGATGGGCTATGAGGCAAAACTCCCCCTTTTCAGCGTCCATTTCCTCAGATCGAACGGTTCTGGGCCGGCTTTTGATTTTCATACCGCCATGAGAGTTGGCAGAGCGTGTTGCTGCGATACATACAGCGCAATTCGAGTAGTATGAGCCCATCTTTTGCGACTCGTGGAGCCAGTCGTCCATGCTGTCCTGCACAATGCAGAGAGAGTCGATCCATAAACGTCGCATCCCCAGTTTCCTGCATATTTCGATGGCGTCCAGGAAGACTGGAGACAGGATATGTGGTGGGATGCGTTCTTGAAGCTGGTGCTTGGTATTCTTGTTAAGTGTGCAATCAATGTTCCCGCCCCAGTAATGACTTAAACAGACATACTCTCCATGCTGACCGTGAGAGGTAACCACCTTGATGTCACCCGATGTCCCAATTTCCAAGTAGCGTGAAGGAAGTTTTGATTGACCTTGTCTCTTGCAGGTTAAATGATTCGTCGAACAGACTTTGATCCATCGCTAAGTAACAGACCAGCGTTGGTCGGGGTCCAGCCAGCTTTGGCCTACCATGTTTGGGGGTACTGTCCGCAGATGCGTTGGGAAGCCGGACCTAGATGGTTCCAGGTCGCTTTTTGGATTATCCAAATATGGGACCTCCAGCAAAACTCTGTAGCGGTCTTCAGGCCTGTCATCTCTCTCCGTAGATAGTTTCTTTCCCAACTTCAAAACAAGTTCGATACCTGGCTTTGCACTCTGGACCCAGATCTCGGTTATCTCGGTTCTCTGACGATGAGAAGTTGTTAACCTGTGTACAAGTCGGCAAAATGTGCAGCTCTTGCTAGAAGCGTCAACTTTGGCTGAATCCAGTATGACTTAATGTCTTTACTTTAGCATGTAGAAAACGCCTGCTCGAAAAAGTTCACTACAACCGTCACATTCATACCCCGACTTCCTACCTCCCATTAGTACTTCCTCATTAAAACTATTTCATAGCAGGTTGCTTACATGACAAGTTGGCCATTTCTGTTCGTAATGATTTGCGCTAGATCGATGATTTTATACCCCCAATTTGGCAGGATCTGGTTGCCGAAGCGGTGTCGGCGCTGAGGGGGAGGTAAGAGACTACCACCATTATGTAAGAACCGGGATCGCTCATCACCAAGATATAGGATCCGCAATCGCTTGTTTTCTTGCAGTTTTGGCGTTACGACGTTTACCACTTTACCCTTTTGTCAGATGGATAAAGTTCTTTTTGACTTTCTAACACCGAACGACGATCAATTTGGTTCAAGCTTTGTTGGAGGTGGCTTCAAAGCCCGCCTATTGCTTACATGCCATTAATAACTTTCTACATTGTCCTACTGCACTCATCATCTTGATTCTCCGGCGTCTTGACGGTTTCCGCATTTACGTATCCCATGGTGACTCCTGTGGAGGGGGAAGAGGGCCAGGGTCTACTACCAAATCGCCGGCCTCTTTACTTCTGTGATAGACAGATGTCACTTTTCCGGGCAGTTCATACTAGGTCAACCCGGCTAAGTCGAATGTGGTAGACATACATAATCACTAGCGCTGCATTTCGCACGCAGTTTAACAGTAGGAGACAAAATGAAACTCGGTGAATGTTGTGGAGAGAAGAAATTATGTACAAGTGCCCAGTAGAACAGGAGGAGAAAGAGAGAAACCCCCGCCTAGAGAAGAGTCGCCAGGGTGAAAAGAAAGAAAAACCACCAAACTACTCTGGTCACTGCTGAGCAACCGTAGTATGCTAAGCCTAGCAGGAAAAGCCACAGTCCATGTCAAGTTTGGAAACGGTGGACCAGGGGCCGCCGTTGTCCCACTTGCCGACGCTGCATCGGGAGTTCTTGGTGTTTTTCTTGCCGGATTGCCAGTGCTGGTCACCGTACTCGAAGGAGGCCTGTTGTATGAAAGAGGGAGAGAATATTTGTCAGTGTATTGCTCACATTCCGTGAGAGAGAGGGGGGGAAGGAACAGAATCCAGGATCAAATCAAGGAGAGAATGGAAAGCTTAAATACTTACCGGATTCTCAGCGTCCGGGTCGACGTTGATGTGGAGCTCCTTGGGCAGGCCATTGCCGCTGATGCTGCCAAAGATGACGTTCTTGCGCGTGACCTTGAAGTCTTGCTGGGCCACCTGGAACTGGTTGGCGTCGTAGACCTTGACGGTGGCGAAGCGGTTGTCCGACCCTTCCTTCATGTGAACGTGGACGCCGCACCAGCCGCCCTGGAAGCGTTTCTCGACGGCGACCTCTTCCACAGCGGGAGAGGGAGCGGGAGCACTCAGGGATGTGGCGGCAAGGCCGAGGACGGCCATGAAGACGGCAGTGGCATGCATTTTGTTTGGAAGGGTGGTGTGGCTTTGTTGATTTTGTAAGATTGGCTGTCCAATTGGCTGTCCAATTGGTTGACGGTGGTGGCGACGAAATATGACTGTGAAAATTGACCGTAACAGGCAAGACTTGTTAGATTGTGATGATGATGATGATGATGAGGGGTTTAATATTTTTATTCGAGCACCCTCTCATATTTATATACTTGACGAAGTCCGACGATGATAAATGCTAAACCACATCATATAGCCTCTCAGTATACCGTCTACAGAGCCTCCTCCTCCTGCTTACTGAGATACATAGTAATACAGGACCCTTTCGACTTCGATTCATTCCGAGGCCGATATAGAGACTTCGCGTGGTCTCTATGCGGAGTGGTCACCGACGGCATTCCACAAACTGCACTTTCACGCGGGTCCAGAATATCTCGGGCACTTGGTAGTTCCAGTGGACCCCGGTGAACGTCTTTTAATAGATACGGACAATCTAGAGAACAAAGGACGCCAGGGGATTCCCACTCAGACTATGGGGGAATAGTGGATACCCCACGATAATTAGCTGGTCGGAGGATATGCTTACTATCGTTATTGGGAAAGGAAGATTTCACGGCATTGAAACCGGCGCCAGTCCCGTGAAGACGAAGATATTAACTCAAAAGTATAGTAAGACTTTGCTTTACTTCGAATTGCGTCCGTAATAACAGAGCACTGTGCTATACAGCGGTATCATATTTGTCACCTTTGCAGCAAGCCGGCGTGGGACGGGTAGTGTTGCGCTATAGTTATAACAGCACACGGCATGCGCAGGCCACAGCCTTGACGGACGGAATCATAATATACAGTCGAATATTGCAATATAGGCTACCCAGTCCAGGCTACCCAGTCCAAGAACAAGTTCTGTCTCCGCATTGAGCTTCGTGGCCAGTGTGAATTGGCCGCTAGTCGAATGGGCCGCTAGTCGAACAGGCGCAGCACCGTGAGCTGGCTCGTCGTTTCGCAATCGTTATAGCGTCTTGACTAGCACCACTTGACGTTTCCGGCGCCCGCCGAGGCCAGGCCTATTTCGCTCTTGTGTCCAAGGGAGAACCGCACTACCGTCTACGGCATTCAATTAAAAGACATACTATATATAGAGCAGTCGTTAGCCAACTTATTTACGCCATCAATAGACAAATAGGCGACGGGATATGTCCAACATACCGGTATGAACAAATAAGGCACCTCCTTCTCGTATTTCTTGTAGGCATCGCCGTACTTTCTTCGAGAGCGGTCGATGTCTCGCTTAACTCTGTGTGCCGCCATGACCATGAAGAAGACGAAGTAAAACCAGGGGAAGAAGCTCCTACGGACAAGTCACATTGACGATTAGCCTTGTTTTCCCCTTAAGAATCAGCCAAATGCAAGGGATGGTCGAACGTACTTGAAGCCGGTGATCAGGCCCCAGGACATGGAGAAGAACATGTCGGGCACATAGTTCGGTTTTCGCACAATGGCAAACCAGCCGTCACACAAAATTTGATCACCCACGTCAGTCTCTATAACACGTGGATTCTCGATGAACTGCCATGGGACTTGTGGGAAGGTGTTGCGCTTGACGAGTTGGCCCTTTTCATGGTGTCGGAATGAGTTCTTTTGACCATTGGAGCTGTCCCACATCCAGTACATGAACGCATAGGCAGCATACAGAACAGCCAGTGCATAAGGGCTCCAGTGATACTCATCAGGGTGGTGGTTAGCGAGGTACAGGGCGCAGTGGCAATAGCTGAACGGCACGCCTGCCAAATTCCAGAACGTAAGCATGAAGCCCAGCTTTTCGTAGTACATATCCCTAAAAGACGCAAATGAGGAGAGTCAGCCAGCTAACACCAAGATGGGCAAGGAGGGAGGAGGGGATTGCGTACCAACTGGTAATGATGGACTGTTCTGCCTTGCTGCAAGCGTTGGCATAGAGCCAGTGGGCCATGACCAGGAATACGACCTCTCCAGAAACATATCCGTAGGTCTCATACTGCCGCGCAGCAACGGCTGACGAGAGAAAGAACAATATGAACCAAGGAATTCGGACCTCATAGAACATCTTGAAATCCAGAATGCCGATGCGCGGGTTGAGTTCGGCCCCAACGAAGAAGTCGTAGATGTGATGGCCCGTCAATCTGTGGGTCCGTCCCCGGAGGAAGGCTTGCACATAAACGATGAAGCTATTCAAGAACCCCGAAAAGATGGCAACGCTCATGATGGAGCCGAACTCGTCGATCAAGGTGTACAGAGGGAAGACCTTGGTGACGTGGAGAACCGCAGCAAGCGCAATGGTGGCGTAGAAGCTGGAGTATGCTGAGCAGTAATAAGGCAAGCGTATGCCCCCTTCGTGGCGCAGAGGCCGGCCCTTGTTGTACACACCGGGCATGTAGCAGTACATGACGGCTTCCAGGAGGAAGAATGTCCAGTAGATGGCCCACGCCTTGGCGGTAGGGAAGGCGCCGCTGTAGGCGAGTTGGAAGAGATGGAAACCAAAATCAGCCCAAGTCTGATTAGAGTCGGGCAAGGGAATCTGGCCGTCATAGTACGTTGCTCCAATCCACATGTACCACATGAGTAGAGGAAACCCAATCATAAGGCTGGCAGTTCCAAGAGAACCACCAAACTCGAACTCGTCGGTCTCGCCATCGCGGAGCTTTGGGGTTGCTGTGGATGGCTTCTCGGTCGCAAAAGCCACTGATGGAGTAGGGGAGTTTCGATGTTTTGCGCCCATCTTGGGTCTATCGCTCAAGGGTCCGGTATATGGTCGAGGATTTCCGAGACGTTGCCCAATTGCATGATACAGACATGCTCACAAAGGGCGGATACGTGCATCTTAAATAAGAAAAATTCTAGCTTACATGCCTGAATAAAGGCACTCTTCAGACTCTCAGACAGGTAACCCAAAGCGAGATGGTTCGGCGTCTCGATTGAAGTTATCACCGGGACTTTGTCGGTAATATCGGGGCCAGGGGCCGGCGCGAGGTGCTTGGAAAGTCGAAATTCAAAGCGAGCCAATCGCTAAATACAAAAATGGAAAAGGGGGGCCGGATGACCAAAGTGGATCTGGAAGTTGAAAGCGAACCAATCGGTGGAGGATATTCTTTACGGGAACTTTTCCCCTTGAGGATTAGTAGATTTGCATTGAAAGGGGCTAGCTTAAGCAACTCAAGCTTCAGCCCCGTCGTGATTTCTGGCAATTGAAAGCGACCACATCCCATGCCAAGGACCGGTCTGCAATATCCCAAATCAATGCCTGACCCGTGGTCGTCCTATCACCAACTGCCATCTCCATTTCCATCTCCATCTCCATTTCTGAAGCGCCCATGTTTCGCAGAGAGGCTTCGCGCAGAGAGGCCGAGGCTAATAGGAAGCAACCGCGGACTAAACAGTTTACTGGGTGCTGGACTTGCCGCCGGCGACGGGTCAAATGCGACGAGTGAGTTGAGCCTCGTACTTTGGAGAACTGATTTCCCGGTCAAAGCTGGCTTTGCTGACTGCCAGACTCTTCAGAGAGAAACCATCATGTCAACGGTGCAATCGGCTGAACGTTCCTTGCGACGGCTACGGGTTACGCCTGACATGGGTGCAGGGCAATGATGATGCCTCTGTTGCTCCCGACGAAAGGTCATCCAGGCGGTCTTTACCTTTTGGCGCTGTAGTGACCGAAGCAACTGTCCTTTCTTCGTCCGAGATTGATAAGACGTTGGATAAGATTGATGGGTGGACACCAGAGGACTCTCCAGATCTCAGGCGATCGGGGTTTTCAGTGTTCACTGTCCCTTTGCCACAGGAAAGCATCGAAGATGAACCATCAATACCAACTTATGGAACTCCTTCGTCGACCAGCACTCTTTGTGGAGACCAAGCCAATACGGCATGGAGAAGTAATACCGACAAGAACCTCCGGCCTACTGACCTGGGGAACACGCCAGCACCCTCAGACTCTATCATTTCGAAGGTGATATTTGATCAGCAGCATCTAATCGGCGTTCCGACCGTCAGTATTGAGGATACTGATATTGGTGGCGTGAGAGAACCATCCCAGCCGCCCCAGCAAGCGTCCGCCATAGAACAACCGAGCGGCCAGTCCACCCAATCTGAACAAAAAGTGATACCACGTCACTTGGACGACCTTTTTATGCCCCGGAACCAAAAGCGGCTCATCCATCACTGGGTAACTTTCACAAGCCGCAAGCTCGTACTCCTCGACGAGCCCCACAACCCCTGCCGCACCATGATGCTGCCCATGGCCCTGGCGGGCCTCATGTCGCGGAGCGCCGAGTCCAACTCCAACGTGGGCATCTTCCACGCCCTGTGCGCCTGCGCCGCGTACAACCTGTACGAGCTCCATGGCCGACCGGCCGACAACGACGACGCCGCCGAACAAGATCTGTCGTTGGCGCTGGCCCACGACCAGCAGGCCATCCGCCACCTGCGGCACAACCTGGCGCGCGCCGACGAGCACCGCGACGCCGCCTTCGCCATGGCCATCATGGCCTGCATCGCCGTCGAGGCCGTCTCGGGTACCACCCGCCGCTGGCGCACCCACGTCTCGGGCGGCCTGGCCTACCTGGCGCGCCTGCACTCGCGCGGCGACGTCGACGAGGCCGTGCTGGCGCCGTTCCGGCGGCACATGGTGCTGATGGCCATCCTGTGCGACTTCTCCGTGGCCGAGGATCTGAAGGGGTTCCTGAATGTAGAAGATGATGATAATACAGAAAAAGCAGTAGCGGACGGAAGGCCAGCGGAGAGCCGCCTCGAGTTCTCTTTCCCGTACTATGGCGTCTCGCGGACGTTCCTGAAGATGCATGACCAGATGAACGTGTTTGCTGCCGCTGATCCTTCCCTCTCGGGAGGCGAAGAAAAGCGGAATAGACAGCTTGATGCGATCGAGCTGCAGCTTTACCTGGGATTTCCAAGCCCCTCGCAGTACCAAGGCGGAGGAGGCAACAACGCGCTACACGCTACCGTCATCCATCATGTTTCTACATCGTACTACTACGCGGGGCTCGTCTACTTCCAGCGTAGCATCCGGCGGGCCCCGGTGGCTTCGGTCCAGGCTCTCGTGGAGCTGGGCGTCGCGGAGCTCGAGGCCATCGACCGGGTTGGGAAGGGGGAGCTGGGCTGCATGATGCTCTGGCCGGTTCTGGTGCTTGGTGCTGAGTGCGACGAGCCCAAAGTGCAGCAGCGAATACGCGCCTGGTTCCGGGGGCAGAAGAAGTTGGGGTTTCGCAACTTGGTCGTGTTGGAAGATTTGATAGCTCACGTATGGCAGACCCGCAGTGCGAACACTAATACTAGCAGCAGTAGTATGCACGATGAACAGCGGAGGGAGGAGGCGGGTGTGGATTGGCGGGAAGTCATTGCATTACCTAGGTTTGATGTCTTCAGGCTCTAAAAATAAAAACATAGAGCCTCGCAAAAAGAGCGACATCGTTCGCCAAACCAGAGCCGCATAGAACGTACATACTCTACATAATTACTCCATCAATGCGACATGGCAGATATCCATGATCTGCCCCGAAATGGAAAGCCAAACACATAGTTTAAGCATTGTGCTTAGGTACGGCATCGTGCTCTCGTTTGGCGGAAGAGTTCTTGAGCGCTCTCTCACGCTCCATTCTTTCGATCTCGGCTTTCACGAAAGCCTCCCATGTATTAACGTACTCACAATAGCGGGCTGGCGCCGCTGTTGCTTTCTCGGAGGCGCCGGCATCCTTTGTTCCAAAATCATCTTTGATCTCCCCCTCCTCACACAGGGCCGGAGCTGGCCAGCCGACTTCGTGGCGATTGATTCCATGTGAACTCGGCCACATCGTATCAAGCGCGAGCTTTGTAGCCGGGGTTGTACTAGTAGAGTCCAACAAGCTCTCAGGTTGTTGTTGCCACTGAACCTCTACAGAGCCACTACTGTCTGTTCCCTGGGAGGAGCGGTCAGTAAACGATGCTCTTCCACTTGTGAAATGCAACACTCGCTGCGCGGTTGACTCACCAGAGCCGGCGCGCATGGCTTCAGCACGGGAATTGACATCATTCAGGGCACTGTCAATTAAACTGGTGCCGCCACGAGGCTTTGCTCCTTGACAATCATCTTCCTTCTCCTGCTGCACCGCATTCGGAGGAGCCGCCAGCAAGGTAGGTACCGGAAGCTTGGGGATGACCGGGTGCGAAGGGTCAAACTTGCGAGTTATAGCCTCGCGATCCGGACGGCGACCTACGGTCCCAAAGGCGTGCTTGCTGTAGTCATAGTCACGCTCAGCGGCAGCTTGCTGCGGGTCTTCATGGTAGTGCATGGCAAAGGCAGCGGTCCATGGGAAGGCGGCCAGACTCGGCGTGGCCCAGCGAATAAGCGCGGCCAGGTCCACCTTGGAGCTGATCTGCGGCTTGTTCTGGCGGCAGGTGAGCAAGTAGTACAGATCTTCCTCTTCACGCTCGCGCGTGCCGACGGCAGGCACGAAAGACGAGGGGCAGCGATCGTACAGGTGCTTGCCGGAATTGCAGCGAGGGCAAGCCATGATGTAGCCCCATCGACCGATCTTGGACACGCAGTCCTTGGCTTCGTGGCCCTCACGCTTGCAGTTGCCGCACTTGGCGACTGATCTCGGGTCGTTGCTGGCGTGAACTGGTCGAGGCTCACCTGTGCCAGTGATGGGAGCTGCAGCAGGAACGCCGTTGCCAATGCTTTGAAAGGGCTCTGCTGCGGGAGGTGACATGGAACGGGCCAATCCACCCAAGCCATTCTGCACCGGTTGATGAGAGAAGAGGCTGTAATCTTCTCGCAGTGACTGCGGAGGGAAATCCGGTTGCTGATACGATGGCTGGTATGCCGGCTGGTATCTGGAGAACTCGGGTGTTCGCTGGCGATAAACCTGAGGAGGATAAATTTGCGAGGCCTTGGTTGAAGGGCACTCATAAAACCTCTCTATCGCATGATTCGTCACGGGCTTGGCGTGGGATTCATGTCCAGCCCAACGATCATGCATTGGTTGGACCTGTTCAGCCGACGATACCGCACGGGCGCGGAGGTTATAATCTCCATCGAAGGGTTCTGGGTTAGAAAACGGTGGCCGATAGGTGTAGCCATTCTCCCCTGACGACGACCCATGGGGATGTGGCAATGGATGTGAAAGAGAATGCTGAGCCGGGCCATTGGAAGGCGGAGCATTACCTTGGGGCCTGTTTGACTGGCGAGACGACTCTTGGCCTTGGGCAATACGAGAACGGTGGGCAACTCGAGAATCCTTCGATTGAGCTTGACCGCGCCGAGACTCTTTGCGGGAACGCTGGCCATCGGGCGCCTCGTTCTGAGATCGCTTGCGGCCGCGACGAGTCATCTTGTATCAGGTGGCCCTCAACGGTCTCGCAGCAGACGTACTAGAGAGTAAATCAAGTTACTTGTCTGGGGACCGCGCACTCCTTGACGCGTCGCGTACACAAGCTGTAAGGCAAGAGCAGTCAAGATGGATGAGAGGCGCGAGTCCTTGCGAATGCGGTGACAAGAAAAATCGCGGACAAAGGTGAAAATACCAATGCAACTTGAAGGGGGGCAACAAGATGTAATGATTGCTGACAAGAAGGTGGAGGTCGCCGACAAAAAATGGAAGAATGCGAAGAGAGAGAAGTCTAAGTGCAACTGAAAAGTGCAAGCCGAGTTTGTCAAGATGGGATGGAGACGCAGAATGGTGAAAGGTCTCCACGCAACTGTCCAAACAGCTGAAGTAAAAATGACCTAGGGAATGTTCCAGGGCAGCTTCAACAATAAGCCTCAGTGCAGTAGAATTATATGCTTCTAGGTAGCTGCATTTGACCCAGAGCTGGAGGGGCTTGGGTGCATTGAATGCAGCACATTGCATGTAGCCAGCCACCTCTTCGTGACAGACGATTCACACTGACTTAGGTCTTTTGAGAGCACCTTGGACTAGACAAGTAGATGGAAGCAAGACAACCAGACTGGCAGCAAGCTAAGCTCAACCGCCCAGCACAAAGACATTCCATGGAAACCGAGAGAGGCCTGCACATCATCCACTGTCTTGCATGATAGGAGCTACTACGTCCTATCGAAAACCGGGGGCTTCTCTTTGTCCCAAACTAGGAGACATACAGTGTCCATTTCATGGGCTCCAAAGAGGATCTCACAGAACTACCCAGTCACTTCAGGCACCAGCACGCAATGCTTGGAGTCTAGGAAAACGCCAGATCTCACAGTTTGGTTGGTTACCCGGGCAAGAGCCCTGATGATTCTTCCAGATAGGAGTCCTAGCCTCCTCCGGTGTATGACGACAACAGGCCACAGGTCTGTTCTGTAGTGCATATGTTAGCCTGGCGTTCGTCTCAGGCATATGATGGGCGATCCTGGGCAAGCATTAGGTCAATAAATGAAGCAAGAGCAATGTGGTCACCAACTATTATTCCCTATAAGAGTGCAGAGCCACCACGGCCTTATTAGATATTCCAATGACAATGGACCATCAAATTGCTTGATTAGAATTGAATACTAATTATTGAACACATAAACTATACACCGGAACATAGAATTAGGTCGTTTTGTATTATCCCCACAGCTCCTCACTTTCCTCTATATGAGTGTGACATTCTGAGGCGTCATGTCGTCAAAGAAAGCTGGCTCTGCCGCTTGTGACCCAACTTGATAAGATTCTGGCGTTGTCTCCCCTGGCTCTGCCAAGGAGCTTAGTAGTGACGTGCTCCATGGAATAAATGGCGGAGGTTCAGGTCGTGTAACGTGGTCTGCTCCCAGTCGTCGGTACACTGGTGCATCATCGCTGCCCTCCCGTCGGAGCAACAGGACAAAGTCGTGTATTTACCTCTCGAGTTGGCGCAGGTGGCGGAATAAAGCCGGAGAAGATAGAGGTTTTCGACATCAACCTGCTTCAGGGGTTCATCGAGATGGATCAGTAAACCGGGTGGGTCGCCATCGACACTGCCAGCTCTCGTTTCCAGGACGTGGTCGACTCCATCACAAGAAAATGAGATCGTATTTGATCGAATGCTGAAGCGCAAGGACCTTATTCGAGCTGATATCATCAACTTGGACGAGATGAGCCGTGATGAATACGCGGGCCCTTCCCATGTACAGTTGAATTCACGAAGTTGGGCTTTGTCTTCCTCCGTCATTGTGTACACATATTCATAGCGAGCACCGATATAGCAACAGTTTATAGAGAACCATGATCAACTGGGAAGACTATATATCATGTTATCAGAGATTAAGGGTTCAAAAAATGAGAAATATGAAAAACTGGAAGCCACACATAATTGCTTATCGCAGGGTCGCTAAAATTAGGATGCGTTTCGGAAGAATGGCAACTATACCATCCCAGGTCTATCCATACACTTTCCTCCCAAACACCAATCGCAAACTTGAGTCCATGCTTTTGCGAGATAGACCTGATTATACCCGCCATTGCCGCCAACCTGTCGCTCTCACAGGTGATGGAGCGTCGGCTATATTCGGTAACCAGTGTCCACCAATTGTATTAACCTATCAATCGAGGGCCACTGTAGAGAGGCTACAAATAAGATGGCTCTATAATGTTTATTTCCAGGAGGATCCCATCTTCTGAAGTCAGCCCAGCATCGTACTGGTAGAGCATTTGGCTTTCGGTGAAGTGGATCAAGCGGGTGGACAAGGTCTGTTCATGGAGAACCCAAGCCCTATTAGTCAGAGGCCCATTTCAGACTATGTCAGACGACCCTAAGGGATAGTGAACGAAGCAAGTATCGGGGGCCTGGTCTTTGGGACTCCCCGGGGGTTATCCCAGAAGATAGTTTTGCCTCTCGTAGATCCAGCTGAGTCGTTACGGTAGACGAGTCAAGGAAGAGCCCACCATCCCCGTCCGACGACAAGGTAGCTGCAATGGTAAAATAACTACCTTGATACACATCGGCCATGTTTGAGGCCTCCACGGCCCAATCTTGCGGATCGTCTTGAATAATGCAAAGCGAATCGATCCAGAGATATCGAATCTCTAGGGTTCTTGATACGCGAACAGCGTCACAATATGTCTTTGGAAGTTTTGGGATCCATATTCCAGACATCATATCGGGGAAGCTGGCTTTCGTTACCATGAATGATTTTGTAACAGTATTCCCCCAGCAGTGGCTCAAAGCAAGATACCGTATACAAGCAGGCGCAAACTCGGGAATCGCATCTGTCGACCGAACCAACCTGATTGATGAAACTTGCATCTGGACTTGAGTTCACATCTAGTAGCCGTGCTGGATAATGCAATGATGAGGGAGAAGAACATGCTGAAGGTTTAAGACCAGATTCGCTAATGGAACAAGTCTGCAGCCAAAACACAATTGATTGGGCGCGATCTTCGAAGCGAACAGGCTTGGTGGACCATATGGCATTCTGTAAAACCGGTTCTATCGTTTTCAAATGTTAGCACCATTGCTCTCTTGGTCTCTGAAGAAGTATGTCCTTTCAGCAGGTACCGGATCCGGGGTATGGGTGAACAGAACACACCATTCTCGCCAACAAAAGCAACAGATTTCCTAGCCCTATCAAGAGGATAGGGTTGACTGTATATCATCATTTCCAGCTGTGTATGTATGCTGCAACAAAGGACTTTGGGTACAGATTCATGAGGGCTGTAGGGCTGCCATCTCCCAAAGATGGCTAGGAGGTTGTCATGGTATTCCTTAGGTAGAGTAGCCGATAAACTAGACTGCACTCGCTCTGGAGGAGGCAGCAAATGCCTAGATTCCATCCTCTCTATCTCGCATGTGACGGACGAAGTTGACTTGGCTTTTTTGCGTCTGGAGGAAATGAGACAGCCATTGGCACAAAGCACAATGGGAGGGGCTCAGATGTAGCTCAAATAGGGCATCGCTAAGGGAAAGCCCAGAGCGCGAGTCCATTGTCAAGGACTGAAGACTGGCTGGGTGTCTGAAGTCAGCTATGACCATTCAAAGAAGCAATTAATAATTCCGCAGTAATATTTAAAGATACAATGAAGTAGTGTAACTGCTTGGACAACATCAGATAAGTATGATCACAACGACGCTCTATGATTCTACCCCAAGGCTGGGCTTCTGGGGACCACGAGCTCCGATGTAACCCAAGGGGGGTGGGGGAACAGCAGACAAGGGCATCCTATCCTTCAGGTACAATCGCCGCCGGTGAAAACTCACAAGACTTGAAAAGGTCGCTGGGCGGCATCTGCACTCGTATGTAGAATACATGGATGGAGAACACATATTGGGGTTAAGGCCCTGAATTCAGAGCCCAGCAACTTGCCAAAACGTCAGAAAACCCTGTGTTTCGGTAAAAAAATCGAATGAGACGTATTATACAAGTCTTTTCTTCGTGTAATACGTAGTAGTAATAAATACACATTGCCCTCGGACCAACCCTAGATCCCGAAGGGGACCAGAAAGGCGATCAAGGCCAGGCCATCGCTAATGCGTTTCCAAGCTCTTCCTTCCCAGCTGAATGATTCAGAGAACTTTTGTTTTACCCGCCCAATGATACACGCGATGGTCGTTGGTCAAACTCATTGACGTACTGGCCAAGCAGAGAAAGTGTTAATGTTGATTACCCAACAGAGTAGGCTTTGATCAACCCATGATCATGCCCTTCATGCCGGCCAGGTCACCCTCCTTGGCTGCGATTTCGAAGTAGCCGTAGATGATGCTGTGAGGTTATTAGTAAGACGCATTGCGTCAGGAAATTCAGAATAATAACTTACGTTACAGCCAAAAGGGTACCAGTACCAGAGCCAAGGGCTCCCATGAGGTCACTGGCGACGGAGAGGGCACCAATGCAAGCACCACCAAAGGCGGCAGCAGTGGGAATGATGCGCTTCAGCTCCTTGTACATGCTCTGGTCGCGGTGACCAGCCATAACAAGACCCTGATCCTTCAGCTGCTTGGCGACATCACGGGGGCTGGAGCCAGACACCTCAATCCAGGTCTTGGAGAAGATGGCGCAAGCAGTGAGCATGTAAGCGATGTAGACGAAGGTGTGGATGGGGTCGAGAAGGGCATCCTTGAAGTTCAGGGGAGGAGACATGTAGTACACGAGACCAGAGATGGCGGACAGCTGGGCGGAGCCCTCCTTGGCCTCCCAAACACCGAAGAGACGGACGAGGAGATTCTCGGAGAAGCGCGAGTACAGCATCTGGCTGATCAGGAAGATGTTGGAAGACAGAGCAGACTGCAGCATGATGGGCATGTTGGAGGTGTAGAAGAGACGGACGGGGTACGAGCCGCGAGCACCACGCTGGCGCGAGGACTTGACTGGGATCTCGACACGGAAGCCCTGAAGGTAGATGACGGCGGCGAAAACAGCCAGAGTAGCCAACAGGTTCATGATGTTGGGGAGATTCTGTCTGTAGAAAGCCTCCTGCAGAGCGCGCTGCTTGTTGGGCCAGGTCATCAGAAGGTGGAAAAGGGCGATAACGGCACCCTCGAACTCGGGGCCACGGCCGGTGTTGATCGAAGTGGGAGAAAAAGCCTTCCACATGATGGACTCGCAAATGTTGGTGGCAATGAACAGAGAGATACCGCTGCCCAGACCGTAGCCCTTCTGGAGGAGCTCATCGAGCAGAATAACGATCATACCGGCAACAACGAGCTGGAGGATCAGGAGGAAGACGATACCGGCGCCGAGATCGCCAGGGGGTCCGTAGAGACCGGTGAAGACGTAGACGGTGGCGGTTCCGGCGCTGAGGATGAAAGCGAAGAGCTTCTGGGCGGTCTGGTAGAGTTCGCGATCGGACTTGAGGTCGAGGTTGACATCGATCATGTGGGTTCCAGCGAGGAGCTTCCGAACATCAGTACTTGCAGCTCACGCGCGGGGATGCGGAGAAGCTATAGACATACCTGGAAGACCATGCCGGAGGAGATGATGGGAGTAATACCGAGTTCCATCAGGGTTCCACGGTTACTGGCCATCATCATACGAAGCCAGTAAAGCGGATCGGAGGTGTCGGAGGAGACAATGCCGTACAAGGGCATTTGGCTCATGACCAAGAAGATCAGCAGCGTAAGACCAGTCCACATCAACTTTTGGTTGAAGGGCACCTTGGTCTCGGGCTGCTGAACCTCGGGCAGGAATGCCACGAAGGGCTTCACGAGCTGTTTGGGGTATCGTTAGCAGGCATCCTCAGCGTATTTCGTCGTGTGGTGATTCGGTTCTGGGTTGCGGAGGATCGCGTCGATCTGGGCGGCCACTGGTGGGTGACACTTACATCGAGAAACCGTACTACATTCAAGAGAAAGGCAGTATTAGCAACGTGTTCCCAGGCATAGGTAATGGATGGCCAATTGCAAGCCAAGTCGCATTGCGTCCATGAACTTGGTTCTGGTCAAGCCCATTTTGGACCCGACGGTTTGGAAGCTCTGGGTAGATAGACATGGGCGTGGCAGCGCCAAACTTACAACTACTCATTATGGCGGTAATATCCCAATGGGATTGAGAAGCGGAAGGGAAAACTGAATGGAAAAGCGACTTGTTGTCCCAAGAAGGCTGGGATGTCGCGGTTGGTGGGAAGGGGGAGAACTATAAGGGAGGAAGAAGGGAAAGTCGACGTGGTCGGAATCGCACCAGCTTTCGCGATGTTGACGGAGCCTGTCTAGTCAGTCAATCTGGCTTTAAAAATTGCCCCAACTATTCCTGGGCGGGCAGCGAATATGTGTCCAGAAGCTCGAATTCTAGTGGAGCCGCCCGCACGTGACACAATTTGCGGCAATCTGGCAGGAGCTTGGGCTGAGCAGTGAATGCAAACGACCCCTAGCCAGGACCTAGCCATTTGGAGCTTGGACGGATTAAGACCCCGGTTTGGGGGGAAGCAGCGTCCCGTCCAGCTGGCGGGCTAGAAAGTAGCTGAAAAGCAAGGGATGGTCTTCGCTAGGGAACGTTAATCCGTGCCGGATCGGGGGGTCACAACCTTAATTTTGAAAGGGATACTGGAGAGGCATGGTCAATGCACAACAAGTCAATTGAATTCATTGGCCTAAGAGCTGCCGCTGATACTCGAGGATTATGTGCGATGTGTGTCGAGCCGCATTTGCATCTTTTTGCGCAAGTATGCGCCAACAGCAATTTTATTAATGCGATGGACGACCTGCGCAACCACCAATGAGATATATTGAATAGAAGCAGGTCAGACGATTACTCCAATCTAGGCCACATTTCTCATGAGTTCATGATATTGCGAAAGCTGCCGTCAAGACTCGCCGTCCGCTATGTCGCAACCATGCCTGTCGCAAATCAACCCCGACTGCCCCTCGTGGCTATTATGGGGACCACAGGCACGGGCAAATCGGACGTAAGTCATCACCAAGAATGCCTACATATGGAGTGTAGTCGGTGTATAGAGACTGAACTGGAATGCAGCTTGCCGTAGATCTGGCCGTGCGGTTCAATGGAGAAATCATAAATGCAGACGCCATGCAGATGTACAGGGGCCTGCCCGTCATCACCAACCAAATCTCAGCCGAGGAGCAGCGCGGCGTCCCACACCATTTGCTGGCCACTATCGGTCATGACCAACCAACCTGGACCGTGGGTGTCTTTGCGCGGGAAGCGACCAAGATCATCGGCGAGATCCGCAGCAGGGGCAAGCTACCCATCATCGTCGGTGGGACGCATTACTACATCAGCGCCCTGCTGTTCGAGAACAGCCTCGTGGACTCGCAAACGTCCGAGAACCCGGATGTGGCTCACGTACCGCAGACGGACACGCGCCAGCAGCATGCGGTTCTAGAGGGACCGACGGATTTGATGCTGCAAAGACTGCGCCAAGTAGATCCGGTCATAGCGTCGCGATGGCATCCTGACGACAGGCGCAAGATCCAAAGGTCGTTGGAAATCTTTCTCACAACTGGCAGAAAGGCTTCCGACATATATGCAGAACAGGAGGAAGCCAAGGCCTCTGTCGCGCCGTCTTCCAGCCCGTGGGAGGCGCTCATGTTCTGGGTGTACTCCAAACCTGACATACTCAAAGAGCGACTGGATAAGCGCATCGACAAGATGGAGAAGGTCGGATTGATGGACGAAGTCAGGGAGCTCCATCATTACTTGAGGGATCAATCGGCCCTAGGAAATGAAGTTGACCGAACGCGAGGTATCTGGCAGTCAATTGGCTTCAAGCAGTTCGAGCCGTTCCTCGACGGGGAAAGAGATGGGATTTCCGCCGACGACCTGGAGAAACTGAGACTCGCAGGGCTGGAAGATATGAAGACAGCCACACGCCAATATGCGCGATCTCAATTGAGATGGATACGGCTGAAGACTGCCCCAGCCCTGAAGGAAAGACAGGCCTTGCAGTACTTCTATCTCATGGACAGCTCCGATGTCTCTAAGTTTTCAGAGGACGTTCTTTCCCCAGCGAGCGATATCACCAAGCTATTTCTCAATGGCGAAGAACTTCCCCCTCCTGCTGGCGTTTCCGAAACCGCATCTGAAGTGCTCTCAGCCTTCAGTGATGAGAACATGAAGCCCAAACCGAAATTCGAGGCCCGACACTGCGACCTCTGCAACGTGACACTTACCACCGAAGACCAATGGAACAAGCATCTGAAAGGGCGCAGCCATCGACGTGTATTGAAGCACAAGAGCAGGACCGCGCTGGTTCCGGTAGATGGGGCGGAAGGTACCGCCGAGACGGAATCAAACCAGCGTACCCCAGTCGATTGCGGTACCAACGACTCGGCCCCATTTTGATCATATAAGCGATCCACCCATACCAAGCATGATTTGCCAAGACGGGTGGCCTTGATAAGCTCAAATGTGGGTAAGCAAATAAGAGTAAGGAGCATGTGGCATCCCTTTCTATAGTATCAATCGGATTCATGATGCATAATTCACAAAACAAGTTCGAGTGTTCGTTGTTCAGGGTTCTCTGGTACCGGCTTCTCTTGGCCCTTGGCACGTGTTTCATCTTGTATTCATTTAATGTTGTTCTTCAAGGCCTCGCGGCTCTTGGTATCATCGTCTCAAGTGACGGCAAGGCGACGTTCTCCGTCCCATTTCTCTAGTCGAGGTCCATCTTCTCCCCCTCAACCTCCATCTTCTCCAGGCTCTCGGCCACGTCCAGGTCCATGGCGGCACCTTCGGCGGCGTTCTCCTCCTCGGTCGGGTCGGGCATGGCGGCAGCGGCAATCTAATCAAAGGTGTGTCGTTAGCATACAAGGCTCAAGTGAGTTGACTTTGGTGGGTGGTGAAGGTCAATATCTTACCTCGCCTTCCTTCTCGTCCTCGTCCTCGTCGAATCCGCCGGCGAGCTTGTAGAACTCGACCTCGTTTCTTGCCATTTCCTAGATGGCCGGGGCCGAGTCGAGCAGCCGCTGGGCGGCTTGGGCCGTGATGGAGTGTTGCTCTGGGGCGAAGGGCTGGCGCGGGTTCTGCACCCAGGCGACGCGGGCACCCAGCACGGCGGCGAACAGGTCCAGGAACAGGGACACCGACATCTCGGAGGCCCAGGTGGTGCGGGCCTGGACCTCCTCGACGAAGGTCAGGAAGGGGACGATTTCCTCGTCGTCGGTCTTCTTCTCGCCGGCGAGCAGGGCAGCCGACCGGAGTTGCTCGGTCTAGGCGGCGGCAACCAGCATGCCCATGAGGGCGGCGTTGAGGGGCTCGCGCTACTGGTTCCGCTTGTAGAATGCGTTGCCGATGATGCCGGCAAGGCGGAGGCGCTGCAGTAGCAGGCCGTCGCGGCGAACCGACGACAGGAAAGGCTTGGTATGATCGACGATCATGCCTGCGCGGGGCAAGATGTCGGCGAGGTCGACAGTGAACTTGGGCATGATGGCGGCTAGGATTGGACTGGATTGAATGGTTTCTTGCTTGACTTGTTTGGGAACCAAACAGATCAGAGAGAAAAAAAAGATGGAAACCAGGCGCAAGCTTCTTCTGTTTTGAAAAAGCTTTGAGGAGGAAGAAAGGTTCGAGGGACTCGCGAAGCTGGGCAAAGGTACATCCCTATTATGTACCTCAAGCTACTCCAGCTCCATCTACTGGACAATCACACCCTACCTACCTACGACAGCTACAGCTACAGATCATGCCTACCTTACCGAGGTACCCGGTACAGCTACAGCTATGGAACAATCACAAGCTACCTACCTTGAAATATCTAAATGAACCCCATATTCAGTAACAAATACCATGGTACAGTGGTTAGTTGCACCGCTAACTCGTCTGCTTACACGTTGAGGGTTCGATTCCCTTCATACGCGTTACCCTGTTCAAAAGGGCTGGAGCCGTGTCCATTGCTCAACAATGATCTATAGGTTCTGGCGTAACACCAACGCTCAGTTAGTCCCGTGTGGGCTTTTAGGCGCTGAGTAATGCACACATGGTAACTCTTTTCTTTTGGTTCACTATCTGCTTTTAACGTGAGTGACCCTGATGTCACCTGAACGACCTCGTCCCGTTCATGAGATTTTCAAACCAGGAACATCGTTCCATACATGCAGCATGAGGGCACCGAGGAGCTCACTATCATGTCCGAAACAGTAATCACCTGTGTAGTCTACTCTGCCCGTTGCCACAACATCCCTACTGTGTGCTTCCAATGCCACCTACTACTACCATTATTGTAGCATAGCCATTACCATTGTCACCGTCAAGCCCACCATCAGGCCTTAATTTCGCCAGGTGAGCTGCCTCCCTTTTCACCTCTTGTTTTGCTCTCAACTGATACGTCTCCAGCCTTCGAAGCAATATTTCTGGGTGTATAAATTGTGGCATAGTGTTTCATGCAGCATGGGAACTTGGATACCTATAAACGTGATAACTGAGAAGACGGATATCATGAGTTTACATGTTTATAACTTCATTGTTTTGGCAGTTAGGTAAATATAATAGATCACACCGATTGCCAGCTAAAAAGACTAGCCTTCATCATGCTTTACTCGAGTGTACTTTAGCTACTTGGTTTGACTACGCATCTTCTGCAAGCTGACCAAGCGTGAATGTACGGTGAATAAGCAACAGACTTTTCGTTATTGAAGCTCAGGGCATTGGGCAAACTGGGGTGTGTGCCCTGACAACTTACCTACCAACTGGTACAGTGGTCAATCACTTAATTCCTGACCACAAAACTGTACGCAGCCCAGGGAGTTCGCGTGATTCCTACCACGAGCCTACCTATTAGGTTTTCTTAAGAGGCTGGGGCTATGGCCACACCTCCAATGTTATCTAGGGTCTGGCGTAACACTAACGCTCAGTAAGTCCACGTAGGTGGGCTTTTAGACTACTGTGTATGGCATAGTAACCCTCCTTTCTTTTTGTCTCCTTCTTCATAGGTTCCTTCTGGGGTAGTAAACCAGTTGGTGGTGGTTGGGTGACTCTGACGTCGTGTTGTTGTTGTTGTTGTCTGTCAGGGTGACACGTGACCTGGATCGTCTCCCCGAAGACCCACAGAAGTTTCGACGGGAATTTCCTCATCAATCCTATTCCTTGACATACATGACATGAGATAATCATCTTCTTTTTCTATACTTTGTGCCTCTATCCCGGAAGCTGATATGATATCTGTTGCCCCAGTATCGCAGCTCGCCACCATACGTTGAACGTTGCTACATTGTGAATGGACCTGACCTGCTTCTTCAGTGCGATTAGATACTGCACTACGAACGTATCAATACAATTGAAGATTTGTGGTTGGTAAAGTTAAACCATCATAGCATGAAGACGCCAACTATTTGCGCCTTTGCACCTTAGCGAGCAACAGTACACTTCTTAGGAGCCACGCCTAATGAGAAGATAGAGCTTTACTCGGAGAACAACATGAGTTTGTACAGCTTAAGTGCTTTGATTAATAGCAGAAATATTTACAAGAAGACCTAAAAGTCGACCACCATTCATCCATTATCATTTACTTTTCCTTCACTAGGAATAATAACCCATTTATAGTATGTGTATGGACCAATGCACCTAGCTTTTAAGCGAAGCCAAGCGCGAGCAGGCTGAGGCCGAGTCCGCCGAGGATGACGTTAACGACAGCCGTGACGGTCAGCAGCAGGCCGGAGACGAGGACGTCGAGGCCGATGACGAGGGCGCTCAGGGCCAACAGCAAGGGGTTGATGCGGAGGAGGAAAGGGCCGAGGCCGAACTTCTCGATGACGGAGCGGATGGTCGACGCGATCTCCTGGACGATGTCGAGGACCTTAGCCGTGATGCACGCGGCGTCGCACTTGTCGCCATCCTCCTCGTCGCCACCGGCGTCGGTGCCGTTGCCGTCTTGGCGGGCGACGATGACGGCGCGGGTCGCCTTGCGCTGGGCGTCGGAGCTGGTCTTGGCCTGCTTCAGGGCCTCGGTGATGGCGGCGAAGCGGGTGTTGATGTCGTCGGCCAAAGCGGGGGTTTCGAGGATCGAGGGCTTCTCAACGCTGTCACGGGTGGCGTCTAGGGAGTCAGACGTTAGCAGGATGATCTTGTGTAGAGTCCCGTGACATGAACAGGAGTTGTTCAAGGTGGAGGCTTACTGATCAGCGTGGTCTGTACGACGATCTGCTGGTAGAGGTTGTCGAGGATGGAGCCCTGCGACTCCAGCTGGCGCTTCTCAGGAGCGGCGACAGGAACAGCGGCGGAGAAGGCGCTGGTGGCCATGAGGAGGCCGGCGATGAAAATGGACTTCATGATGGCGGTTGGTGGGGGTAGTGGTGCTGACGGTGCTGGTAGATATCCTCGAAAGCGCTTAGATGGGCTGGTGCTAACACTGAGTTGATTGATGAAGGCAATGTCACAGTTCAAAAGATCTACGTTCAGCCTGGGAAACGGCGATATTTATTACTCGGGATATCTACTGCTCGATCTGGGCTGACGTAGTGTCTACTACCAGTACTACATTACGGAGGCCTAGCCCATCAAGGGGGTGTAAAGTTGGATGGAAATGGTGACCAGCGGTTGAGATCTGGAGAGAATGACATCAAGCATCCCTGTCCAATTGCCGACATATGCATCTAGTAGTAGTGCAGAGTCTAGAAATCGGAGAAGCCAACAGAGGCAAAGTTGAGGTAAGTGAGCCTCATCGCATTGTGCATTGAGGACCGTTTAATTTGCCCTGGTACGGTGGGGCCCTTTTTCGACCGGGATGCCGAGCATGGCTGTTGGCTGTAGGGTAACATCGTGGCCTTAGCAACCCGTCCGATCCGGCCCAGTACTGGCCCAGACACAGCCAGATTCCGTCATGGACAATCGTGGCTACCACCCAAATACCGGTTTCCGTCCGAAAACGTCAGTCTCCTCGTCTTATGGTGTCGCTGAGCTCACAGCTCGCAGTTTACAATGACAGCGATGAGTCCATGGACAGGGTCATGTCACAAAACGTCCGAAGATTCCACTAACCCAAGGTTAACCAAAATAGCCGCATTGGGAAATTCTCCGGCCAACTTCTGGTCTCTGATTGGGTGTTGCATCTGATGAAACCCTCGATTGCCGTCCCTACCAAAGGGCTGGCGCTCACTCACGACCATCGGATCTCCAAACGTCCAGATCGACTCGCCGTTATTAACTGCCCGCTCTCCTATAGGCCATGCAACACTGCCTTATCCGACTTGGCGGTCATCTTGGCATTGATTCGCTGGGTGCTCTAGTGGGCTTTCTGCCTAGGCTCTCCACGTCCCACAGTTCAAGTGGGCATCTACTTACCTCCTCCGTCGTTCCACGATATATTCATCGCTACCGAGATCGGTCAACAGTTTACAGAGATTGGATAGTTTCTGAACGAAATCCATGTTCGTCTTTGCGATGACCCGAGCAATCACATCGAGCGAGACTAAGATGTCAGTGTGTCTTCGTCAGCCGGAGGTAAAGTAAGGTTGAACTGTCGCAAATTTCATTTCGTCGCGCCATATAAACCTCAGGGGCAGGGGAACGGTCTATGTCATGGCTTTCGGGGGTGTGAGTGACTCTTCTTGTTGATAAGTATGGTGGTGAAGAAAATCCTTTTGTCCGATAGACAAAGTGGTAGAATTCATCATTGCATTTCCTGGGTTTCCAACCGTCAGGGCAGGACCAAACAACCAAGATCTATCCTCATTTGAATCTGAGATAAGGGTGAAGCCAACCAGAACAGCCATATTGAGAGTTGATGGGTGGATGTAAACAATTTTCTATGGCTTTTTTGGGAGAAGGTCCAGGCCTTCTAGAAGAATACGCAGCGCTCCTGATCGACGGATCCACCGTTTATCCCACCGGGCTGTAAGGATCTCTAGGTTAGACACAGCTGTAGCGGCCACGGCGCACGGCATGACTATCATCTCCTTTCGCATCCCCTTGAACAAGGCCAATGGTCAGTCAGAGAAAACAGCATAGAAAATTGACCGCAATCTCGTACCTATGGTTACCTTACGTGAAGCAATGCCCAACAAAACAGCACCCCAAGTTTACAGCTGATTAAGAAAAGACCACTACACAGCTAGACAGTCCTCGGGAAACCTAACGAACGCGATCGGATCCGGCAGATGGCCGGGCTGAACTGTGAACTCGTGGCGATACTCCGTCATTCTTTCTATAAGACGTCGGCTGGGATGTCTTCGGATCAACTCATACAAAGGACCGCTCGATATCTTCCCTCTCGGTTTGACCATTAGGTTCGGGTTGACTTAAGTAGTCAAATGTCCTCCTGAGCCAGTTTAGGGACCGCTAGAAGACCGAATATATGTAGGCGGCATGCTAATACTCAATTAGTCGACCTCTTATGAATGTGTTAAGGGCAATAGATAGGCTCAGTGGTGGCTCCTAACGTATAGGCGCTGCTTATATTGCCCCTGCTTACCCAAAGCTATTCAGATCATCTGACTGCCCCAAACAAGGTGTTGCAAGACACTAGTTGGCAATTGTTAAAATTTACGGATTGGACTATAGATCGTCAAGATCTTAGAGTGAGGCATCTCAATAAGTTCTACTGTTTGCAAGAGAATCATACACGTTGGTTTGGAAGGGGTCATACCCAACGAACCAAGGGACAGGTAAACCGGGCACGATGATGTTCGATTAAGGGGCAAATCGACCGACATGATGCAGTTCAAATGATACCTCACCTGCATGTCGAATGATGCTAACTCATTGTAGCTAGTGATCTGCAATTTCCATGCACATCCTCGAAGAAGTTTAGCGGTGAGGCTGAAACGCAACTTGGTTGTTGGAGATCCTGCCATCCCCTCATTACGGGTATCTCCTCGTGGTTCGCGCCAATAATCATCAAGTATCCAAAGCTACATCAGCATGTAGCAGCAGTTGATGACTGGTAAGAAAGTTGAACATTTTTCATATTCTTATCACATTTTGCGAAGTTGCAAAGAGCACGGCGGCAACGGCAGTTACTTCCTGAACGGCTTGGCCTCAGATTGAAGATGGCGAACAAAGAGACCGAAAAAGGCCTCGCTGGCTTTACCAGGACCCAAAGATTGCCCCAGATTCTCACTCGCCAAGATAACACACATCCAGGGTTACCTCTCCGGAGTCGACAGGTGTGACCTCACCTCATCCAACCCAGAGGAAGGAACTCCTAGACAAGGAAACTCAGAGACAGAACGGCGCGTCACATCTTCTGCTGTCAGAGCTGTGTATAGTTGCCCTGCTGCCCACTCCTCGTAACCTGAGCAAACCCAGTGGTCATTCTTTTTTCTGGAGAACGTCGCTGATTTGGTTTGATGAGAGGCATGGCGTTTCCCAAGACCGACCCAAGACCGACGACGCTGACCCTCCACCCCATTCCTACGAGCATATACAAACGTATTATCAGACTATTCAGCTCATTGCCCGAGGGAAGCCAAAACAGATTAGCAAGCCTATGTATGCATATGGTAGGCTTGATCCCTCAGAATGATGAGTGGAACGAAGCTACGTGGGAGGCTGAAACGCGCTTCATTGCCTCTTTTGACACCGTCAGAAGCCTGCGAATACGAGGTCCGCAACTGCAAGCTATTCTCCGACACAAGGACTTGGAGACCTTGGATGTACCACACAGCGGAATCATGAGAAATTTTTCAAGCATCTTTCAATTGGCAAAAACGATTCGAGCCATAGTCACTGGCCTGCCACGGTTGCGAGTTCTAGTGATTGCGCTGGAGGAGGACCAGATGGTATGTGTTCGCCGACGTTGCGTATGGAGCTATTGGGTTCTGACTATCACTGCAACTGTCTGGCAGAGGTGGCAAGGGCGTTAGCCAGCTGCGCCGGTCTGGAATCTGTTATGGTGATCCAAGTTAACAATCTTCCTCTTACTGTGCTACCGGCTTTCCCGGCGCACAGCTCCCAACGCCGAGACGGTGTCTCTGATTCGGGGCGAGTCTATTGGAAAGAGCATTATCGGCTCAGAAGACTATCCAACGGCCGCAAGGAATGGCGGATTGACTCGCATCCCGAGACCGGGAGCAAGGTGGAGAGGTAGACGAATTGCCAGGTTGGCGAGGCGAAGCGACAGGTATTTGCCCGAGACATCTCGGGTCGTGTCCCTGATGAATCCCGAAGTTAAGCCCAACGCCAGCTCGCCAAGAAAACGAGCCAGGGGAGCCAACCGATTTGGCAGCGCGGACCGAGGACATATACTGAAGAGCATTCTGGAAGGAACCGGGTATTCCATGAACCCTCGGCATCTCATGCCCGTTACGCCGTAGGTGAGCGTCGGTGGAGACGCAGGATGGAGCCCATTAGGTAATGGCAACTTTAGGGACGGCCGGCTCCGACCCCGAAGTCGAAGTTTTTGCACCAAAATCGAGGCCAATTAAGGTGTTTTCGCAGGCACCGATCGTGGAGAAGGTAGATGGAGACGGTGTGCAAATTCTGGGGATGGTTAGGAGATTTCTGTAGGGCCACCGTGAGCATGGTGTGGTTGTTGGTCCATCCCAGTTCAACAAGTTCAGTGGCCAGTGGCGGTCTGTTGCATTTTCGACCCACTTGGATCAAAAGCACAAAATCTGCCAATCCGCTTTGCCTGCCTGCGTGCTGCTTGCCTTCGATTCATTTCGAATTGCAGCTGCTGTCGTTACACAACTCTACGTTAGTGGACGAGGAAATTTTGCAACACTCGTTTATTGCCGACTGACAGTCGCTTGGGGATATTGGCAGTCAATAACATAAAAATACTTACTGTAGTGATTCAATCACCGATTGATCAACTCGGAGTTCGCTGCCCCGTCCGTCTCTGCTCGCAGCATCATCTGTCGAGAATCGGCTGTTCTCTGGCAACAAGAGGGCGTTCGTCCCATCGTTCACTGGCCGTCCTCTCTCACTCTCCTTTTTTTTTCTCACTTCCTTTTTTTCGTGAAGGTCAACTAGGTCAAGGACTTCCATGAGCCCAAACCAACAAAATGCAGATGACAGCTGCTTCGTAAATCAAACTGTTGGTTCGATTGCTCAACCGCAACCGAACCTACCAGACATGCACTCGGAAAAGAGGCAGCCGCGCCCTGACGCCTCCAATCTCGTCGTGAGCTCCGACTCGTCCAGCGAGACCATCTGCCACGATGACGAAGAGGACACCTTCCCCGAGGGCGGACTCGAGGCCTGGTCCGTCGTGTTTGGTTCCTTCTGTGCCATGTTGTCCGTCTTTGGCCTCATCAACAGTGCTGCTGTGTTCGAGTCCTACTTCTCCGAGAACCAGCTGAAGGGATACGACCCCTCGACTATAGGATGGATCTTCAGTGTCTACCTCTTCATCGTCTTCTTCGCCGGCATGCAGGCTGGGCCCATCTTTGACCGTCATGGCCCGCGGGCGCTTGTGGCCGCCGGGAGCCTTCTCACCATTGCCAGCCAGATGCTGCTTGGCCTATGTACTAGTAAGTCTAGCTTGCGTATACAACAAGTCCCTGGGGAAAACATTGTTCTTGGGTAACTAACAGCGATCACAGCCTACTACCAGATCATGTTGACGTACGCGGTCCTCGCCGGTATTGGCGGCGCCTTACTGAACGTCCCCGCCTACGGCGCTATCGCCCACTTCTTCAAGGCTCGTCGCGGCTTTGCTACGGGCATAGCCGCCACGGCCGGATCGGTCGGCGGTATCGCATTCCCCTTACTCATGCAGGGTCTGCTTCCCAAGGTGGGGTTCGCTTGGACGACGCGCATCATCGGCTTCATCCTCCTGGGGCTCGCCATCCCCGCCAACACGCTGATCCACACGCGCCTGGCGCCGAGCACCAAGGTGGTGTCGGTACTTCCCGACTTGTCCGTCTTCCGGGACCCCAAGTTCACTCTCAGCTGCGCGGGTATTTGGTTCATGGAGTGGGGCATCTTCGTCCCGCTGACCTTTATCGTCTCGTACGCGGCCGATTACGGCCACGAGGCCAACTCGTCGTACACGCTTCTGGCCCTGCTCAATGTGGGCTCCTTCTTCGGCCGCTTCATCCCCGGCTTCTTCGCGGATCGCATTGGCCGGTTTAATGTCATCGTCATGACTATCGCCATGTGTGTCGTAACCATCCTGGCCTTCTGGCTGCCCGCAGGCAACTCGTGGCCGCTGCTCATCGTCTTCGTGCTCACCTTCGGCTTCGCGAGCGGCAGCAACCTCGGCCTCTACCCGGTCTGCCTCGGACAGCTGTGCGACTCGCGCAGCTACGGCCGCTTCTTCTCGACCGCTCTCATGGTCGCCAGCTTCGGCACCCTCACCAGCTTGCCCATCGGCGGTGCCCTGCGCGAGATCGGATCCACCCAGACGGGCTGGAACGCTGTTATCATCTTCTCGGCCCTGTCCTACGCCATCGCCATGAGCTGCTACTTCGGGGCCAGGGTCTTGGCTGTCGGCTGGGGTTTGAGAGAGATATTCTAGAGTTACCTGTGTTGAACTTCTGTTCTTTTTTTTTTTTTTTTAATTTGGGCAGGGTCTGAAATTTGGCACACTTTAGTAGATCACCTCTGTAAATTAGGATCATGCGGCACCTACTCGTATTGTAAGACACGCCGGCTGCCATCTTTCGACTAAATATACAATGCAGGTTCGCCACCCAAACTGTCAACCGCTGCAAGTCAATGTCTAACTCTTCTTTCATGGCCACCAAATTTCCATCTATATCTCATGGTACTTGCAACCGCAATCGGAGTATCTCTCCTGCCCTTGCAAATATCAACTAATTAACAAGGTCAAAGTTTCGAAGGAACCGCCAGAATAAGTTACGATATTTCTTGCGATAATTGTCGGTGTTCAGCTCAGTGGGCGTTTGCACATCGGGTGGCCTCGCTGGGGCGAGGACGCGCATGTGGAAGGAAACCGGGGCTGCTTCTTGAGGGTGGTACAATGTCTCGAAAACCACAGCCCAGCCCAGCCACCAGCAACCATCGTCCTCATCCTCCCTGCCGCGGACAGTCAGCTCGCGCAGCGCCGGCATCCGGTGCGTCAGCACGTTACGGTCCCGTTCATTGAAACCCAGGGCGCCGCTCTTGCCATCGAGGACCAGCTTCTGGATCAGCGGCAGCTCGAAGTCGTTTTGGCCGCGGAGCCGCAGCCAGGACGGGTGGACGTGGACGGTGTCGATAGCGAAATTGACCCACACCCACTGTATGGGGTGCGGATTGGCACTGGAAAAGGCTCGGGTGTAATGGCGTTGGGAGAGGGTACTCCGGGACTCGCGGCAGGCATGCAGTATAGCGGGCGGGCTGGGCCGCGGCATGTCATCTCGTCTGGGTATGATCACGTCGCGGGGCTCCATACTGAACAGCCAGATCATATGGCGGAGCTCCGGGGGTAGCTCCGGGAAAAGATGGAACCGGCTCATCGTGGGAGGGCCTGGTTCTCTGAGGTTTTGGCTGATCTGGATGTCTCGTGGGTTCGACGCCATTGTTTCTGTAGTATAGTTGATGCTCGCTAAGCCGGCCTGTTGTAAACGTCGCGATGTTGAAGATTGAGGTTGTTCACTGCTAAGAAACTGAAATAGAAATGAAGCGACGGTATTAAGGAAGCGAATAAAAAGTAGAAGTAACGGAGAAACATGCCGAATGAACGAAGGGAAAAACCAAAAGATTCTTCACTCGCCAGTAGCGAAAACAAACTTTAATATCTAACTGTCACCGGTTCCACTACGGTGCACATGGTAAAACTGTCGAGTATGAAAGGTTAATCGGTAATCGCAGCCGTTGTTCTCACATAATAGGCTCGCATAAGCCGGATTGGACTCTTCCTCTCATTAGCAACAGGGGACGATTGGACTTCATCAAATTACCCCTTTTCCTGCCGACGCATAATCGATATTCCACATGTCCCTGGTTCACTGGTGAGTAGAAGTATATATGACTATTATGTTGACATCTGAGAGGAGTAAAAAGCTGGTATAGTGCTAATAGTGCCTGAAACCGATACTGTAGAAATTGCCAGAGTGACCTGCTTTGTTGCCCAAAGGTCTGGCTTCTTTGTAATGATTCACCAAGCTCTGCATTGGCTTATTATATATAATAAAGGATAGTAAAATGAGACACACAAAGACTGTTCAACCTTCTCAAGGACAATGGCTACGATGTGTCTATATAGGAAAAGAGTGAACTGCAATCTCAGGTTTGCAAGGCATCATCTGCAAGTCTGCCATTCATTCATTTTACAGCGTTGACCGCGTTTCTTCTCTTGTCCAAGTCTTGACTCTCCAGTAACACTCCCCATACTTTCTTTACTCAACCGCCGCGGACATATACTATTCCCCCGAGGCTCAAGACCTTCATTTATCCCTTTGTCTTCTACCCACCTGGAATATTATCGTCTGTTCATTCACGTTCATTTCTCTATTTCTTTTACCACACCAATTTCGACACCATGGCCAATCTCCCCAATTTCCCTTCCTTCTCCCTGACCCTCGAAGAGAAGTTCAGCGGGCAGACCGAAATCGACAGCCTCATCGCCGAGGCCCGTAGCATCGTCAAGCAGGCGAGGTACCCCGCCGCCCACGACAACAGCCAGGCCCTCGTGGTCCTCGACGAGGCCATCGCCCTGGCCAAAGACCTCCTCCAGGAGGACGCCGTAGACGAAGAAGAAGATGATGACGACGCCAAAGACGCCGCAGCACGACGCCGCGCCCTGGGCCACAGCCTCGCCGACGCCAACCTGGTCCGCGGTCACATCCTGCGCGGGATGGGCGACCTCGCGGCCGCCCGCGACGCCTACAGGGAGGCCATCTCGCGCTTCCCGGACATCTTCCCGCCCTCCAACACGCACGCGACCCTGACCTCTTCTTCTTCTCCTCGCTCCAGCAAAAAGGATATTCCACACCTTCCCTATTATGTTGAGGACCTGCGCCCCTCCACGTCGTCGGGACCTCTTCCCGGTAGCACCACCCCCACCACCAGCGCCTCCTTCTTCGCCCCTCCCTGGACAACAATGGCCCGGTCCTCTTCAGATCGACACCAACAACACCACCACCCCAAACAAACCACCGCGAAGCAAGCCTGGAAGGCGCTGATGGAGATCCAACCGCCCCGGGGCCAGGATGACCCGGCCTCGCACCCCCCGCCCCCCTCGTCGCCCTTCGGTGCCTTCGTGCGGCGCAAGAGCGCCCCCAGCAACGACGCCGCCATGTCGCGGGAGGACAAGCGCCGCGCCGGCGTATGGGACGCGGGCTACCACCCTGTCGCCGTCGCCGACTCCGGCTGCCCATCGCCCTCGGTGGCCGAGACCACCGAGGCCATGGTGGACCAGTGCATCGAGCAGCTGCAGCGCGAGACGCGGCTGGACATCCCCATCCAGACGGTCTGGGCGCAGAAGAAGGTCAGTATCGTAGAGAGCGACACAGAGGTGTCCGACTCGTCCGCATCGGTGGCGTCCGAGCGCAGCATCCAGTACAAGAAATGCGGAGACTTGCGGACGCAGGTGCAAGATCCCTGGAGGAAAAGGTAAGTAAGGCAGGCTTTGGGGCAGGTAAGTCTTTTCGAGCATGTACACATCTTGACATCTGTGGTATGCGTACACGCAGGCGAAATCTAAGTCGCGGGCCTCGGGGTAGCTCCAGCGGGAGACTTGACCATGGGCTCTTCTTGAGCGCGATCCTATAGCATTAGATGAAACAATAAAAAGCATTGGGTTGAATCATGAGAAATGCAATGTTTATTCGAGGTCGTGTCTACTATACTCTAACAGGTCGTTTACATAGTCGTCCATCCAGTCGCTTATACATTCGTAATCAAGTTCGTCACCTTCGCATCGCCTTAGATGGCCCGTCGTCCAGACTCCTTATCTTGACCTTGGATGGGCCAGGGGCCATCTCGACCCAGTCGCCTGCGGGGGTCCATGTGCCCGCCTTGGAGTAGTCCCAGGTGGAGCTTCCGTCCATGTAGCCGAATCTAAAGTATTCATCTACATTCAGAGTGCTGTTACGCGTCCAAGTAAAGCTAGACTTGGCGTCTTGGTCGCCGAAGTAGCTTTGGAAGCGTTCAACATCATTGACCAGGATACTGATTCCATCAAACTCGGGACCAGGAGATGGACGCCAGTTGAAAGTGATATTCCAAAGCGGCGCATTCAGCGCAATGACTGGCGCCAAGATATCGGGCAATGGCGACTCGAACTGGCCGTCTCCTCGTAACGCACTAGACGTCTGTAGAACAGAGTCGAAACCCCACCTTGCGATTCCGTTGATGAAAAGCCCCATAAGAATACCTTGGTAAAGCAGCGACGGGCGAGTTTGCATGCTCGTTCCTGGCAGCAGAAGGAGGGCTAGGATGTAATGGTGGATGCGGAGACTGAGGTCCGGAAGAAGGAGACATATAACAATGCCAATGATGAACAACAGGTACAGCTTTAGGAACTTGGTAAGCCGCCCCTCCTGGCGGAAGAACCATATTTGCGAGATCATGATGACAGCAATGACGATTATGATCATAGCAAGCGCGGCCTTGGCGCCAGGCTGCTGCTGAAGGTCGTGGGCGTTGAGTCTCTGAATGGGTATGAAGTCGAACGTGTAGTTGGTAAGAGCGCCCACCCAGCAGCCGCCAAGCCAAAGCACGGTTTTCTCGACTTGTGCCGTCAATCCCCTCAGAGTACGTTTAACACCCATCTTGTCGTAAATGACCCATGCGCAGAACATGGCCGGCAGGAATTTCCCGAGGATATTGGAGAAAAGCATAGCGATAGAACTATGGCTTGGAGCGTCGGACGCCATGCCGACCTGCCAAAAGATGCCGATAAAGACAGAAAAGAAGAAAAGCGGCGCCGAAGTCGTGAACAGGGACAGCACAGCTGTGAAGGTCACAGACACGGCGAGGAGAGGCCAACGGACATCCTTGGAAGAGCATTCGAATCCGGCCGGAAAGCTAAAAGACAGTGGGAAGTACGAGTCAAAGCCTATACTGTCAATCCCGTTGCGAAGGGACGCAGGAAATCCCGTGTGCTGCCCGTTAAGTGTGACGACACCACAGCCGCCACCTCCGTTGGTGATAACGCCGGCATGAATGGCGGAACCGCAGATGAAAGAGTCGCCTCGATATCGAGCAGAGGAGACGTTGCCATTGTCGGTCGGACCACCTACAATCAACGGTCGGTATATAACCTCCTCGGTGCCCACGGCTCGAGGATTCAGGACTCGGTAGCTGGCGCAATTGGCGGGGCATTTGAACGCGAAACCAGAGCCACTGAAGGGTCTGCATGCACTTCCATCCAGTCCGCATTGATTGCCAGATGACCAATACGTTGAGCCGCAGGTGATGTCGCTAGGGACCCCGTACTCTGCGACCTCGCTAGACAGCAGACCTTGTCGCATTACGAGACAGAAGGTGAGAATCCAGATGACAACATATCCCATGTATAACCATGCCTTATACTTGGTCTTGGGCAGGTATCGCTCCAGTAACCAAATGGGAGCATGCTGTACAGCAGGGAAGAGGGGGGTTATCTTCCAGTCTTTGGGCTCAGGCGGGCCTCTTGACCAAGTAGCGACCTTGGTGATGAGCTTTCGAGCGGGATAAGGCACCCATTTCCATCGTTTCCAGGCTCCTTCGTCTTGCATGAAGCGCGGTGTTGGCAGGTCCGGGTTGTCGTCGATGTCGAGATGTCCAGCTTGGGCGATCGGGGCATCCGGGTGGTGAATGTGGGAGTCGGAACGGGAGGCTTCGGAGGGTTCGATGTCGGAAACGACTTGGACAGACTCGTCTCGGTTGTCGCCGCCCATCGCTCTACTCTTTAGATATGCACAGCCAAGCAACAAGCGACAAGCCTGCGACGCAATGGAGCATTGGCAAACGTTTGCGAAGTCGGACTAAACTCGACTAGGGCGAAGGGTAACGTCGCCAGCCGGGCGCAAGACGACGAAACAACGAAACGGAGGATGGAGGGGCAGTGGAATTACGCGGTCTGGCGATCTATCACAGGCAAACAACAAGTACGGACGAAACGTGGGACAATTGAGGGACAAGCGGTGGAAGATGCCAAGTGGTATTTCATGTAAATGTAAACAACTACAAACACGGAAACATTGGAAGTGAGTGAATGCACGACGCAGGACAACGCAAGCAGCAAGCAAAGGATGACGGATAGTTGGTTGGATGCGAGTGATGGATGGGGCTGACGGTGGAGCAAGACGTACTGCAAGACGCAGGACTTGACTGGGTTTCAGCTTGGGGCCATTGGCAGGCATTGGGCAGGCAGGCACTGGGCGGGCACTGACAGTACAGCAGAGTCCCTTCCCACCCTTCCGGACGAACCGGCAGAGTCCTGGGTCCCGTCAGTTTTGATTGGGCAGTTTGTGCCAATCAGCCCCTCTCCCTTCCCGTCGGTCGCAACATCGATCGGTCTCAAGGCAGGCCCAACCAAAAGCGGTCAAGTTCGATTTGGATTTCTGGAATTGAAGCCGTGGAGACAAAAAATACCATTTTGTCGTCAGATCCGAGGTGGTGATACTTGTGCATATACACCGTAGCAACGAACAGCCATTTGCTCCGAAACTCCCACCGTCATCGATTTGCGTTCCCGGGACAAGCTTTGCAGGTGGTACTGGCGTTCACTCTTGACCTCAAGCAAGCAAAGAACTGTCTTACTAGGTTCGCAGGATTCCTGCCAAGCATTCACGTGAAAACATGAGTGCGCCTGCAGTGACTGGTGACGATATGTCGTTCAAAATCCTACATCCGGCTCTTGAGCATGGTCTGGCTGCAAGAGTTGGACGTCTCGTGGCTGCCAACCGAACTCCCTTAGAGACCCCGACTTTTGTGGGTGTCACCTCACGAGGTGCCATTCCGCACCTGACCCCCGATGTGATTAGCAAGCATACCGAAATCCGGGCCGCATATATGGCCTTGGAGGACTGTAGGTGCCTTGTGCTTCCTCCGCCATGGTTTCTGCAGGTTGTACTGACCTGCCAGTCATAGAAAAGTCTAGCAAGAGGAAATCGCCTGCCATCTTCAACTTGCCCAAAGATGGCTGCAGACCTCTGCACGCTTACACGGCCACGCCATCCTCAACATACACCATTCTAGCTCCTAGGAGGACTCCTGCTGTCGTGTCCCAAAACGGCAATGGACCTAAGCACATCTCGGTTCTCACATCTACAGGTTTTGAACGTCTCACCTGCGAGGCCTTTTGCGCTGCCATCGAGCATATCATGCCCGACATTGTAGTCCCGCCGGCTGATATGACCTTCAGCTCCACAATGCCCAGCAATAAACGGCAGGTCTACATGGTTCAACGGACCCAGGAATGGCTAGATGAGTTCTTTGCCCACCTCGACCCAGCGGAGAAGTTAAAACCTGCTGGCATTCATGTCTTCGCGCCCCTTTTACCGGTGTCTTACCCCATGCAGTGGGAATACTTGAAGCACTTGGCCGAGGAACATGCTGTTCGGCTGGATGGCTTGACCATCTATGATGTCAAGATCCTGCATGATCTGAAGAACCATCCGCAATTGCTAGACCTGCCTCGCTTGTCGATGGATTCTCCCGAGTCGCCTCATCAGATTCTGCGCCAGGTTCGACTAGGCGTCGACATTTTCGCTTCTCCTCTTGTCAACAATGTATCGGATGCGGGTATCGCACTGACCTTCAGCTTCCCTCCGCCCACGGCAGGGTCCAGCGAAGTGCAGCCTTTGGGCATTGACGTGTCGTCTGAGGAGTACCAAATCTCCGTGAAGCCGTTCATGGAAGGGTGTGACTGTTACGCTTGCACCAAGCACCACCGCGCATACATGCAGCACTTGATGAATGCCAGGGAAATGCTCGGCTGGACCCTTTTGCAGATACACAACCATCGCGTCATGAGCGACTTCTTTAAGAATATTCGTGTCGCGATAGCAGATGGGACCTTTGAGGAAAAGGCCAGTGCGTTTACCAAATGCTACGAGTTGGAGTTGCCCCTCGGAACTGGAGTACGACCTCGTGCGCGTGGATATCACTTCAAGCCTGAGGTAGGGCAGCCCAAAATCAATAAGGCTCCTTGGAGTAGGCTTGAAGGGGAAGGAACCCCAGATCAGATTGCGGCTGCCGAGGCGGCAGGTTTGGCTGTGACGGGCCCGGCGGTCGGCGGAAAAGAAACGCCATTAGTGCCGGAAGTCGATTCTGCTGCATTGGTCAAGGAAGGCTTTGCAAAGATCGATGGAGCTTGAAGGTAACCATCCTCATGAAGGCGGCCATCATAGCGTCGGAGCGACAGCTTGTTACAATCAGCCGCAGAAGACAATGCCTCGTCCCATAGCCACGGGGCCATCAAGTCTCATTGTGGTGACCTAGCGCGAATATAGGCACATGTCGCTTCACTGCACCTGACGTGCGATCGGTTCCCAAAGTCAATCCTGGTGCCTTTACGTTCCTCGCGAAAGCGGGCAGGATGTTTCTTGGTAACCAGCAATGGGCCATAATAGGGCAGGAGGTACCTGATTCGGACCATGGACCTCTGTGCACAATTGTTCGTCCAGCACGGCTTTCGTTCCGAGTAATTGGTACCGAGAAACCGGGTGCGCGCTAGACGTCGCCTGGCACCTACTACTAGTCTTCGAATCTTCGCTGCACAAGCAAGAAACCGCATCCGTCCATACATGCAGCAAGGAAGTTGACCTCGGTGCCGTAATAGGTAATTCTGATATTGCCTCATGGCGCTATGTCCAGCGTGAACTACAGTGTGATGCACATGCGACGGGTGCCGCCCTGAAAAAGGATGATGTTCTACATTCCTACAGCGAATCAAAAACCATTCCCCCGAGCTGCCACTGCGAGAATTCCAACATTAAACCAGTCAAGTGATTTTTTCAGTTATCTCGTAATTATATCCAATACATACATCACCTTGTGTGGAAGGAAATCGGGACATGCTCGAAGGCGGCGCGCTACCAATGCCAAGCCACCCAAATGCGATCAAGCTGCGCCAATGTGCCAAGCCCGCATGGGATAGGAAGGTGCCTCTAACGTCTCTATTGGCCTGGCCAATCATATCGGCAAATGTCACCCACGTTCTCGTGACTCTCAATACTACCGGCCATGAAAGTCTGCAGGTTCACCCTGGTTGCCAGGAACGCCTCGCCTCTCCGCCCGTCTTCCATGCTATCTCCGCGCTCACCTGTGTAAAGCGTCGCAAAATTGATCAATGACGCCAAGTCCAAATTTCGGCGCGTTGGCTTTATTGACAACTAACCAATGAGTCTGTTGAGGTTATGGTTCACGTCTTCCATCAGAGCACGTGTTGTCCATCGCAGCCGTGATTCCCGTGGACTTTCCTCGGGCCCCAGCCGCGTTCCCGAGCAAGTTGCCTATCCCTACTTTAATGTTAATCGCATGCATGACAATGGCACAATGCAGCCATAGTGCTCTTGGCATGCCATCATCACCCCAGCCGAGGAGTTCCTGTCGCTGACTCCAATGGGCAATATCCGCTTGTAGTTCTAGGCACTCAGCTGAAAGACTCTGCCCGCATCTCTCCGAGCAGGGGTAGGGTTCCGTCGCACTGGGATAGGTTGATCCGGGCCACTCCTATATAACCAGCCAGTATCTCCTGCAGGCACCGTGCCAGTGGTATCTTGCCCTCAAGGTTCACAAGTCGCACGCGGCGAAGCAAGAGACCATCCGTTCCGATTGGCCTAAACTTGTCAAGATGATGGCTAGACTGAACACTCTTGCCGTTCTGGCAGCTTCATTGACTGCCGTTTCGGGTGTAAGTCGTGCCAATCCCCTCATTGGTGTTGTAGATCTTCGTCGCTAATAGGCATTCTCAGCAATACTTCCAAAGACTCGGAACTTGTCCCACCCTGGGCTGCGTGCTGGTAAGTTTTTGATACCACCATCGACTCAATGTAGCGAAGTCTTGATTAGCTAACATGGTCGCCCAGCCACCGGATCAGCAGGACTTCCTGCCCGGGCAATACTTTGACCTCCGTTTCGAGGTCCATGCCCCGGTCAACGGCTCCGAGGCCTTCAACAATGGCGTCCCGGATGAGAAGTTCACCGTGACCATTGCGAAGGAGGGCGGCGCCGCGGAGGATGTTGCCAAGTTCTTCAAGCTGGATGAGCCCAAGATCGAGAAGTGGACGTTCAAGTGGTACGAGGACCTTTACGCCGAGGATGCTAAGAAGGCATCAGTCGTCAACGTCGCCTCCAAAATCTACCGGCGTGTGGCTCTCTACGAGCCTGGCAAGTACACCGTTACGCTCAACTACTACGATGGGCAGAAGACTACTGCCGAATGGGTCGTCCGCCCCCTTGCCACCAAGAAGAAGGCCAAGAACATCATCCTCTTCATCGGTGATGGTATGACCACCAACATGATTACGGCTGCCCGTCTTCTGGGCCACAAGACTATCAACGGGAAGTATCAGTCGAACCTGCAGCTCGACCAGTTCCCCGTCATTGGCCACCAAATGGTATGAATCGACCCACGAGAAACCAAATCCATCCTTGTCCACGTCCGCTGACTTTTCATCCAGACCCACTCCATCGATTCCTTCATCACGGATAGTGCCAACTCGGCTTCTGCCCTGTACTCGGGTCACAAGTCCACCGTGAACGCCATGGGGTAGGTCCTTTATAACGCCACTCGCCTTCATATTCAATGAGCTCACAGTTGCCAGTGTTTACGCTGATTCGTCTCCCGATATCTACGACGATCCCAAGGTCGAGACCATTGTGGAGCTGCTCAAGCGTGTCTGGGGTTCTGCATGGGGTGCTGTCTCCACTGCCTTCATGGCAGATGCTACCCCTACCGCCCTGACTGCCCACACCCGGTCTCGTGGCTCATATGGCCCCCTTGTCGACCAGGCTTTAAACAGTGTTACCAACTACACCTGGACCAACCATGGAGGCCCTGATGTGTACTGTAAGTTGCAGACAGGACATGCTCTCCCACTCATTCGGGTCTGCGCTAACATGAGCACACATAGTCGGTGGTGGTGCTGAGCAGTTCATTGCTGGTTCAGGATCCTACCAAGGTAAGGACTACTATCAGGAGTTCGCCAAGGCCAATTACACCGTGAGCTGGAACAAGACCGCTCTTGCCGCCATCCCCAACGAGGAGAAGGCCCTAGGCATCTTCTGCCGGTCCAACCTGCCTGTCTGGATCGACCGCAACATCCTCCCCGAAAACATCAAGAACCTGACCAACGACCCCTCCGGCGCCAAGTCAGCCGCCACCGATCTGCCTGGCCTCAAGGAGATGACCCTCAAGGCCATCGACATCCTCCACAAGCGTGGCGGTGACAAGGGCTTCTTCCTCATGTCCGAGGCCGCCTCCATCGACAAGCAGATGCACGCGCTCGACTACGACCGTGCGCTGGGCGACCTCTTAGAGCTTGACGACACGGTCCGCGCCACCGTCGCGCACCTCAAATCCATCGGCGAGCTTGAATCCACTCTCATCTTAGTGACGGCCGACCACGGCCACGGGTTTGACGTCTTTGGCGGCGTCGATACCCAGTATCTCCACGACCAGAAGACCGATCGCGAGCGCCGCAAGGCCGTCGGTGTCTACCAGAACTCGGGTCTGTCCAACTACCAAGTCGAGGCCCCTGGCGTCTCGTACTCTACCGGCCCCAACTTCCCCGTCAACGTGAGTTTTGCTGTACCCTTTCTGATACTCGTCCCCACCCCCCTTTATCAGATAACAAGAATTCCCGTATCCAAGACTCACTGCTGACCATTGCTTCATATCATCAGTGGGATCCCCGCTACGCTATCGCTGCCGGCTTCGGCGCCAACCCGGACCGCCGGGAGAACTACCGCCTGAGCCCGAAGCCGCGGACGCCAGCGACCAACACGCCCGGCTTCTCGTCGGCTGACTACTTCGCCAACGGAAAGGACGCGCCCGACGGGTTCGTGGTCAACGGCACCCTGCCCACTTCGGAGAGCCAGGGCGTCCACTCGCTCACCGACGTCGCCGTCTACGCTATGGGGCCCTGCCAAGACACCTTCGGCGGCACCTACTCCAACATCGACGTCTTCTACAAGATGGCCAATTGCCTGGGTCTCGCTCGCCCGGACGCCAAGGAGGGCGGCAAGGACTGTGCCAGTAAGAAGCACTGAGGCGTGGGTAAACATGTATCGGGGACAGCCTCTTAAGGGGTATCATGATGCGGCTTTGCTATAATGAGAAATGTAAACCCCCAAGGAGAATCGAGTTATGAAGAAGTAACATACAATAAATAGTTGGTTAATCACTAGATTTAATGTTCGCATATATTTACCTCACCCTTTCTTAGATCATGCCTCTCGCTACCATCACTATCCAGGCATGTCCTGCGTGAGCGACATGAATATCTCTGCCAGTCAAATAGCTCTCCCCGAAGACTGCACTGCGCCGCCACAGCAACATCTGCGTTCCTCCCGAAGTCAAGGTCCTGCTGCCCGTAGTCTCATTGCCACTTGCTCTAGCAGAAGGCCCGGGTGATCTGCCACAGTGCTCGGCGGGACCGATGCGCTTTAGGCCAGCGCGACTGCGCATTGTCTGGCGCGCATCCGCTGCGCTTAGACGTTTACTTTATCTCCACCCCCCTTTCTCCTTCGCTCTCTTCATGAGGTCGACATGCTCCGGCATATGGTTTGATTATGTCCGCATGCCGCACCGGTTGACGATGCCCCTTTTCAGTCCGTGGGTGAAGGTATGTCCTGATAACCCAAGCACTGCATCATCATTATGATCATCACCATTCATCACCAAGCCTTTGGGATCACCGGAGTTCCCAGATATACAATGGGAGATGTCGTCGTCACGAAAGATGCCACGCTTCCTTCTTATGTGCACGACCTCGCAATTCCTTGCGCACGTAGACTGACTGAGGGCAAAGGATCAAATCCGTTTTGCGGCTCGAATATAGGCCGAGAGCCGTATTCTTTGGGCATTTGCAGTTGCCTAGCCGGAGTTTCTTCAAAAGTGGGAAGGGTCCATTCGTTCCTATTTCAATCAGTACACGTCACGAACTCTATCTTCCATAAGCCACCGATCGGCAAGCCGGCATCGCCAAGGCGATTCTCGGGCAGACTTCTTGTGTGCAGTACGGATACTTCCGTCTCCTCCGCTTGGACCCCATGGGAGTAGTGTGGGAAGAAACATATCGTCAAGGTAGTATTCTTGGATTTCTTAGTTTCTATCTATAGCTCCATCAGTGTCCTTCGCTCTTAAGAGCTTTCTGGACCTCGCGTAGACTAAGTCCGACAAACTTTTCGTGACCCCTGTTCTGATCATCAGTAGAAGTTTTACGCCATATTCACTCGCATCTTCTTCCAGGTGGCGGGGGGAAACGTCTCTTGTCTATTTCGAATGCATGACGCTAGAAGACGTGTTTCATCTCAATTCAGAAAAGGAGGGTCTACGACACATAGCTGACGAATATCTCCATCATTGGAAGAACACATATAACTAGCCCAAGTCTTTGAAACATAACACATATATAAAAGCCTATGACTAGGTGCCTCCACGGCCATCTTCTCGACCACACACACGCGCGCACATACCCTCAATTTAGCTTAAGCCTTCTTGGCGGCGATGCCAGCGTCGATGGCGCTGACAACGAGGGGCAGAAGCTCGTCCGGGTGGGAGAGGAAGGGCACGTGAGAGGACTTGATGCTGAAGACGGCGGAGCCGGCGGGCAGCATGGCCTGCATCTGGGTCTGGGCGGCGAAGGGCAGGGCGTTGTCGAGCTCCGTGTGAATGTAGGCCTCGGTGATGCCAGCGGCCCAGGGAGAGAACTTGGAGGCGTCGGTGAAGACCTTCTCCGACGTCCAGGTCATGGCCGACGCCCACTTCTTGGCCTCGGACGCAGACATGTCGTTGAAGCCAATCTCTCCGATCTGCGCGGGATCGCCAGTGACCATGCCGTTCTAATAATGAAGAGGGTGATCAGCATTCGAGTGGTTCTCGTATCGGACTGTATAATGTGGAGATAGACGAAAGGGGAAAAATGCAGAACAGGATGATCACTTACGTCGACCTTCATCCAGGGGAAGAATTTTCCACCCATGAGATCCTTGAGAGAGGCGCCCTCAGGGCACATAAAGGCAGCGAGATAGATAGTCTGGATAACACCACCCTGCTTGCCGGCGGCCTTGCGCGAGTTGAAGTCACGGCCCTGGACGGCGTTGCCAGCGATCAGGCCGCCGAGGGAGTGGGACAGGAGGACGACGTCCTTGCCTGCATCCAGAAGGGGGTCGACGACGGCGGCGGTGGCAGCGACATCCTCGTCCAGGCCCGTCAGAGAGATGCCCACGCTGGGCAGGGTCACCTTCTTGGTGTCGTAGCCGGCGCCGGTCAGCTTCTGCATGAACCCGGTCCACGAGGGATCGACCTGCCATGCGCCAGGCACAATAACCACGGTGGGGTTGGCGGCGGCACTGAGGGAGCCGAAGGCCAAGACGGCCGAGCACAGGGAGAAGCGCATCTTGGATTTCTTTGGAAAAGAGTGGATAGGGTTAGAGTAAAAGAGTGTGTGCGAAGGTTTGCAAGTGGTTCGGTTTTGCGGTTGTCGTGCTGGGACTAATGGTAAAGGAATGACATGCAGGATGCTCTAAGCGAGGAAAGGCCGGGCATCAAAACTGGCACTGGGCAATACCAGCGACTTTATAAGAGATCGGCAGCCCAAACAGTCGCTTCGTCTTGTTGCTAGCAATTTAGCATTGCGACTCTATGGCCTATATCACTCGTTTCAATAATCTCCCAGATGGACACTGCCCGGCCAGGAGGTGGAGGAACCACAGCGGCCCCGTAGCCATTCTCGATCAGAGGAGCATGAACCAAACCTCGGCATGCCTCCTTCCATTCTGTGCCACTCCTTCTCTTGCAGTCACCAGTGACCACAGCCCTTTGATTAGGTAGCCTGTGTATGGATGCGACAGGGGCCATCTCCGCCGCAGTGGACGAACGGTGGGTGGACGGTCTCAATAGGTAGAGCCTGGAAGAAGCTGCTGCATCTTCGACCAGCCGGGACTGGAGGAGGCCGAGAGCGTTCTTCTTTCTGGAGCCCACTTAGCTTCCTACCTAGTAACAGAGCGACTCGAATGGCCGTCTGGGATGGGATCGTGTTGAGCGGGGTCTTCGTAAGTAGAGAGATCACGCAGTTGCACCGGCAATGCCTTCCTCGTTGAATTCTGTTTGGGGGTCTCAGGGTGACGCTGATGTCTGCTCTGGTACAAGTTTTAGTACTTACTACTACTACGTATGTATAGAGGAGACCGTGCACCTGTTGAAGTCCCACCAACCAGCATCGAGTCAGTGGCGTGCCTTTGCGGCCTCAATACACCATAGCAGGGGGGATTCGCGAAAGTAGCCTGCTAGCCATGGCTAAAGTGGTCAGTCCGCTGTCCATGGCTAGTTTCAGTCCCATGGCAGGCCCGCCAAGACGTATTGGTCGATGCTATATGATGCCGACAGGTGTATAAGAAGAAGTCGAAAAAAGAGAAGAGATAAGCTTTTCTTCGGTACATCAAGTATGTAGGTTAGGTTACATGTAGTTGAGATGGTTGATTAGCTTAGCAGCGGCCAAGCGGCGCGCTCCGAATATGGCAATTGGGCCCAATTGGGCCCAATTGGACCCTGTTGCCGCTTGTACCTGCCACTAAGGTTAGGCGGCTTGCATAGACGGGCAGGCGGGCTCAGACCCCCAAAACCCCCACCAAAAAATCCCGCCCTTCTGTCCTTGCTGTTTTCTTACTTAATCCTTGATACCGAGGCCACCACCACCCACCACCTGCCTGTTCATTGTCAATGCCACGTGCTGTCGCCAGAAACCCGTCCTCTATCCCGGCGGATAGAGGATAAAAAAGAGAGAAAGAGAGAGAAAAGAGGATCTCTTTTACATCGAAACTCGAAGCGTCAGGAACCCGTGCAGAGTCAACCCATATTAGATTGGCTACTGGTACTGGTCTGCAACCCGGTTCAGGTTACCTAGTATCTCAAAGATCTGTAACCTACACTAGGCATTTGACAGCCGTTGGGGTTTCGGTTGACCTTACAATTATTAACCACATGGATCTTGCCAAGCTACACCAGTTTTGTACGGCTAGACTAAGACACCAAGACCTGTCATTACGTCCAAGCGCTGGATCCTCCTCCAGCTCCTAGTTATTCTTCCTGTTTCCTGGACAATACGGCATCGGGGTAGGGCCACGAGCCGAACAGCAACAAACGCCGGAATGCATGGTCTCCCATGCCCTTATCAGCACCGCATCCACCGCATCCACCGCATCCACCGTCTCGATCTTGGTACAGCCTGTTGCCCGCTCCAGTGACCTTCAGTCAGTTGACGACCCCCGCATGGGTTAGTGCCTGTGAAACAGGTGCCCGTCCGACAACCAGCAATTTTGCTCTACTGCTGCAGCTGCGACTCGAGCGTCTTGACAGCTTCCAGCAGCTGGTCTGGAACGCTGAGGAACGGGCAGTGGCCCGCTTTGATGGTAACCGTCTTGGGGTTGGGTCCCAGCTGGCCGACCATCTGCTGCTGGATGGGCAAGGGCAAAGCGTTGTCATCCGAGCAGAAGATGTAACCACATGCTGTGCCTACAGCCCACGGCTCGTGGCCGCTGGGTGTGGCGAAGAGCGCCGCTGAAGTATGTGTCATCTCCGCTCCCCATTTGGCCTGCTCCTCGGGCGCCATGTCGTTGAAAGCCACCTGGGGTATCATCTCAGGAACCCCGAGCACGCGGTCTCCCTGTCAGTTCCGCTCATGGTCAGTCCACTTCTCTTCATTGCTTATCGTTGTGCCTCGGGAATTTCCCACGGGGGAGTGAGGGGGGGAGCCCATTCGATAGTCAGCCAGCCAGGCTCGGATTTACAAATAGTTGCGATAACGAAAGTAATGTCACTAACCTGAATGTTCATCCATGGGAGGGGGTTTCCGCCCAGCATATCCAGAAGAGCCTTTCCGCTCGGGATCATGAAGGCGGAAAGGTAAATGATGCCCACGACGTTGTCCTGGCCAGCAATCGCGTTGCTGCCCACCAGGCCGCCCGAGGAGTGGCCCAACACCAGAGCTTTCTTGCCCTCGCTGGCAAGCTTCCGAAGCACGACCTGCACGGCGGCAACATCCTCGGCCAGGCCGGCAAGAGGCAACTCTGTGCCTCCCACCGTGGGCATAGCGACGTGGACAGCCTCGTAGCCAGCGCCCTGAAGCTTTTGGACGAAGCCGTTCCAGGCTACAGGCTTCTGCCACGAGCCCGGCACGATGACGATGACTGGCTTAGACATGATGGTGAGGACAAGATGGCGTAGTGTCGTAACCCGTAAGTGTGTATGTGTGTGTATAGGGGTCTTGATGTCAGTCTTTGATTCGGGCAGTCTATTCCGAAACCTAACGTCTGCTTTAGCGGATTGGGCAAGTTGGTCGTTGTTTACTTATAGTCCCGGTAATGAACCAAGATAATATGCCCTCGCTTACATAAGAGTTGGGGAGCATACCACCTCCCTTGATTCCCTCGTAGCACTGCATCACTGCATTGCAGTGCATATACACGCAGGCAGGGCGGACCCCCAAACCCTTTACCGCCACTCAGAAGGCCCCTACAGCACGTTCCATCAGGACCCTAGCATACCACCACGTAATATAGACGTGGTATCCACCGCACAGACGATTTCACCTGAACGCAAACAGTATTGCGACTCAAGGGTATACTTACGATTGTTGACTACAAGTACTAGCAGCCTCTGCGACACTCTCCGCAGCTAAAATGCGGATGCCGGTGCTAAGGAAACAAATTAGTTTCCCGGCTTCGCGGCTCTCTCCGTCAACTAGCGCTCTCAATATGCCGAGAAAGCCTCGCAAACCCTTGACCTTCGAGTCATACAACGCCATTTTGGGTTGATTAGAATTCTAGTCAACGTACGACGGAACTCGACCGACTGATGTGCGGAGACGCTACCCGTTCTGACGAAGAGGACGTTCTCTGCTAACGGTAATGGCACTTATAGGGTAGCAACGGGTCCATAAGAGAAATCACCAAGGTTCCTATGCCCGCCCAAGAGCAGCAACCCCGAGAGAAAACGATGTCATCTAGTTTGGCAGATCCACACTTCCCAAATACGTGCATATGCAAGGGGGAGGGGAACACTCTTGTGCAGGAACACGGACTGACGGGCATGCAACAGGAGCATGGACGAAGGCAGAGAGGAGCAAGGGGTTGTAAGGCCTCGAGTTTATGTTGAACCGGGCGAGGTTTCCGCCAAGCGATGGAACAAGAGGCTCTCCTTTACCCCCACCCAGGATGATCATTCTTGATAACTTGGCCGAGCTATTTCGATAGGCCAGGTTAACGTGTCGTTGTGGGAGGAGGTATAACAGCCAGGGCTTATACCACCTTTGCTATGATATGCTCAGATTAGCCTGTCGAGCCTTCTTGCTTCCCTTATTTTGCTTTCTAAGCCGTCGACTCCATCCGCAATGATACACACTTCCAAATAGCGACAGCCTCGATTTCATTGTTTTACCTATATCTCGGAGTCGGACTGTTTTTCTTTTCGATTCTTTCCTCGAGTCGTGGCACCCGAGATTGTGTGTCCCGTCTCCCCTTCCGTCAACGTCAACGTCAGGGTCCAGCCCGAAAACAGAAGAAAAGAACGTCAATCAAGCCACCATGCACAACCCGTTCTGGATTCGCTCGTACGTGGCGCGCCGATACGATGAGGCCGTCGCTAAGGCCGCGTACCTGCAGCACATGGCCGAGGTGGCCGCGAAACAAGACCTCACTGAGGACGTAAGGACGCGCTCGCGCTGGCTGTCTATCGGCTTCACTCTCTTCGCCACCGTCGTGGTGGCCATGCGCTTCATGGCGCGTAGGCGGCAGGGGGCCAAGCTCTTGATAGACGACTGGTTGATACTGTTGACACTGGTGCTTTGCTATGGCAACATGGCAATGAACATCGTGTGTAAGTTGTCCAACCCCTTACCATGCGAACGAGAGCAGCTTCAGGAGGAGAGGGAGGAAAGAGACAAAGGGGCAACTCGACGAGTCGGCCAGGAGACGCACGGAACCACATCGCATATCCTTTGGAGAACTGTTTGCTGACCTTTTCATGGGTTAGTGATCGATCAGGGAGTAGGACTACACACGGGCGCTCTGACTCAGGCCCAACTTGAAAAGCTGAACGAGGTAAGAAACATCGTGCTGATGGAGCAAGCAGCCCTCAAGAAACGACCATGGACACTGACGAGAATCCTGCAAAAAAAAACAGACTCTGGTCGGCGCCGAGATCCTCTACGTCACGGGCGTGAATATGTACAAGATCGCACTGCTCTACCTGTATTTCCGGCTGTTCCCCACCCGCGACATTCGCCTCGGCTCGTACATTCTCGGCGGCTTCTCGTGCCTGTGGAATGTGGCCTGCATCTTCGCCGCGACCTTCCAGTGCCTGCCCCGCGAGAAGCTGTGGCAGCCCTGGCTGCCAGGCGGCTGCATCGACCTCTTCCTCACCCAGCTGGCCATCTCGGTCCCCTGCATGATGCTCGACGTCGCCATCCTCTGCCTGCCCATGCGCCACGTCTGGAACCTCAAGACCAACCTGACCCAGCGCGTCTTCCTGACCATCATCTTCTTGCTCGGCTCCTACGTCGTCTTCACCAGCATCTACCGCTTCGTCATCTTCCTCCGGTACGACCACGACGACAATACTTGTAAGTCCTCTTCGCCTATACCCCCTTTTCCCTTCCCCCCACCCCCTATTTCCAGCGCACATAGAACTGCACATCTCTGTCCAACCCGAGCCTGCCAGACTAACGTGAATAATCACAGTTACCCTTGGCGACGGCATAGCCTGGAACGTCATCGAAATCGCGTCGGGCATCATCTCGGCCTGCCTGCCGACGCTGGGCCCGCTCGTGCGCATCGTCTTCAAGGCCGTGTCCCCGAGCACATTCCGGTCGCGCGCCCTGAGCGGCAACAAGCTGGGCGGCTCCTCGTACGCCAAGAAGTCGCACGCCAAGTCATCGGGTGGCATGGCCACCATCGGCGGTGGCGGTGGTGGCGGCGGCGGTACCTACCCGCGGCACTCGAAGCCGCTCGGCTCGCTCGAGGACGGCAAGTACGGCGTCATCGACGACGACGACGTCACATTTGGTGGCCGCGGCGGCGGCGGCAGCGCGTACGACGGCATGCGCTGCAGCAACGCAGTCTCCATCAGCGTCTCGCATAACCGCGACGGCAGCGGCGAAGGGTTGGGCTACGCCTCGAGTCATGACGAGATACCCCTGACGGCGATCCAGAAAGAGACGCACATGGTGTGGACTTACGAGACGGCGTCGCAATACGGGAACTCCCTAGAACCCGGCGATCACCGGGTGTAAGAAAGAAAACCGGAAAACAAAGAAGCTGTATGATTGAATGGGAGAGAGGGTCTAAAAACAACTTGGGACGTTGGCGTTTGGTTTTCGGGAATTGGTGCTTCCCTGCATATCACGGCCGCCATTGCTTATAGTAACTGTATAATTATCATACTACCTAAGCTTCATAGCAACGGTACGCACATACCCATTCGGAGTACACAACGGATATATTTCCTTTTTGTTCATACATATTCAAAATCAACACATATCAAGAACATTGACATCACGAATACCACTTGATTCAAGTCCCAAGTTATGTCACGGGAGCTTCAAAGTATATGAGGAAAGTCTGATATCAACTGAGAATTAAACGATGTAAATGCAATAGGTATATGCGTATATGTATATAATGGGTATCTCTGGAGAGTGCGTGCAGGTCGCCCCTCTACTACACACGGCACTCTATATTATTTTTACTAACGGGGACTTCATGCAATCGTAACAGCCAGAGCCGCCCCCTCTGGCTGAGCTTTGTGCGCCAAGCATCGGCGGCATCTTTCCGTGTCTCTCAGGAGTCCACGAAGTTGGCAAGCTCTGCGCACTTCCCGGGCACGGGCGGCTCGATGAAGGCCGTCGCGTAGTTCCACCCGTATACGCCGGCCCAGGTCTGGGAGCCGGTGAACGGGTCTACGCTGGCCACGACCGTGCCCGAGACCGGTTGGGGCGCGTGCGGGGCCGCGCCGTTGGTGGTGTTGTACAGCCGCACGTAGTTGTCGCAGGAGCTCGTGTTGGCAAAGGCGGGCTGGTTGGTGACGTTCCGGATGAAGGCCATGGGGTAGGGGACCATCTCGGGCGAGGCCCGGGTTTGCACCGTCATGAACTTGGCGTCCGCGCCGGCCGGGCTGACGCTCTCCGAGTGCATGAGCATGCTGCCGTCGGCCTGGGGGGTGTAAGGGTCACAGGCCGGCTCAAAGGTGGACGGGTAGATGGTCAACCCGAGGTTCTCCGATCCAGAGATGGCGGCTTGAGCAGTGGACGTAATCAGCATAGTTGCCGCCCACCGGAAATTGCTATAGCCATTGCCCAGGATGTCAAGGAAAGGGAATTCCAGAGCAGAGCGCTTAAAAGACAGGTTAGTGAGTCAATTATAATACCATTCAAAGTCTTAGTGTCAACGTACAGAAAAGTCCCCAACCGTGACGTTGTAGGCAGGTAGTTGAAGGTCGTGGTCGACCGCTACAGTGACCATGAGCGGGTACATGCCAGCTGGGAACGAAGCGAGCAGGCTTCGGTAGGAGTTCTCCAAGATGGTGTACTCCTTGGGAATCAGCGCCCGTGCCTGCTCCAGCGGAATAGGCACAATGAGAGTTGTCCCGTTCAGCGTCCCCGAGACCAGGTTGGGGTACTGTTGGGCGATTGGGTTCGGGCTACTCTGTGTTCTACAGACATCTCTGGGTTTGCATGGCGAGCACAGCGCCGAAGACACCAGTGTAAGAAGTGCGACAAACGTCTGGAAGATGGGGGCGCTGTATGCCATAGTGAACAAGCCGTTACCGTTTGGCGATGGTGACTGAGTTGGTAACCGTAGGTAGTGAGTGCGTTGTCAAGTCATGGAGCAGTCAAAAGATGGATGCCCTCGGGTTCTTAAGCAAGCAGGCATGAACAATTTCGGTGGCGTTGATATTGGGGAGACTAGTGGCCGATCGACCAGGTATGTGCAAGGAGATTGCGGCCGGGGTGGTTACCAATGAAAACATAGATCCGTCGCTCCGGGCAAGGATGAAGTCAATCAAAAGCCATGTTGCCAGATTAAATCGGGGGGATCTCACGTCAGGCTGGGTCAGCCTAGTATGACTTTAGTAAGTTGACTTTGTGGGATTTCCATAGTGTTGACCTTGGCGATGGGAAGTTCCAGTGTCCCATCCACCATCCAACTCACTCCCAAACTTTCCAGCTTGTTTCACCAGGGCCGGGCTGCCCGTTCCCTCGGGCTCCAGGCGCACCCGGCCCCATCAGCGCGGGAAAGTAGATTGAGATGAGATGACAGAAATCGGCTCGGAAACTGTATGCTTTTCGCCGGACTTGAATAATTGATTCAATCCACCAGGCAATCGATGCTTTACTGAGCGCACTTCGAGCGACTGGGCAGACGGGGCATGTGCGAATGAAGCCAGTCCCAAATGATCGTCTCGTTAAGTTTTCGTTTACCGCCCTGCTATTGGCGCCGTCTCCCAACAACCGACAACCACCCAGCAAAATGATAGGACTGACTGCTTGCCGTGAGTTTGCTAGGTAGGCTTGAAACGGAACATGTCGTTTCCGAGATTGACGCAAGCCTGTGGCGGTCTACGGGTTCTGGAATACCCGGCACGTCTAACCCCCACCTCGGATCGGCAACGACCCGTCGTCTAACGTCGCTAGACACATCTAAAAATGTCAACGTCAAAGATGCATCTATCTTGGCTGATCTTTACGGAGTAATCGCCTGATATATGACCATGAATTGGCAAATTGCACTAGTTGTGCCACGGTGATGCTTGCGCCGGCTGGATCTTGAGCCTGTCAGATAACTGAGGAAGCCACCTGTAATGTGACCTCATATACCCATCCTCGATCCGTCATTGTTAAAGGACAACTGAAGTGACACGGGTTTTTTAAGCCCAAATCCAATCATATGACTAATCGATATAGGGCGAGAAGCATCATAATCAGTACTGAGTTGATTCTACGGTTCTTACTATTAGTATCTACCATGAACGCAATTGCCTTCTAATGCCACTATTATTAAGAAAATGTCCATAGGATAACTGCGCGCAGTAGAACGTGTGCTTCCCGAGCATTTCTTGATTCTCTAACCCGTATCGCTCGTTGTATAAGGCATGTCCTAGTCAGGGGTGAGACTCGCTACTTCGTCCCGTCTTCATTCGGAGTGGGATCACAATCGTACGTGCTTTACCCTGGATCTGGCAGCCGGCACTTTGTGTCATGTAGTGCGAATCCAGTCTCGGACAACAGCCGACCTCTGCAATAAACCGGTACCTTACAGGCATCGTAGGAGTGTTCCTTCTTGTCATGGTGGCCTGCAGACTGGTTTGTGAGGTAATCTTGCGTTGGTCAGATCTCAAGTCACTCTCGCAGATTACTCATTCGAGTTGCCCGAAGATGCCTGTCAGGCCAAGGAATCAATCTTTACACGAAACCCAGATGATGATTGATTTGTTGATTGTCATAGGATACTGCCGAAATGCAGCCTGCACTCGGGTTCCTGCAGTGAAGCTAGTTCTCTAGCGCAATATATACACGTTATCGCCCCCTTTCTGGTTCCCATTTACGATCTGGGTGCGGCCACGGGCTCCCAAGCGGTGTGCTTCGGCTTGACCCTATAATGAAAATGTCAGCATTGCTATGGGTATGCAGACCCTCCGTGGTTAGAGATTGGGTGGGCAGCGTACGTGTTGTAAGGCTTGTAGGCGCCCCTTGTCTGGGTGTAGTTGGGGATGGTCTTGTAATCGGAATCCTCCCACGCCCGACGCTTGTAGGCGAGGTTGGCGTCTTGCGATGGCGCCTTGTCGACGGCGTACGACATCCACGCGTGCCAGCCGGGCTCGATCTGGGCCGCGTCATAGTCGTGGACCTTGTAGTCGACCCATCGTGTGCGCACTGGTTCCGCCATGTTAGTTACGATACGCACTCTTCCATGAGTTCCGGCCCCTCAGCTCGTTGCATAATAAGGTAGATATTCAGCTCGTTTGCACGTACGGGGCAGTTCGTTCTCGTCCTCGAAGTACTTGTTGCCGAATCGGTCCGTGCCGATCAAAGTTCCAGCCTTGGTGTCACCGATGTGCTATTGAATCAAAAAGTCAGAACCATCCTCGCGAAGGCCAATTGGCGTCGTTGTCGTCGTGTGAAGGTGAGGGTCAATCGCGTACGTTCATCTGGTGGAAGTAATCCTGTCGCAAATAGTTAGCATCTGAAGTCCCGCACAGCTCTAATTGGACCGGCATACCCTAATGCCAACCTTCCACAGGTTGCGGACAGTCCTCGTAATGGTCGACATGATGGGCGAAGCTCAATTGGTCTGTTGGCGCCTCGTTGTCGTGAATCCGCTTTTGGCTTTAGGTCGACGACGGCGAGGGAGTTGGACGTTTGGGGCGGATAGTTGCTTGCCCACCGGAAATTCCTCGGGCCGCACGTCCTTGAAGCTGGGAAGCACTACAGGTGCTGCACTGCACCAGCACCACCAGCACCACCAGCCCACTGCGTCATAAGTTGCTGATTGGCCAAAGCTCTCCAAAGCTCTCTAGACGGCCTGAAATCTTTAAGTCGCAACACTGGCCTGCATTAGGACTCACTGATGCATTCGACACAGCATTTGCGGCTATGATAATACGTGGTACCTCGCGATGCTGCCAATCGCTGCGGCCGACGGTTTTTCGCTCGACAGCTCGGTATAATCGGGTCCAATGCCGACGATTCTCAATGCCCTCAAGCGCAGCCCCTGCTAGTAGCTCCCCAGGCTCTGCAGGCATGCTTGCGCCCTTCGTGAACGAACTCGACAAGATTGCGCCCTCCTTCCAGATCCACGGCTCGCAGATCCAGGTCATCAGAACCCCGTCCGACTTCTACGAGACCTTGAAAGACAAAATCAGGTCCGCCAAGACCCGCGTCTTCCTGTCGACACTATACATCGGAAAGTCCGAGAAGGAATTGGTATAGACTGCTTCGAAGCCAGTCGCTTCCGGAACCTTACTGACCATATCTTGAAAGATTGCCACTTTGCAAGAAGCCTTGCGCGCCAACCCGAAGCTCACCCTGAGCATCTTGACCGACGCGCTACGAGGAACCCGAGAGGCGCCAAACCCATCATGTGCGTCACTACTCGCGCCTCTCATCACCGAGTTCGGACCCGAGCGAGTTGAGATTCGAATGTATCATACTCCAAACCTGACAGGACTTCGGAAGAAGCACGTGCCTAAGAGGATCAATGAAGGATGGGGGCTGCAGCACATGAAGCTATACGGCGTTGACGACGAGATCATTCTCTCTGGCGCCAACTTGTCGTCCGACTACTTCACCAATCGGCAAGACCGCTATCACCTGATTTCGTCCAGGGAAATCACCGAGTACTTTGCGCGACTCTACGCAGGGGTGACTTCACTCAGTTTTCGGGTCGAACCGTCCAAGGAAGCCGCCGGGTTTACGCTGCAATGGCCAGCATCGAACGCTGCGCCATCCCCATTGGAGAAGCCAGGGCAATTCGTCGCGAAAGCAACCAGCCTCGTTAACAGTCTCATTACCCCGCAGAAGACAGCTGAAGCTGTCGGGGCTAAGAGCGGTCAGGCCTCCGACACCACTGTATTCATGCTCGCCCAGCTGTCCCAGCTGTTGAAGCCAGACACCTCGACGGAGCTGCCCGCGGTGACCCACGTGTTGAAGACGCTTTCGGCCCCGCAGTATGCTGGGTCATCCTGGACGTTTACCGCCGGGTACTTCAACCCAGCGCCTTCGCTGACGCAGCTCCTTATGTCTTCCGCCTCGACCAATTGCACTGTCATAACAGCATCGCCGCAGGCCAACGGTTTCTATGGATCGAAGGGAGTCTCGGGCATGCTGCCTGACGCGTACACGTACCTGGCGCGACGCTTTCTCATGGCCATCAAGCAGCAGAAGCGCGAATCTGACATCACGCTGAAGGAGTGGCGGAAAGGCACAGTCGGTGAGCCCGAGGGCTGGACGTACCATGCCAAGGGTCTATGGGTCACGCTCCCGAACGAGAGCGGCCCCTCGATGACCGTGGTGGGGAGCTCCAACTACACGAAGCGCAGCTACTCCTTGGACCTGGAGGCCGGGGCGCTCGTCGTGACCGAGAACGCCAACCTCAAGAAGCGCCTGGCGGACGAGCAGAAGTGGCTCCAGGAGTACGCCGTGCCCGTTACGGTCGACGACCTGGCCAAGACGGAGAGGAGGGTGAGCTTCAAGGTCCGCATGGCCATGTGGATCGTGCAACTGGTGGGCGGTGCCCTCTAGGCCCTGCATGAGCTGCGCGAGCGGCCACAAGAACGCTCGAGATCGCGGGCGAACCATTTGTTATCGATCTGTCCACGTTTGCTGGGCTAGGTTGGTATCGGGTACAGTGACACTTGTACTCTACCCTACGTGAGATACCCCTATATACTTAGATATATATCATATACAATCCAGCATGCATGGTGTTTCTGTTACCGTGTTCTCTTCAAACAAGATGCAACAGCCTGGTCGATAAAAGTCATAGGTCTCTTGATTCTTTAATATCCGTGTACAGGCTGTTGGCTCCAGTACCTGCTGACCAGGAATTTACTGAGCTGGGGGTGCTGGTTTTCTTGATGCCCAGTTGATGAGTTCACAGCTGACAGAAAATTGCACTGATGGTGTATATACCTGATGATTGCATGGTCTATTAATATACCATTTCCATTTCCATATTTTAATACCATTCACAACCGGAAGAGTTTCTTTTGATCTCGGTATGGAGCGGGGTGGGGCCGTCAGAACTGCCGAGAGTAGCAACTACATAATGCAGGTTGATGTTCCAGGACGTATGCGGTGGAAAGAAGCTTCTGCTTCTCCTTTTTCGTACTAACTCAGATCCACATTGGGAATGCGACGCATGACCCTCCAGTAGGCAGGTATGCCGCCCACTGCTGTGGTCAGATTAACCGTTATGCTATTTTTGGAGATGGTGTCGCATGCAGCATGCGTACAGCAGGTAGTAGAATCCGGGGCAGGAAAGCAGGAACCCGTCCGCCAGGTACCACCAAGATCCTCCGGGTTTCCTCTCCTGGATTACATGCTCCATACGTGCATACGTGCATACGTGCATATATACCTTATGTTCTTGGGCTTTGTGCAGATTGGGTGGCGTGCATGCATGCTTTAAAAGTGAAGTGTTCTTGGAGGATAAGGCTATTTATTCTATTTACACGATACGTATCAGTAATGTATAGGCCATACATTCAAGGAAGGGGTAGGGAGGTCCGTCGTCCTACCCGAGATGCAAGCTCATACACTTACTCTCTCTCTCTCTTTCTATCTTATTATCTTTTGTTTATCTTTTTTTTAAGAAGAAAAAAACTTTGCCTTGCTCTCTCATATTCTCGTCGACTAATTCTGGCAGCAAGGTTCTCAGTCCCATCATGTATCAAAACCTGGTATGTCGTCTACCTAATTACCTATTCTTATTGAGATGACCTTCTTCATCACCCGCCGCCCCTTCACCGGCATCTCTATATAGTTTTCCAGAACCCTTGATCGGCAAATCAGCAAGGGCTTGTGCTTAGGATTTTTTATTCTCTCTGTTCCCCATACATCAAATAGCCGCGATTGGATATATCTTCCTTCCTCCCTGTCACTCCCCCTCGTCCTGTACTCGAGATCGGACTACGCTGCGCTCGACGCTTTCATGACGAAGACGTACGGCGAGCCCATCGACACCCACCTCGCCGAGCCTCCGCGATCCGACAAATATGTCTGTGTCGAGGGTGTCAGCGTTGACTGGATCTACCAGGTCCGCAAATTCCCCGGCACGGTACGGGTCGAACGGCAAGTGGTCTGACGGCTCCATGATTGAAGGAGAAAGAAGGTGTGAATGAGGTCGAAGGGGAGTGACAGAGGATGCGGGAGAGAAGGGGTTGGGGAAAGTACAAGGTTTATAGGGGAAAGGGTTGGTGGTAGAATCGCGAACGGAGTGTTTCTAGGCGGAGTCGACAGTTCAAGTGAAAGGAATCGGTAGTATCCTGGGTTACGAAGTGGATGAAAACTCAAATGAAATGCACCGTGTATGTTCCACAACCAAATGCGCAATAAACAGCATCTGGTTCATATTTAACATCAATCCATTACTATACCCTCGTGAATTGATAGCCCTTCCTTCCAAGTGTCTGAAAAAACAAGCCATTCATCAGCAGCATCACACACGGAGACCTGACCTGCCTTGACCCGCCCCTATCGATCGTAAACTGCCTATGCTATCCCTGTTCTTCTTTCGTTATTTCCCGAGCTCGTCAGGCCACTTTGATCCATGCTGCAAAATATGCTATGCTAGTCATCGTCGATAGATATGGCCTCGGTTCGCAATAAGAGCTTTCCTCGGAGGTGAAGGCAGAGTTTGGGATATGGGAAAGTGAGTATTGATGGAGGGGAAAGGCAGGAGGGGCTCAGGGAGGGGGGCATTGGGAAAGAAGATGCTGGAGAAAGAGGGTATTGGGGAAAGAGGGTATCATGGAAGAGGGTATCAGAAAGGAGGCAGAAATGGGTAAGATGGGAGCAGTAAATTAGGAGGAAGGAAGTGAAGATCGAGGTTATGGGCACGATTGAGAGCGGGAGGGGAGTGAGGTAGAGTATAAAATAAGGAGTTTGTGCCAGGGTCTCACGAGCAAACATGTATTATAAGGCCAGAGTGCAGATAGACGGGAGAGGGCAGAAGGGTAGATGAATGGTGGCGGCTTGGCGTGGTAATAGAGGATCGAAGGAAGGGTAGACTGGTGCTGGAGAGATGTGTTGAGTGATAGAGTGTGGTTAACGTGGGTATTTGTGCTACAGACCAATGAGGGTCTATCATGTGAAAAGATAGGGTGCTCGGGGACACAAATACAGGGGCTCTGCTTGGATTGCTGTGAGAATGGGCCAGGGGTGATATGATGTAACGTTTGACTAAGCCAGTGTAGTGCCGTATCCATCTCTCGGATATTGAGAAACGGACAGCCCCTCTCGCGGAAACATCAAGAAAGACAGCAGGTTGGATTATCTGAGGGAAATGTGTGAAGTGGCTACGGGTTGGGTCTGGATGGGAGAGGATGTGATGGTATTGAGTGTGATGTGTTATGATTCAAGGCTAGATAGGTACGGACGTAGGGAGTGCTAAAGGCTATGAGGTGTGAGCATGGTGGGCGGGCTGATTGAGTTGGTGGAGCGGATGACAGGTAGTTCATGATATCAGATGAAGAGGATGGGGCGAGGTAGATTGGGCGTAGGGGGGTAAGAGGAGCTGGAAGAGTTGGGACGAGAGCGCTATTATGAATATGAGAGGAAGTGACGAGTGATGAGGAAAGAGGGTACGATAGTGATAGAACTGCGGATGTGAAGATGTATGATATAAGGGTAGGGATAGGGCAAATTGAGTAAGAAAATGGAAGTGAGAATAAGGGAGGGACACTCGGTGATATGATATGAGATGGAAATGGTGTGAAGTGAAGTGAATTGACGATGCGTGATAGAGCGATGGGTAGGCAGGCAAGGTAGGGAGGTAAGGCAGGCAGGTTGGGCAAGGTAGGACAGAGTAGGTAAGGCTAGGTCAGGTAAGGTAAGGCAGGCAATGTAAGTTGAGCTGGTAAGAAGGGCCGAGTCGGTGTAAGTCAGGTGTAGGCTAGGCGTGTATGACAAGGAGGGAGAGACGGGAAAGGCTGCGGGGTGTGATAGGTAACGGACAGGTAAGTGAGGAGTGTGGGCTATTGGAGTGTGATGGCGAGAAGATGTTGATCAGGGCAAAGGCATTGGTGCCGTGGCGCGTAGTAGGGTGTGTAGTGGCCTTCGAGATCGGGAGTGAAGTGATATAAGCGTGCTTGGATAGGGGATATGCTATGAGGAGAAAATGGCGGAGCAGGTGCAGGGGGTAAGAATGTTATAGCTGGGCTGGTGTCGGGTGGAGTGAGGCTGGTTGAGGCAACGGAAGCAGGAGATAGGATGGGATCTTGCAAAGGTGAAGGGAAGGAGTAGACGGGATTATGGATTGTGCTGTTCGGATGGCGACTGAGGCGGGAGGGGGCGGGCTTGGGAGCGGGAAGGGAGCGGGAAGGAAGCGAAAGTGATGAAGGGGTAGAGAGAGTGAGGCGTGATGTGATGTTGCTTATTCTGCGATGTGATAGTTTGTGTAATCGAAAGGGAACTGAACGATATTTGTATTCACTCTCCCTCAAGACGACATGGCACCCATTTTGGCCATTTGCCCGTCTCCTGTCTTCACGATGTTCACAGAAAGCTGAGTGAGCGGTTAAACGGTAGCGGGCTGCGCCCACCTGAAGGTTTCAAATGGGCAATACCACAAGGGGTTTCTTCTCACGATGCTGAGGAAGCAGAGGTGTTGTGTGCCGGCTTAAGCGGCCGGGGTGGTATCGCAGGCGGTATGTTTAAGCTTGAAGTTACTCTATTTGAGATTTCGCTAAGATCTAAGCTCTCAGGGCGAATCAAGGTTGATGTGCAACTGGGGATGATGGTGGGTGGTGGTGGGTGGTGGTGGACAAAAGTGTGGGCTAGGGTCATCGGAGGTCGTGCTTGGCGTCCAGGCGTCGGCAAGGGCGGCCAAGCCGATTTGCTGGATGGATGGAGGGATGGCAGTGTACCTACCTTAGGTACCTTAGGTAGGCAACAACTCGCAACTGACTCCGAAAATGCAACCCGAGAATGCTTCACTGAGTGGTATTGCACTGGGAGGTCATCTACAGAACGAACGTGATGGGCGACCGGGATTGGCAAGGGTCGACTTCGGTTGGTTGAGCTTCAGTGGCTTCAGTGGCTTCAGTGGCTTCTTCTCAGGCTTCTTGAGGATCTTCGGCTTCTCGAAGCAGTGGAGACGACGGAACAGAGCCACTAGAAATCACTAAAGACCGCTAAAGACCACTAAAGAGCGCCTACGCCCCCGCAGTTGAGCCTCAATAGGGCAACTGGCTCGAGCTTCTAGCTGCAGATCATACCGCCCGCGCATCACCTATCCCTGCCTATCCCTGCAACCGTTTCAGGTCGTCAAATGCGCTGAGGGGAAAGAGTATCAAATGTCACCAAGACCAAGGCCTCTTTCCTTTTTTCTCCTTCAAATCGTGGCACACACATGCTGGATATCGCCAATCACTTGCTGACCGACACTTGTGACTCGAATATCCTACAAAATGCGCCAAATAATGGGCTTCAGCTATAACCTGCCCGAGACACTTCAGTGGCCAGACTTGTCTGTTTGCGACACTCTTGTGGAAATGTCTAAGACTTCTCACCATGCGCCTCCCCCGTAAATCGGCTGGCTCGGCTCTCCTTGCCCTTGAACTTCTGCCGACCACAACTCGCATATTTTATAAGAAAGCCTTGAGCATCCCAAATCCTAAATCCACATCGGCTCAATTATCTATGTATACACTCTGCTCAGTTCTTCTATGATTTCACTTCATTTGCTGGTACTTGGTAATTATGCATAGATAATTCTGTATTCTGGATACACATCTCCAGGATGTTCCTCCCTTTGCTCCTTGCTGTAATATTTATAGCCCGGTACCTGTAAACCGGCATCATTCCAAGATTGGCCATTGACCCCGAACCCGTACGCCTCTCTTCCACCAGACGCCCTCTATTATCGATTATACAAGAAAAAGCCAAAAAGTACAGGTGTATGATGCTTCAATTCCAATCCGCAAGAACGCCCAGAGCTTCGACCAATGCAGTGCCCACGCTTGCTAACTCAACCGCCAAAAATGACCAAAGCCAAATGAAGCCCCCCCCAAAAAAACAAAGCAAAATGGATTCCTCGTCGGAGGATCTGTGTATACCCCAATTCCCCTTCTATGTCCCTGTTCTATCGTTTCTCCCCTCTATACAAGTCAATGATGGACTAGAAAGTGAACAAGCCACTTCGCCTCTTGCCCATAGGCCAGATGCAGAGTGCCGCCAGAAACAGACCGACCGTGATGCCCACGGCGATCTGGATCATACTGGCAGCCACGTTGAACACAATGTTCTGCAGGTCGTTCGGTTGAGTCACCGGCACCGTCGTGGTACCGCTGACCACCTGCGTCGAGTTCGTAATTTGGTTGGCAGTGCTTAGACCGCTCAAGATGCTACCAGCTAGAAGGTCATGCTGTTAGCAAATGACTTGGAAGTGGCCGGGAGTTAAACAAAGGGGTTGTCGACTTACTTGCAGCCAAACCACTGGGCACCTGCACGAATATAGAAGGCAAAAGAAACGCCGCAGCTACGCCATGGCGGAGTCTACTATAGCCGTTGGCCAAAATGCCGACTGTAAATGAGCCCAGCATATTACTGATTTGGGGTGCAGCCTTGAACCGTAGCCCACTGAAGTAGTTAACAGTGTATCCCGCCACCGACACGGCGACCATGACAGGCATCTGTTTATACTTGGCTTGGTTGGCAACCTATGATCGCAAATGTTAGCTTGATATACATGTGGTTTTGGGGGGCGATCAAACGTACCGAGAGACAAAGAGCGAACAGCGGAACAAATAGGAAGTTCCACCGCCAGTTGAGTGGATTTTGGCATTGCGTAGACGAGATCGCATTGGAGTCCATGGCGCCGTAGATTGTCACGCCCACCGTAATACCGAACCCAAGCACAAGCGAATAGAGCATGGCGTGCACCATCCGGATAGACCCCGACACAATGGCTCTCGATTGCAATTCCAAAGCCGCAGTCAAGAAGAGGTAGCCCGGTAGGATCAGGGCGATGGAGCTTTGCGCCAGAGCGGAGAAACAGAACGTATTGCCTCCTTGGAGGCTTCCAAACGCTCTTGCCAGGAAACTTGTGATGACCGATGCCGTAATCTCGAAGACGTTGGCATAGAGGTCCGATCTCGGCGCCACAGCCAGCTGCAGGAAACCAACGATGCAACCCAGCACGAACGCAAGGGGCATATCGATGAAGCGGGCCTGGAAGGCGAAAGGGCCGACAAAGGCACTGGCGAACCCATACGCGAGAATTCGAACCCAGACCGGGAACTTGGTCTTCCCCTTGTTGATCTCGTCCAACCGGCCAATGGCGTCGTCCAGTGAGACGATGTCGTGAAGAACCTCCTTGTAAATCTCGTGGATGTCCTTCAGCTTGCCCAGATCTAATCCCTGGTTGAGTCGCACAAATCGAACTTCGGCGGTATGTGTCGCTTTGTCGTCGAAGGAGATCAGCATGCAACCTGGCAAGTAGAGGAACTGGCAGTCGATTTCCAACACTCTGGCCGTCATCCGCAGGTACTCTTCCAATCGATGCGTCGGTGCGCCATACAACATCAGCGCCCGACAGAGCTTGATGATGTATTCTTGACGCTTCAAGATGTCGGCCACGTGGATTGTGATTTTGGCCTCATCGGCCATGCGATTCTTGCCAAGGAGCGTCTTGATCTTGCCGCTGTGGGTTCGGCTGTGCTTGGGACGCTTGGGTAGCTTGCCGCCATATGGGCTTGGGCTTTGGTCGCCGCGAGGTTTCTCGTTGGGATTCGCCAAGATAGCCGAGGCTTTCGCCAACGTCGCCAACGTGTCCTGGGAGGCATTCTTTTGCTGGTCATACCACTTCCGCCGAGTCGGCGTCGCGGTTCCGGAAGAGCCGGGGGTAGTATACCCACTAAGTGTCTTGCCCTGCATTGGGCCGTCCGGTACGCGATATAACTTTAACAGATGGGATAGGACACCTTCGCGAGGATGACCATGATGCAGAGCGGTGTCGAAGTCCGAAGAGTAGCCGCCGGCTGGAGAGGCTGTCCCTGGCATCCGCGCCAGTGGCAGCTTCTCCGATGTTTCCAGAAGCGCGTCCGGAGCCAGCGTATGGAACTTGACCAGGTCGTAAGCTGCCGCGTTGTGATTACGTCGCTCCACCGAGTTCATCCGTTCCAAAGCAGCCCCTTGTCCATCCCGATCCATTTCTTCCAGTGGTAAATTAATCCTAGGGATCAGCTCCCCAGAGCTGTTGACCGTGGCCTCGGAATCAAGCGACGTTCGCCGCGACGACGGGGCGGAGTGAGATGAGCCAAGCATATTGGCGGCTACTTCTTGGGCACGTTGGTGAGCTGCGATGGCTGAGATGGCGGCAGGGGACAGGGGCTCTTGGGGCGTAAGCACGTCGGCGTCCAGGACGGAGTTGTACGAGCTCCCCCGTAGTAGGGAGGGCCGAGGCCTCCTTACTGGGGATAGGTTGCGCTGCTTTTCATTATAATCGTCGACAGGCGAAGGAATCTCACGCGGCGGCTCACCGCCGGCCGTGCTGTTGAACCGGACCCTGCCCTTCTCTTTCTTTGTGCCATTGCTCGTTGCTGGTGATCCTACGGGAGGAGAGTTGTCCGACATTGGTTGAGGTATGGGTGGTTCAACCACCACCTGAGCCAAAGAAGAACCACTGGATTAGCAGGTACCAGAGCAAAGGCTCGAAGAACTGTTGTTGTATGTATCAGATATGGAGACAAAGAGGTTCGTCGTCAAGCAAAGGCCCAAAGCTGCTCAGATAAAGGAGGCGGCTCCTATTACAATGTCGATCGGTTTATTTGCAAGGTACCGACGATCGTCGAGAAAACTGGACAGGTGAAGATCAAAGTAACCTAATTCTAGGCTACCCGGCACAGCAAGAGAGACAGATGGGCAACTAGCATCGAGCAGTACGATGGAGAATAACTGACTTGAGTACGAGGACAGTAGGACTAGTGAGCAAGGAGACGGCCGGGTTTTGTGAAAAGGAAAGGAGGGCGGTGGTCGTCACCTAGATCAGCACCGGATCAACTTGATATTGGAATCAGACCCACGAGGCGGGATGGGGGTGTTCCACCCGGGAAACGAAAGACGAGACGTCAAGCATGTGAGCGGGACCTGTTGCTCTGCGTACCGCAGAGTACTAGAATAGAAGATGTCGGAAACATGATGGGATGTCACACTGACTGTGTTCCCATATTTGCGCAAGATTTTTCTCCACCGTAAACTCAAGGCCTGAGATGTACTTTCCTACATGCATACTGCGTTTGGCCCACGGTGGCAAAGCCGTGAGCTTAATGACGGCGAGCTAGCCTAGCCAAGTGATTAACGGGCCGATGCAGCAGGTACAGTACTTGCAGCAACGGTACTGCAGATTGCTTGTCGGGCAATACAAGTATTGTTGTAAGCGAACGAAGGAAGACAATGCTCGCAAGCTCGTGTCCGTCCTACAGTAGGGTAGGAGCTGCGATAAGGGTCAAGCGAACCTTGACCGGACGGACGCGATCGGCGGTGGAGTATGCAATGGTGCTATCTTTGGGAGAAGCAACCAACATAACCGTGCTATAAGCAGCGGCACGGTGTGGTGAGAAGTCAGGAGAGGCGAGCAAGCAGCTTATCTGTCGACCCCACCAGGGGACAAGATCTAGGCTTGTCGTGATGGTAGGGGACGGAAGGGAAGTCAGGTGTGTTGAAACTTGGCGGTGGGGGTTTGCCCGTGGTCGAGTTTTCCTGCGGTTTGGTTCAGTGACGCAAAGAGCCTGCAAGGTGGGGGCACCTCTGGTAAAGGAGCAGTCCAGGTCGGATTGAATGGGGACTGGGAAAACACCATTGAAATTATCGTGAAGGGCTATGCTGGCAAAAACGAGCAGACTAGGTGGGAGGAGACCCGCTGAAAACCGAAAGGGTGGACCCGGCAAGGCTTCCCGGGCGTACCGATCGCAATCGGTGTGTGTAGTCCGTTCTGCAGCGTTTGGCGCCGTCTCGTGTCACTGCGACCACGGCGGCCACTGCGTTGGGTGATCAAGAGGGAAGATCCCAGGTGACACGACGGGCCATGAGCAGAGCCGCAGGGGCAGAAAAGCAGATTTTCACATGATGCGTGGGATGGTATGTACAGTGCAAGTGATATATGGTTGCGCGTGCCTGGGTGGTGCGTGGGATGCGAGACTTTTTTTTTTTTTCTCTCTCTGCCTTCATTCCAGTTCCAGGGCCAATCAACCCGACCCAGGCGAAGAGACGTCTCGGGTTACCTTGTTGGGCCAAGCTGGTGTCAGGTACTTTGTTCAGCAATGGGCCCTGCCTCGCAGCTATTGCAGCCCAACGAACGGCCTGCCACCAGAGAAATCAAACTTCTTAATATTGAGCGCGAGCCCAAGGGGCATTTGGACTCCTCATCTCATATTACAGTGGACTGTCGCAATTGAACGTAACCTTCCTTCCCTTCATGTTTCGCAGACTGCAGACTGGCCTCTGCAAGTCGCAGGCCGCGCAGGCAGGTAAAGGGGAGAGGGAAGGAATGGGATGGAGAAACGATTGTGGATCGTGAGTCAAGTCGCGAGGGGAGAGAAGAAAAATCCGTGGTGCTGTGGTGCGGTGTCCGTGGTGTTTTCGGCGTTCTGGAATGTGACTAAACAAGTGGTGGAAAACGAGCACCGTTTCCTGGTTGGGGAGGCCAAAAGGGGAGGCTACTGGAGGGGGAAATCTTCTAGGGACTTTTTCTCTGTGCGCCGACGCTTGTGCCTCCGATGCACGCTTGCACAAGCACAAAATAAAGCGGACTCAAGATGCCCTCCTCCATTATCTAGAATATGTACCCCCTCCACCAGAACCACCACGCTTTGGAGCTGCCAACTGCCCTGCAACTCCATCGGCCTGCAGCCGGTACATGCTTATCACACCTTGTTTCTGTCGGCCAAGACGACAACACCTCCTACCGGTACCACAAGCCCACAACACCACCTCCTCACCTTTGCTGCTCACGAATCCACGAATCCACGAATCCGGGGTTAGTCGGCTTTTAGGGCGGTGCCGCTATCCGTGCGTTGTTCTCTTTCTATTTGCTAGTAGGGTAGTCGTGGATAGTCCAGATATGCATTTGTGTATCACAAGTACAATTATGTAGTTTTCCTTCTCCCATTGATGATCTCTACTACATACAAGTATCGGTCCATCCACATTCACCGCCGCAACCGCGACCGTAAGCGACTGGAATCCACGGACTATTCTGGACTGTGCGAGGTACCCAGTTAGGCGGGTAGGACATGGGATAGAATCGGAGAACCGGAGCTCTCAGCTCAGCTCACCTAACCATGTCGTTTTTTTTTCGCCATCGCATCGCACGACTTGGGGAAAAAATGTTCTGGGCGATGTTCTGGCGGGCCACTACTCCCGACTATGTGGCAGTAGCCAGTAGCACTGCTACCATGTGGTTTGATGCAACCAGGTGCCAGGCGCTACTCTGTTTGTGTTACCGACTTGGCGCGCTGTCGTCCTCTCGGCGCGAGACGGACCAAAGACTATGCGACGAACTAAGACGCAAGCCAGACACAATCTGCCGGCAAGAGTTCAGACGAGCGACGGATTGGCGCGCTGGTTTAGCTGGTGCTGGTTTAGCTTGCGCGTCAGGGGAAAAACGGGTTTCACTTTTGGTTGGTTATTGGTTATCGCCATTATTATTAATCCAATTCTATTTATTCCTCGCAACGCGACCAACCAGCTCTGAATCGCATTTTGCGTTTCTGTGTTTCTGTGTTTCTGTGTGTTCGGTTGCTCGGCTGCTCGACATTGGCATTAGCAATGCCTCCTCTCGTGCTCCTCTCGTCGAAGGACCCCGACCCCTCCGCTTACGACGCGCACCGGGGTTCTTGGCGCTTCCCTCGCATTTCGAGAGGTACCGACTGATACTTTGAAATAACAACTCCTCTTTGAAATCTTCATACCGTCCATACAGGGAAAGCACCGAGCACCACCAGACCGGTTGCATCAATTCCATTCGTCGGAATGCCTGACTGGCCACTTTTTGAAAAAAAGACCGATTGGCGAATCGACTTCAGCGTGATTCATTCGTAGGGCCGATAGCTGTTGGTCGGGTTCTGGGCTGCGAGGGTAGCTGTAGGGGCGGGCGGGCAGACGGGCGGACAGCAGGGCTGGCTGTCTGGAGGTATTCGTCACGTCGGTTTAGCCAATCGGCGGCTAGCGCAACACCCCTAGACATGACGACGATAAGAGCACGCACTGATGTCATATAGCGTGCGTGCCAACCAACTCATGCGTCCACCCGTGACTGCCGAGACCAACTATTGGGCGTCATAAGTGCTGTCGATATTCGATGTGTCTCGGGCTCGGGCCACCGCCGAGAGACTGGTTCCTGCCGGCCCTGTCTCTGAAGAGAATAAAAATGCTCGTGATGGGAACAGTCGAGTTATGCAAACGTCAGTTGTCCTAGTAGCGCCAATGATTCAAACAACACCAGCATCAAAAACCAGAGCACATGGAGGAAAAAGCACACACGGTTGAACACGCGTTCGTATCAGCGCTCTGTCGTGCTCTTTTCTTTTGCCTGCCTATGGAGCCATGTCGGCGACATCGTCGTGCGACTGACTTGCGCATCGGCAGCATCGAGGAACTTGCCGAGGAACGACTCAGTCACGTCGGATGGTGCGTTACAGGTATATTGTGCATTATCCGACGGCTACTGCAGCCGCAGTAGCAGCTTTGTAAGTCTATCAGTCGTGCACCTCCAGGCATCCTGCTTTTGTAACGTCGGCCAAACCTGCGAAGTTGTACGCGGACCGTCTAGCCTGCTACCACCAGTATCGGATTGTCCTGCGGTAGCAGTAGATAGATACGAGCCGCCGTGATACCGTATCGTACTTGTTGTCTTTGCGGGAGCACGAGTTGCTGGCGCCCGTCGGGCTCGTGCGTGCCCATCGGCATCTACCGTTGCATCTGATTGCCAGGAGCACGGGCAGGCGGTGAGCGCCACCCCGGGAAGGCCGCACTTCGGCTCCCCAGAGGACTTTCCAGGCGCATCGGCTCCGGCTAGATCGATGAACATACCTAGGTTAACGGCATGGCCAGTTATCGAGGGCGGAGAAAGCACACGTAGTCCAGGTTTCCCCGCCCTTGCCAAACGGTGGAGAGGTCTCTTCCGAAGAGATAGTTCCGTTATGAAAATGGAGGAGAGTCTAGAGTATGTGGCCACTGCCAGGAAGGGCATCAGCTCGACATGGAGAGCGCCCTCTTGATGCCGAACCCCGCTGAACTTCTAGGTCCGGCGGATTCTTCAGTAAGCTGGTAAGCAAGATTCCTTAACGGGGTAGAAAATATACTGAGTGAGTACTGCATAACCCTGATCTGAATGACCCACGGCTGTCTGGGTGAGGCCTTGAGTTGCCACGTACAGGTCTATCACATGCAGTGCTGCTGGTATTGTCAAGGGCCTTCCTTGTCCTGGAGGTCAAGGGATGCGGTGCAGCGGCCGTTGAAGGCGTCCAACACGCCATGAAAAAGTTGCGCCGAGTTGCCGGCTCAGCTCGGCATCATTGTCAATGCCGGAGGCTTAGCTAGACTTGGAGCGATGTCTACTGGGATGTACTCGAGTGTTCTCCTCGAATGGGCACTTGATCATTCCTAGACGTTGAAGTGATGACGTGACCTGTGTTTCGTGGAATCCACCTTGCCATGATTTGTAGGTATGGAGGGAGGGAGGATGATACAGTGAGGAATTATAAAACCATAAGCGGGAAGTGGTTGCGATGGCTTGGTTTGCCCTAAACTCTTCTACCTACCAGGTTGTCCATCATATGTCTTCCCTCTGACTGGACAGACTTATCTCACAGCACACAAGGCACAATATCAGTTACAAACCAAAGAAACGGCATACCAATCACTTAACACTATGACAAAGGTCTATCACAACTGGTTCTTTCTATGGCCATGATTCGTACGTATCCTCGCCAACGAAAGAGAATCGATATCTTTAGCCAAATGTTATCCTCGTTGCTCACCCACAGTCGGCTGTATCGACGATTATTCATCAATATAAACCTGAGTTCGAGATGTTCAAGGCCACAGTAGGCGGCTACTGCTTAACCCCAATTCTATCAGCTATACTTAGAAACGGCCAATCTCCCCTATCCCCTCACGACATTGCTACCCCCTTTTCTTCGAATCGAACCTCATCTTGGTGGCTTCTAGCGCTGCATCCAAAAGACGATAGGCGTTCTGGCGCGGGTGGGTGTCAGCCCTTTACGAAGTAAGATATACTTTGAGATCTTCTGTAAGTTTATGAGAAGAAAGAAGAGATGGTGGTGATTGGGCATGTTACGGCAAGGTTCAGACGGGCCGCGCCATGGGTTGGTGCCAAGGTTGTAATTAGCACAGCACCAAGATGATGCTTTCCCTTAAAGTAGTAGCCTACACCTATGCCCATGGTTCGAAATCATGTGGCCAGGGATTTCTACCATTATTTCTCCTTCTTGTACGGTTAGTAGTCCGAAATGACACATTCAAGATTCGTATTCACACGATGCGAGATGCAAATGCCTGTATACTGTGTTCTGTGAATCTTCCTGGTCCGTAGCAAGCCCAAGAGGGCTATCTAGGTGGCCCGCGGTGGGCATGACGCCACGAGTCTGCCATCATACGGTGAGGATCCCCTTACGAGCTCTTGCCAAGTGCTAAGCTAGAGCGTCGAGAAGGCGATTCTATGATGACGGGCGCTCTCTTAGGCACAAACCGTGGCGCGGCCTCAACTGTTCATCCCATGCAATCGCCGCAGTTCGCAAATCAACAAACAGCTTTCGCCGATCTAGTTATGATAGCGATGAGTCCTCTTGTTTATATCTCTGGACGAGCTTCCCCATATTCATCTCCCCGCATTGATTCTGATATCTCTGCGTCCGAGCCACGACGGGGAAACGGAAAGGGCCTCTCCCACTGCTGTTTATAAAGTGTCAGTGTCAGTGTCAGTGCCAATGCCATGTCACGTTCTTCGACCGAAGGCGTATAAACGAACTCAAGAGCCAGTCGCCCACAAGAAAATCCACTCGAAGCATAGCCTGCCATGTCGTCGCAATCGCATGCCGCAGTTCCGCAGCCGCCTCCGGGTTATGACGAAGACTGGCTCGATCCCGCCATCATCACCTGGGCCGTTGTCCCGACCGCCCTTGCAATAGCGGTCGTGGCCCTGCGCTTCTACACGCGGCACTGCCTTATCAAGAAGATAGAGATCGAGGATTGGTTCGCGTTGGGCGCGCTGCTAATGTCCATTGGTGCCGCTATAGGAACTGGAAGACGTAAGTCGTTGATATCAGCATCTCACCTCCTTTCGGGGTGGTGTGAATGTAAATATGGCGAGTACTGACGAATTGCATTGATCTAGAGGCCTACTTCGCTTTGGGAAAACATCTATCCATGATTGACCCTGGGAGGCTCTCAAACTACTTCCGGGTACGTGTTACACACTTGATTGAAGACAGAGATATGCTCTCCACTATATTGAGTAACTCAGACCATTAATCGGAACCCTCTCTGTAGGCTGTATGGTACACTGCACTCTTCTACCACTTATCGTTGGGCCTCATTAAAGCATCGATACTATTCCTTTACATCCGTATGTTCAAGAGTTACGACAAGCTCCGGCGTGCATCGTGGATAGTCCTCACGCTCGTGGGCGTTGGGATTTGCTGCATCCTGGCAGTGATGATGACAGCATGTATCCCACTCCGTAAGAAATGGGACCACACTGTCGAGGACATGGACGGATACTGCCATCCAGTAGCGGTATGGTGGGCGATCACAGGGTTCCAAGCGGGTTCCGACGTAATCATATTCATATTGCCGTTACCGACCATCTGCAAGTTAAGGCTTCCCAGAAGGCAGAAATGGGGCCTGGTCGCCGTATTTGCAGTAGGGTTATTGTGAGTAAATTTCCAAGTCAAATACTGCTATGAGGATACATGGCTAACTGTGCTCATAGTGTCTGTCTCATCTCGATCATGCGTATCGTTTGGATCTACAGGGCAAGCGACCCCGACTTCACATATACTGGCAGATCAATTGCCGAGTGGTCCTGCATCGAGCTCAACACCGCAATCATATGTGCCTCCCTCATGGTGTTGAAGCCTCTCTTCCATAAGCTGCACCCGCATAAAACAAGGCTGATACTGGAGGATGACGGGCCAAGGTCCTACGAGGCTCCACCAACAATTGGCGCGGCAAGAGCGCGGCCAATGCTTCAGAGGTATGACTCGGGGCTGTTTAACTCGGTAGAAGCAGCATCGCGGTCAGAGGATACCCATAGCAACTCAGATGCGCATCCGCATCAGAGCGCAAGCCTGAGAACGCATGGATTGCGGCACGAGACGCTGGGTAGTCCAACAGCCCGTACCATGAGCCCCACACTGCCGGTAAAGCCATTCTTCAGCGAAACGGTACGCGAGAAGACAGACAGGGGCTTGCCGATAACCCAGATGGGTTCGCCTTTGAGCGTAAGGGTTTGGTAGCAGGCCGGAAATCGTAGAACATATGCCAGAGCGGCAGCACATAGTAATATTCGTACATATACTTGACATCATTAGTAAATAGACCTCGAATCCAAAGCACCGCACGTCTCGTATCAATAGATGTTAGTCCCCTAAAGGCATAAGGACGGGGATAGCGATACCATATCGATGGTGTTTAGGGAGTCTCGGCCACGGATGATCATGTCAAATTGTCAATCTGAATAAGGCACTGGTATCGACCAAATTAGCAAACGTAGGATACCGATAGAGGCAGGGCCGGATCTCACTTTTAAGCAAACATGACCCTTTCCTCCACACTCAATTGACCCAGTTTCTTCTTGTTCAACGCCACTTTATCTGATGTTGTTTTCTGATAGTCCGATTTTCTTGCGAAGCCCAACAGCCATTGAAGCATGATTAAGCAATGAGATCGGCGACGTTCATTGGCATTTCGTCAATTTGTGTCGAGTAGTAAACTGATCCAAAAGTCAGCCCTGAAAGCGGTAAATTGAGTGAGGGTTAAAACTTACGTTCGATGTCGCGCAGAATGCGCACATCTTCGCTGGTAACGAAGTTGATAGCGACACCCTTTCGGCCGAATCGTCCACTACGACCGATACGGTGGATGTAGTTCTCACGATTGCTGGGTAGATCGTAGTTGATGACCAAGCTGACTTGCTGGACATCGATACCACGGGCCCAGACGTCTGTCGAGATGAGCACTCGGCTGTTGCCCTGTCTGAAGTCCTGCATAATGCTGTCTCTCTCCTTCTGCGGCATGTCTCCGTGCATGCTGCTGACAGTAAAGTTGGCTTCGCGCATCTTGTCGGTCAACCAGTCGACCTTCCGGCGGGTGTTGCAGAAGATGACGGCTTGAGTAATGGTCAAGGTATCGTATAGATCGCAAAGAGTGTCAAACTTCCAGTCCTCCTTCTCCACAGCAATGAAGTACTGCTTCAATCCCTCCAGCGTCAGTTCGTCACGCTTGACCAAGATGCGGACGGGATCGGTCATAAACTTGGTGGTCATGTCGAGCACATCGTAGGGGAGGGTGGCGGACACGACAACAACCTGGGTTGCGGGCGGGAGGTATCGATAAACGTCATAGATTTGCTCGCGGAAACCTTGGTTGAGAAGCTCGTCGGCTTCATCAAGAACCAGCATCTTGATGTGACGGGTGCGCAGATGACGGCGACGGATCATATCGGCAACACGACCGGGGGTGCCTGAGACAATGTGTTGACCGTAGTCGAGCTTCCTGATGTCCTCGCCAACGTTGGTTCCGCCAATGCAGGCATGGCATTGCACATTCATGTAGTCACCAAGAGCCATAACGACGGACTGAATCTGGGTGGCCAACTCTCGCGTGGGGGACAGGACGAGGGCTTGGGTTTCGCGAACGGCGGTGTCGATGACCTGCAGCATCGAGATCGAGAACGTGGCCGTCTTTCCTGTACCGGACTGAGCCTGTGCAATGGTGTCGCGTCCCTTGCAGACCTGCACAATGGCGCGAGACTGGACGGCTGATGGCGATTCGTAACCGTAGGCATAGACGCCGCGCAGAAGGTTTTCCTTCAGCGACATGGATTCGAAGGTCGGATGGACTGTAACCTCCTTGGAGGTAGAGAACTCCATCTTCTCGTCCGCGCGACGATCGATACCTCCTCCTTCAGCCATGTTGGTGGTATTTTTGTTGAAATCGCGGGTGGATGGGAATCGGCACAAGGGTGGTTGGGTGGTTGAAGGATGCTGTCGCGAAATGAAGCTGTCCAGGCAAGAATGAATGATGAATGAGGACAGGATGAGGTAGCTGGGAAAATTTAGGTGGAGCTTGAATTGATGCGCGCTCTGCCTGCTGATGCTCCCCGCAGTTTTTCAGTGTTGAAACTAAAGTTTACTGGCTCTTGCAGGTCCACTATTTCTTAGCCGTCTACAGTCCCAAAGTCCGTGCTGCAGCCTGCGAAGCTGATATGATTGGCTTGAGCCTAAGCCTTTCCAAATATTTCCAGCTTCATCCTCACCAAGGCCCTTGTCATTTCATCGCGATACCCCCTAGACAACAATTCACCACATCGTTCGACTCGATCCCAGAGCCCAATACATCACGGCTGGAGCATCAATCCCTTGACTGGACGCGCAATGTTGTTGGAAGAGCAGCGCTTCCTCCACGAGGATCTCGAGCGCCTTGAGCAAGGCATCGCAGATCGCATCGGCGAGGAACCCAAACACGTGAGTCTGCGCAGATACTGCCCGTTTTGCATCACAAGAGCTAACGATATGTTTGTTCAGATCCGGGATCGCCTCACGCGAGACCACCAAGTCTCTGAATTCCTTGACCGTATAGCTTCCCAGTCCAACAAACTTCTCGAAATCTATCGCGATGCCGACGGCACGCGCTCCAAAGAGATCCAACAGATTGGTACGGGCGACCCCATGGAGGAGTTCCACAAGCAACTAGCCGAGATCAAGAGTTTCCACACGCGATACCCCAACGAACCTGTCGAGAATCTCGAGCGCGCCTATCGACCCAGGAAACCTACCGAGGCAGAAGCCGCCCAGCCTTCCGTCGTGGATTCTCTGTTCACCGGAGAGGAAGCTTTTGGCCGTTTCTTCGATCTCCATACATGCCACGAGGCGTATCTCAACCTTCATAACGCGAAGCGCTTGAGCTATCTGCAGTACCTCGATGTGTTCGACAATTTTTCGGCGGGAGCTGGCGGATTAAAGCGCGGTGAAAAGTTGACAGACCAGTACTTCCGATATGCTGGGATCTTGTCGCAGTACCTAGAAGAATTCATGAAGAGAACACGGCCCCTGGAGAATGTCGACAAAGTCTTGGCAGACTTTGACAGGGAATTCGACGAGGCTTGGGAGAAGGACGAGGTTGAGGGCTGGAAATCAGAGACCGTAGCCGTCTCAACATCGGGTGTTTCGCGCCAGCTAAGCTCGGCCGAGGCAGTATACTGTGAGGACTGCGAGAAGGAGTTCAAGAACGAGAATGTCTACAAGGGCCATTTGTCGGGAAAGAAACACGTCAGAGCTGCTGCGGATCGCAAGAAGAGGATAGAGGAGAACCAAGAGACAGGCGATGGCTCCAACGGCGAAAACAGGGGAGGTACATCCACAACAAGACTCAAGGAGCGCGCGATTGCCGAGCGAGAACATCGGGTCAAGCGCCTCGCATCCGCCATGAGTACTGAGCGCAGTGATACTCGTGTCAATGTTGAGCGGAAGCAGGGTATGACGGAGCGTGAGCGCCAGCAGGAGCTCGAGAACCTATTCAGCGCCACAGTGGAAACGCAACCCGCAGAGACGGGTGAGGGCGAAGAGGGCGACGACGACGATGACAGATTCTATAACCCCCTCAAACTTCCCCTAGCGTGGGATGGCAAGCCTATCCCTTACTGGCTGTACAAGCTTCACGGCCTCGGTGTCGAATTCTCCTGCGAGGTCTGCGGAAACTTCGTCTACATGGGCAGGAGAGCCTTTGATAAACATTTTAACGAAGCGCGTCACATCTACGGCCTCAAGTGCCTTGGCATCACTAACACGTCGCTGTTCCGGGACATCACGGGCATCGACGAGGCGCTGCGGCTGTGGGAGAAGATTCAAAAGGACAAGAAGAAGGACAAGATTGATGATGGCGCCATGGTGCAGATGGAGGATGCCGATGGAAATGTGATGCCTGAAAAGGTGTACTATGACTTGCAGAAGCAGGGTCTCTTGTAATAATATCAGCTTATTGGCGTTTTAGAGGACTACTGCGATCCGAATTCGGGAAGAGCAGGCAGCGTAGGGGCTGTGTACAAACCAATGATCCATCATTTTTACCCCTGAACTTTGCGAAACCTTTGATAAAGCCATCCACATAGGAGTAGCATGCCACCACATAGGCCTGCAAACCACCCATAACATATTTCATACCACATTATATCACCTTAAAAGAAGCCTTGTATGTTTTACTACGTCTAGTGCAAACCTATAAAGGCCTCAAAGCATCTGGTACGGCAACATACGCAACTAGGGACCAGTGGTGCGCCCTCTTTTCATGTAGAAAATAAAATAGGAGAGCCATAATTCTCACAGTGGCAATTTCTTATTCTACTCTACATGGGTATTCCTGCAAAGGATGACAAGGAATGGAATGTCTTGTCTGGCGGCTGACTGGCTAGCTCTGAATGATGTTCGAGATCACATTTTGGAGTGGTCAACTATCTTTGAACAGAATGGCATTGGTCTACAGATATATACCTATGATAGGACTCAAAGTACCTAGGTATTTTGATACGATTCAATTTCTATATGTAGTAACTCTCGAGCATTATTCACTGCAGCATAATGTTACTTGTGTAGATGAGATCCCCATACTGCGTTCATGTTCCTTGATGAGCTCGATGTACATCCACAGATTCCCAAATTTGGCCTAACTCAGGCATCGTCTATGGACGACACCAAGAAGCATACCTATTTTACAGCACTTGATGGGACCAAGCTACCCCGTCTCGAATTGCTTACCCTTCGTTCACGTAAACTTGTTCGTTATGCCCACACACATCTATCCACTTTCTTGTACTTTTCCAACTTCACCTCGGTATTAGGTCAACTTTGGCCAAATAAATACCATAACCAAACAAGTCAACCTGGAAGACTGGTTGAGCTGGAGTGCAGTCACCTGGAAATACCGAGTTCTCGTGCCAGTCAAACACACAACCACTGAAGAGCATACAAGCCCAGCGTCTTGGGGCTATTTCAATGTTTATCCTGTTCTTCATTACCTGCTACACACCTGCCTGAACAAGGTCAATTGTTCCCAGTCTGGTAAGTGTTTATTCCAGCTTTAGGTGCACTGTTGAACAGCTGTGGGTCGCGTGTTGGAAATATCGAGTGTGGTTTCCCGCGGGATCAACGCGAGCTGGTAGGAGCAGAACCGCACTTTCCTCTCACCCTTCAGCAACAAACGTTCTGACATGTATTCCATCCAAGATTTTCCTTCAGCAAAATACCTACCTACCTTCCGGTTTTCATTCCCCTCAATTCGACTGGCACGCTCAGCAACGCACACCATAATCCACCATGAGCACGCATCCGCTAGCATTACGCCAGGATGGGGAGCCCCAAGAAGAGTCCCAAGGGCCTGTCGTGCCTATGGAAAACCCTATCCTTGCTCGCTTCGGGCACTTCCTTCGAGATGACGGCGGCGAGGATGCCGCCGACGGCGATGCTCCAGAGTCGTTCATGAATGAACGTGATCAGATCGATTCCTTGACCAATGCACCTGTGTTTACCACAGGTGCAGCCAACTGGGTCAGTGAGACCTTGTCCCTCAACCCCGGTGACATGTCACAGATCATTCCTCAATTCGCCTTGATTGGTAATGTTCAGCCAATGGCTGTTGGGATGCCACCTACGCAGCTGGAAGACCGCCTGGTCATGACCAACCTCAACATACCCTGGTCAGCCTTCATCTGCGGTTCACAAGGAGCTGGTAAGAGCCATACGCTGAGCTGTCTCCTCGAGAACTCCGTCATGACCAGTAGCGACGCTGGGCAACTGCCTTACCCGATGTCGGTATTGGTGATGCACTATGACAACAATTCGGGATACAACAACACGCAGCTCTGCGAGGCGGCATATCTTTCTTCCCGTGATGTGCCAGTCAATGTGCTGGTCTCACCCTCGCACATCTGGAGTATGAAGAAGATGTACACTGAGCTTCCAGGGTTGCCGCAAGACTACCCGAAGCCCAATGTATCTCCTCTGTACCTAAAGGAGGATCACCTTGACGTCAGTAACATGATGAAGTTGATGTCTGTCGATCCGAAAGCAGCCGGCACGCCCCTATATGTGGACGTTGTCAGAAACATCATCCGAGAGATGGCCATGGAAGGACCTAAGAACTTCACGTACAGCAAATTCCGCCAGAGGGTTGATCAGTTCCCATGGCTCCGAGGCCAAGAGACGCCACTCAAGATGAGACTGCAACTCATCGACAGTTTCATCGCTCCTGGCAACTATACCACCAGCACGAGACCTGCACCGGCCAAAGAGGATATTTGGGCGTTCAAGCCAGGCACCATCACCATAATCGACTTGAGTGACCCTCAAATCAGTTCAAATGACGCATGCATCCTATTCGCCATCTGCCTTTCGATCTTCCTCAAGAGTCCTTCGAAGTCTGGACGTGTCGTCGCCATGGACGAGGCTCACAAATTTTTGGTCCAAAGCGGTGAGGCACGCGTGCTCACTTCGGATCTCACCTCGATCATCCGTCAGCAACGTCACACAGGAACACGGGTTTTCATCGCGACACAGGAACCCACCCTGTCGCCGGAACTGATAGATCTGGCAAACGTCACATTTGTCCATCGCTTTCTGTCGCCTGCATGGTACGATATTTTGAAGAAGCATCTGGCGGGTGCTAACAAGCATGATTCTGGTGACTCCAACGAGCTGTTCAAGACCATTGTCAAGTTGCGCACTGGACAGGCACTCATGTTCAGTCCCACGGCCATGACAGAGATGCCCGTTTCTTACGACCAGTCCGTGCAACTTCTGGGCAATGGATATCTGAAGATCAGTGTAAGGAAGCGTCTGACTGCAGATGGAGGTCGAAGCATGGCTTCTTCGGAAACGGCCACGCTCAGCTCCGGTCAGACGGTCGATGTTCAAGTTCCCATGCATGTCGTGGTCCGACCTCCGCAGCCATTGAACACGAAGAGGGGCCAAGGCGGTGATGGCCCATATGCAAAGCGATTCAGGCCTGCACCGGTTCCTGCGCCTACAGCTGTACCGGCACCTGTGCCTGCACCTGCACCTGTGCCTGTGCCTGTGTCTGTGCCTTCACGAACAGCACCCAACCCCGACATTCGTTCAGTGTTCGATACAGCCAAGAGACTGGCATATGCCAAGATCCAGACCAAGTCGTGGACATGTCCGGGATGCAGGCTGTCATCAGATCAGCTGCTCCAGCTTTATGCAAGCATTGATACAAGCTTAGGTTGTGCGGCTGGTACCGTTCTGAGAATGGTGGGGCATAGAAGTGATGCTTATGAGTTTTTCCACAGCCATCAAGCTGGGTTGACAGGACATCTCTTGGCCAGAACGTGTTAACGAATGTACTGTATAATTCTAGCTATAGCAAAGGACGGATATTTAGTCCGTATTCCACGGGGGATTAGCCCCCGATATGTCACGAACTGGCTTGAAATGACAATGACAAGATTTGCCCAATCCTTAAGTAATAATGTTAGACATTCCGTAGATGACAGTGTTTGGCCCGATCCTTGTGACCAGGATGCTGTACTATTCCGGTAAGAGACATATGTATGAGATGGCTCTGCAAGCCGCAAGGTGGTGGTTGGGAAGTGTTCCAATTGAGTTCAAACTGCAGGCTACTCATGCCGTGACCCGACTGAAGCACGGGAGCAGGAACAGAAGCTCAGCAAATAGATGCAATTCCTGTACCTTACGTAGCTCGGTAAGGAGTAAGGTGCATGTTGCCAGGATACACCGGCAAAGCAGTCCACTAAAATTAGCCCTGGCGTGCCGATCTAACCCCACTGAGGGCTTGCTGTAACCTTGCTTTTTGCGGGCTTTGCGGGCTTTTACTGGCCTTTGTTGGCCTCTGCTACCTAAAAAGAGAAAAGGCCCAGCCTTGCGGGCTGGGGTTTGACGTCACCAATTAGCCATTCCTCAGGCCAATAGCGCGTTCGTTTCATCGACGGAAACATCGATTGACGATTCACAATTTACCGCTTTCCACTTTATCGTGAGGGAAAGAGCAAGGGCGGAGGTCTTGCAACGGTCGCGCCCACGCCTGCTCTCCCCTGCTCCCCTGTCAGCTTGGCCTCCACGATGCCATTCGATGAGCATGTGTGCGTCACGTCCTGTCAGAATCTCTCTTCCAGGCAGCCTAGGCCGATGCGGCTCTCCAACCAAGGTTTGTTGAATATGCAGACTGCATGCACGCTGGCACGCAGGCTGACTGGGATAGTCAGTAGGTTAGTAGCTGGGATCGAGTCTCTTCTTTCCCAAACTACATACGCAATCGCAATCCTCCCAAGGAACCATGAGTGGGGGACCTTGACACAACCAAGTTTCGTTTGCTTTCCTTGCGTCGATGGGCGATCGTGTTCATTCTCTTCTCTGCCTTCTAATAATACCTCGGGATTCCGTCCATCTCTACTTCTACTTCTGATGTTCCTGTTGTCTTATTATCCGTGATTGGTCCTGTCTTCTTGGTATACTGCGCGCGTGTGGTTCACTAGAGAAACCTCATTCCTTTCTCCCTACCTAGACTTCGCCTTTGGCAGATCTTCCTTCACTTACCGCCGCCATGTCTAAGCTCGCTCGCACCCTCGCTGCGAGCCAATGCATTCTTCTGGCTTTGGCAAAAGATGCCCTGCCCGTCACAATCTCCGACACAACGCCTCTGGGCGCATCGGCGCATGTCGATCCCTCCTTTGCCGGCTTTGGCATTGAGCCCTCCAACCTGTTCTCCTTCATGGGCCAGGACGAACCCAACCAGATGACTCTCAACCTCGTCGACAACCTCGTGAAACTCACAGGCCGCCCGCCGCACTTCCGCATAGGCGGAAACACGGCAGACACCATGATCTATCGCGAGGACCAAGACAAGTGGGACTGGAAGAAGAACCCCAACCCCAAGGGACAAGGAAACTTCCCCACCGACGAGTTCATCATCGGACCGCATTATTTCGATGCCGCCAATCGCTTACCGAAAGGAACGCCCGTCACTTGGGGTCTGAGCTTGGCTTACACGGAAGACGACTACATTGAGCAAATCACCACCACAGCTAAGCAGGTCATCGACCGGTGCCAGAATCTGAACCTGGTGTCATTCGAGATCGGAAACGAGCCCGATCTGTACGGCCAGAACGGTTTCCGCTCAGGTGCCTGGGACGCCAAGGTCTACACCGAGCAATGGCTTGACCGAGCAAAGGCCATATACAAGCAGGTCTTAAAGCCCAAGAACATTTCCAGCGACTTTTTCGAAACTTCATGCACGGCATCGACTATCGGCACCACATTTGAGATCAAGGATATGTCCACGCTTGGCATCACTGCCAACGCCCCGGATTCCTCGTCTTCTTTCATCAAGAGCTGGAACCAGCATGACTACTACTATTATATCGGGGTCTCTACCTACGCGCTCACCATGGACCACTTCATGCAGCTGTCAACGACCGAGGACCAGTTCGAGGCGTGGGAAGAACAGATCGACCAAGCCCATGCTACGGGCTACCCTTACGCGCTCCGCGAGATGGGTGTCGTTGGCCCCATTGGTATGGAAGGCATCACCAACACGTTTGGCGCCGCCCTCTGGTCTCTCAACTTCTTGCTCTACGCCACTACTTTGAACATCACCTCGGTGCAGTTCCACATGACGGACAACAGCAACGCCAGTGCCTGGCAGCCTGTTGAGAGATATGGTCGCCAGCCCTTTGTGCGACCTCTGTACTACAGCTACGCTGCTTTCGACCAGATCATTGGCCCCTCTTGCAATGCGCAGGTCTACCAGGTGCAGCCCAAGGAGTTCCCCGGCGGCTACAAGGGCTATGTCAAGGTGTACTCCGTCTACCAGGGGGGCCAGCTCGCTTCCGTGGTTGCCATCAATAGCAAGCCTGCCAACGTTTCGGCGTCGGATAAGCCCAGTCTGGACATCAAGGTTTCGCTTCCCAAGTCGCTGTCAGGCAAGCAGATGCACCTCGCGCGCCTCACAAACGAGGGCGCCGACGCCACGCACAACACAGTTTGGAACGGCATCAGCTATGAGAAGAACAACGATGGCACACCGAGCCAAGTCCACGATGATGACGAGACTGCATCAGTCGAGTCAGACGGTACCCTCACCATCACGGTGCGCGACTCCGAGGCGGTCGTGGCCAACCTCGAGAACAAGGTCGGCAAGGGCTTGAAGGCTGATAAGACGGCCTGCGCTGCGTTCATCGAGAAGTCGCCGGGCGTCGGCTCTCAGGTGGGGCCTGACGGCACGAGCAGTGACGGCGGTGATGAGGACAAGAACGCCGGCGCCGGAATCAGCGCGCGAGGTGGGCTTGTTGTCGCACTGGTGAGCTTCGTGGCCGGCACTCTGTTGTTGATCTAAACCTTATGCCCTTTTTTGTTTCTGTTTTCGGTCATGATTATGACGGGTATGCTCTCATGACGAAGAGGAAGAAGAAGATACTCAAAGACTATAGATGGATACACTTTGTTTTCATCAATTGTAATTAGAGAAAGACGTGCAAAGGGGGGGCTTTGCGCATAATGTTTACTTTACTTGAGGGACAAGACGGCACAGGCGTTATAGGGGCGGTTTATTTTAACGGATTATGAAGAGAAATTCACATTACACACAATCATCATACTACGACTGGATATGCTGAGCTCCTAGCTATGTGACACTTGACTTGGACTACTCAAACATGTGCAGACAATGGCAACGACTAATGAGGGGAAACCTAACCCCGGAGATTGGTAAATTCCAAGGACGCCATAAATGAGATTTCCTTCATGTGCGACTTCTTCTCATTTGCGAAGCACCAATTTCTGTAAAGCAAACCCATCTTTGCATTGCGGCAAGGGGCGCCGGCAATCCTTCCCCATGGGATTCAGGATCACCCCCTGGCAAACAAATAGGTTATTGATAACCCAAAGATTGTTTCACCGACCCGGTGCCGGCTGAACTCTTCTTGGTGGAGACTAGAAGGACCCTTGACACTGACAGCAAAAGGGGGGGGGGGGGGGGGTAACGGGGGCCCCCCCCCCCCCCCCCCCCCCCCCCCCCCCCCCCCCCCTCAGATCGGCACCAGGCACCAGGGCAGAACGTGTAGGTTTGTGCCAGTAAGCTGTCCCTGTCTGTCTCTGTCTATTTGAGAAACATCCCTGTACCACTCGAAATGTTTTATTGCTTGGTTTGATTGATGCGCCTATCCCGAACCTTTTTCTTTTCTTATCACCTTGTCTTCCAGCAAACACAGACACAAAGACACACAGACACACAGACAACAATAACGGTCTCTACGACGAAGCGGAGTTTTGGTTACTTAGTGTTTTCCGCCTTGACTGGTCGCTCGCTCGCTGTCTACGTTCCCACTTCGCCCGCAAAGAACTCGCAAGCATCCCGCGTGGCCGCCTCCGCCTCGCGCTGGAGCCCGAAGGTCTTGTAAATGATGACCAAGTCGTGCGGTGCGAACTCTGTCTGGTGGAACCGCACCCGGTTCCCCGCCACGCCCGCCATCTGCTCCGCAAACGCCCGGATCCAGTCGAATAAGCCCTCGGCGGTGCCGCCGTGGACGAACAGCGGCACGCACGTCCGGAACGGGTGGTGCAGGGGCGACAGGTACGGAAGCAGTTCGTCACCGGCCGGGTCCGGTCGGTAGGCGTCGGCGCCCCATTGGAGCAGGGACGGGGGCAGGAAGTCGATCGGCTCGTTGGGGGTCGCGGCGTAGTCGGCGCCGGCTGTGGGCGTGACGTGCACCCAGGGCGACCACAGCATCGCACCGCCCGGGAGCGGGAGCTTCGTCGTCGACGTCGACGATGTGGCCGGGTCCTCCAGATAGCGCAGCAAGGTGATGACTAGGTTCCCCGCCGCCGAGTCCCCCGAGAGGATGACGTTCTGCGGCTTGATGCCGAGGGACAGGACGTGGTGGTAGACGGTCACGAGGTCTTGCAGGGCGGCCGGGAAAGGGGCCGTGGAGGCCATTCGGTATTGGGCCAGCAAGGTCCGCGAGGCCCCCAGATAGCGGGACATGATGTGCGAGATGTTTCGGCCTTGTTCCTCCCCTCCAAAGGCCAGGACGAAAGCGCCTCCGGGGAAATGCAACACAACTTTCTCATCTTTGCTGTTACCGTTGGCCGGTGTTCCTTGTTCCGGTGATGGTGGCGGCGGGGGGCCCGGGTACCAGATACCACCCACCGACGCCGGTTCCGCGGCGGCGATCCCGGGACTCAAAACGTGGGAGTAGAGGCTTGCTTCTGCCGGCGGTGTGGCAAGCGAGAAACGGCCCTCTTTATCAGCCTTTCGGTGGTCCGAGAAGACGCCGGCCAGCCAGTCCGACCGGGTATCGGTTTGATACTGGAGAGATAGCCGGGCGAATGCGTTCGCCACGCAGGTCTTGACGCTCCACTCTGGCACTGGCCGAGTAGACCTAAAGCCGAAGCGGGCCAAGAGCCAAGGCAGAGTGGCGATGGACCTCGCAAAAAGGTAGACGACGTAGAGTCCCTTCCAGGGCTGGCTCGACCACAGGGGCGCCATGACTGCGGCGGGCTTTGCTTGATATGTTGTTGAAGATCTATGGCAAAGGAAAAATGATTCTGAGAATCAAGGTCTGCTCCCAGAATCAATCAAGGAGTTGAGGTGCGGGGTGTCTCGATCTCCTTTATGGCTGACCAAAGTAGAGTGCTGGCAGAGGAGAACAAGTGCGGCAGTTGGGTGTACCACCACCAGCATAGTGAACCAACAAATAAGAAACAACAGCATCGGGCCAAGAGGATGCCGTTCGACCCGTCTGAAAATCCCGTTCTCACAGAGTACCTAGCCTTAGGAGTAAGCCGTGTACTAAGATATGTATATGTCGGCACCCCAAGACGGTCTCCAACCCGTCAGCCCAAGCTTGGCAAAGTACGGGGAGCTCCTGCTTACATCGACAGAAAGACCTGAATGGACGAGACGCCATCTACGTCATATCATGAGTCCGACCGAAGGGGAAGGTGACACGTAAGTGTAGTACCAGAAGCCAAAGGAAGGCAGCGCGCATTGGAAGAAGAAATGCGAATCAAAAAAGATGTAAAGTATTTAAGGGGGCCCCTTTTGCTGTCCATCTGTCCGATGAACAACATAGCGCGGTACTATCGTGAGAGGACCAAGGATTAAGAATAAGCACCTAGATTAAAGTAGTAGAACTATGTTCAGTTGCCGCCATGTAACTTGCGCAGTACTTCCTCAGTATGGCTATTGTCCTCCAGTCCTGCCATGTAATCGTACAGATATAGTTCCGCTTCCGATATGCAGTGGGAGAAAAACAAAGCTCGCTGCCATGTTCGGCTGACATGGGTATGTAACAATGCAACGCCGCTTGAGATCTAGATATGACCGACCGATCGACCGACCGACCACATGCACCAAACAATCAAAACTCCTAGCGCCGTCCGTTCACTCGTTTTCACTTTCAGTCGGAATCCATCATGGCCATGTCATCCCTTTCGGCCTCGAAACTCTCGGCCGAAATCGCTGCCCGCTTGGCCGCCTCGCCCTCGTCATCGTCGGCGTTCGTGAAGTCTAGCATTATCCGGTCGACATCCTTATTGTCTTCTTCGTCTGCTGCCTGCGTGACACCACGTCCTATGCTGCCGGACCCCCGCCTCAGGCCCTCGGCGCTCCATACGTCAGGCCCAAAGATCTCCTCTGCCTTGCGGCGTCCGTTCTCCGTCCGGCCCAGGATCTCAAGGGCCTTAGCCTTACTGATGTCACTATGCGGATTTAACACATCGTCGTGGCCGCTCAGTAGACGCTCCTCAAGAGACAGGGGCTCGCGGTCTGTCGCCATGAGCCTGGGACCGGGCCCATGGCTACCGGCGCTCATAAAAAAGTCAGGATGCAAGCCTGGGCCAGAACCGTCGATATCCATAGGGTCGCCGCCTCGAAGGGCGGAACCAGGTCTACTAGACGAAGTTGAGTCCGGGCCACGAGGAGCATGGCCATGTGCCGTGCTTGTCAAGGCTGCAGGTGTCGATGGCTGCGACCCGCGACCAAAGAAATGTTGACTTCCGGAACCATACGAGTGGGTCGAAGGGCTCGTAGCATTAGGTGGGTACCCGGACGGGTTGGCACCGGGCGAGTGTTGAGCAGCCATGGCAGCCTCAGCATTCATCTGCTTTCGCTTCAGGCTCAAGGCCTTGCCCTTGATGCTATCCGGTAGATCCTCCGGGTCCTCGACGCCGTGCTGGTTCAAGATCCGTTGTAGCTTGGTGGGTCGTGGTTTACGAGTACTCTTGGATACTTCCAGGATAGGAGGCGGCTCCGGTGCAACGGGACTCCACTTGTGCAACTCTTGGCGGAAGAAGTTGGTCTCATCGGCAAGGAGGATCTCGGCGCCTTCGATCTTGCGCAGATAGAATCTCTGCGTCTCGGCCTCGTTCGCAGTGATCATGATCGGGTTGCAATACACCGAAATGGCCTGCCTGAAGTCCTGGGCATTGTCGATGATTTTTCGTAGAACCTCTTCTTCCTCGGGTTGGAAGGGCAAGCCGGCTATCTCATCCTGCCAAGACATGAGATCCTCCAGTTTGGGCCGAGCCGCATCGCGAGGGATCTTGACCCGCCAGTCGCAAATCGGACATGTATATTTGTCCTCTTCCTTGACCTTCCCACGCGCAATCTTAAGGCATTTGCCATGATACCACTCATGGCACAACTCGCATTCGATCATCATGCCCGCCTCGCTCCGACGGCAGATGCAGAATACATCCCGGCCCTCGGACGAGTCGTTCCAAGCTCGACTGGTCTTGGCATCCCGCTCCTCACTGGGGGCCCGAGAGGATGGCTCCGCTGGTAGTCTAGGCTTGTCGTTGGTAATGTCGAAGCAGTCCATGTTCCGGTCAAGCACGTAGTCCATATGCGACTTCAGGATATGCAAAGGGGCGTTCGTCTTGCCGAAGAGCTTTTTGCCTTTTCGCATCCAGTCTTCGTGTCGCTTTTGCTCCTTCTCAAGGTCAAGCGTGCCGGTGGGCTTCGAATTAAGGTCTTCTAACTTCTTCATGATCTCCGCCACTTCGACGTACTTGGGGCGCTTGGTATAATCCGGGTCCCTCGAGCGTTCGGTGATATCTAGAATCTGTTTGTGGGCCTCGCGTTGCTTGTGAAGGATCTGGTCCACCGCTGCAAGCGTCTCTCGAGTAACCGGTATTTGGTTGTGCGAAACCTGGTTGGACAAGGCCTCAAGCTGGGGGTAATGGATAATCTCTGCGTTGATAAGCTCATGAGCCTTGGCTTCCCACTGCTGGCCGGCTAGCATCTTCTCGTGGTAGTATTTGTAATGGTCGTTGTACGGGGGCACTTTGAGGTCGACACCCTCCTGGTAGATGTCCTTCACATCGCTCAGGGTCATGAAGGCGAGACGGCTTTCGCGTGCCTTTGCGTTCCATTGAATCTGTTTGAGCAAGTGTGCCAGCAGGTCAATTTGTGGTAGGTCAACGTTGTAACCCCGGCCCTCCTCGAGCAGTTCCTCAATGGTCGTGGCAGAATTAACGACCACACGATCAAGAACTAGCTGTGCGCGCGACCGGAAATCCTTGATGGCGTCGGCTCGCTCCTTCAGCTGGGTGATTTCGGGGCAATCAAACCCGATATCGGTGGCTCGGTTGAGCAGCTTCTCGATGTTTTCGATGCTTCGCATTTCGCGTTCCTTCTGGTCGTGGTGGGAATTGCCTATGGACTTGCGCCCGCCGCTCTGGGAGAGCTTGTCGCTCTTACGCCGATTTTGCTGCTTGCGCACCGTATAATTAGTCGCCTCTTCGACCCAGTCATTGCAAACGTCAACGAATTCCTTTAGTGTTGGCAAAGAAGGGAGGTCGTACGGAATGCTCTTCCCCTCAGCGTAAAGATTTCGAAGCGACTTGAGTGAGGGTACGGAACCTTCGTCTATTGTCTTTTCGTATTTGTCTTCCCAGGCCTCCGGTACTTGGGCCTTGTCGGCGACCTTGCGGTACATGGCCTCGAGGTCCGCGTTCTCCTTGCGGTAGAAAAGGACATGTTCCTTGCCATGGAGCCGGTCGGCTTCGGGAAGGTCGCAACAGGCGTGCGATCCCGCGTGTTGTAGGCAGAGAACCTTGCCTGACGTTCTGCATTTGAATCTCGACAGGTAAGCATACGCCTTGCAATACGAACATTGGTACTCCTCTTCGGGGACATTCTCGTCAAGCAACTGGTAGGTCAATGGGCAAGATTCGTGGGATTCCTCTGGTTTTACCGAGAGAATGCAAGTGTGCTGGTTGCCTTCGAGGTGTCTGTGGATGAACAGCTCGCGCTGCGCCACTTCTCGCTTGTGTATCCGTTCGAGGGCTGGTGCCAACCATTTGGCCGTTTGGATGTTGAGCGCACTCGCCGTTCCTTCGGCCGCGGTCCAGAGGAGTTCGTCATGGGAGAAACAAGGCTGCTTGCGGAACTCCTGAAGCCTTTCTACACCAGCAAGACCAAACGGTTCCCAATCGCAAGGGGCGAAATTGACAGCCTCATTGAAATTGAAGCCGTGGTTAAAACCGGCGTGGTACGCCTGGGGGAATGTAATCACCATCTGGCCGGCCCGCTGGTCAAGGGCATAAACTCGGACGCCTGCTTTCTTCAGTTGCTCGGGGGTGAATAGAGTCACTAGTTGGAACAAAAGGTCCGGTTGGGTTTCGAAAAGCTCCGGCACTGCTTCCCTCACGGCGTTCTCAAACCTCTCCGCATCCTCGCCAGGGATGCCGTACCATGTTTTGGTAGCACCAAAGTGCTGGTAGTTGGCTGAATAGGCGTAGTGGTCTTCATTGTGCCAACAGAATGTCGAGAAAATCATGCCGACATACACCCACGGTACGGTCATGCCTGAGATATCCGTATTGATATGTCTGAAGAGAGACTCGGGATGCAACGGCAGAACGTTCAGGTTCCAAGGATCAGTCGAGTAGTTATTGTCCGGATTGCGTTCCGGGGTAGGGAAGCCGGATCCATGCGTCGTGCAATGGACATCAGCGCCGTACTCCACTTCGACGGTTTCCTCGATGCTAGCGACCAAACGCCAGAACTCTCTTTCGACATCATCCTCCGTAACGGGGCGAGAGCAGTTCAACACGGGGTCGTAGGGCATCCGGTTCTCAAAGTAGCCCTGCTTGAAGTCGGCGGCCTTTTCTTGGAATTGCTTAAGAGAGTAGAGACCGCCTTCCTCGAATCCAAACTGGCCATCACCCACAAGGCATCGAGGGCAATTCCACTCGTCGCCAGGTTTAGATTTCAGGGGAGGATCGAGACAAGCGCCATGGTAGCCATGATCGCACGACTCACATACTGCTATGTAGCTTGTCTCTTCACCCTTGCCACAAGTCTGGCATCGCTATTAAATCCATCAGTAAAAGCGTGTTTCCAATGGTGGGCTTTGGTCAGTAAAAACGTGGCCAGTACTTACCTCACTAGCATTGCCTGTTTCATCGCGAGGAATTCTGGGGGCGGAAGGTCGGAATAGGGACATATGCGAGCCCGCCACAGTCGGTACGGCATCTGCCAATTATCTACATTAGCCAGCGCGCTTTGTACTATGAAGGAAACAAAACTGTCTCTGGTCCTCTTTGATGGCCTAGCAGCCGATGATTGGCTGCATGGAAAGTCGCATGGCTTGTCGTTTCTGACTGAACCTCCCAGCACAACACTGCGTATCGTCTTGGATAGTAGCAGATGTGGCTGGTAGACAAATCCGCGAGTACGAATTGGAGGCCAAAGAATCGATACGAGTAGGAATAGCACGTGCACATAGACATAACAGTGGGAAAAGGGACCACTCACCCTTCTTAAGCCGCTTGCTGCGGCGGCTTCCGGCCTCCGAATCATCCTTATCGGTGCCTTGTTCTTTCTTTGATGAATCCAGGCTGTCACAGCTCAATTGTCGCTTCAGCGCAGTGGCAGCACCCATTGCAGTAGGTCTGAAATCAGGTGTGTTCTTTGCTGACGTCATTGGGCTGCCGTACTGTTTCGGGGGTGTGAAGTTCTTGCTATCAACGGGCGTCGCGCGGTTGACGCTGGCAAAGCCGGAATTAACAGCCGTGAATCCACCGCCACCGCCGCCTGAGTTGATGGCTGTGAAACCGCCAGAAGTTGGGATTGCGTCTGGCATAGCCGAGTCGCCCTCTTGTTTGAGTCCGTTGGTGCCGATACTGGCCTGGAGGACATCACTGGCATGCCGTGCTGGCGAGTCTCCTCTAAGGCTTGATGGCGTCGCAACATTGGAACGCTTCACCGGGCTAGGAGCTGGACTGGGTGTAAACGGACCCCCATATTCGTACTCTAGTTGTTGGTAGACGCCAGGCTTGGCCTGGCGGAGGTAATTCTCGTAGGGATTGAGCCATCTGTCGAAAGAGTTTTTGAGCGAGGTTGACAGCGACGACATGATCTTGCCGCTGTATCCTAGATCTCGGCCAATCTCGGCCCATTTTTTCATCTTGCAGACCTTGTCAAAGCCGCCACGTGCTTCCACGGCCTTCTTCAACCGGTAAAGATCAAGGGGCTTCTTGTCGACGTACGGCAACCGGTTGAGATTGGTTCCTTGCTGCTTGTGGAATTTGGCGAGCTGGTCAATGTAGTTCATGTTGGCCCGAGTACCTATGATTATCTAGCATTAGCAGCTGCAGCGACCGCTGGTCATGGCTTCTGGGAGTGAAGATTGGGGAAACGCACTGCCCTCAACCGAGTTTAACTCCTGCTTCCTTGTTCGGAAGTGAAATTTCTAGTAGGCAATTAGCACATGTTCTTCGTCGTGGTCGATTTTCTTCCAGGTTGGCCCATTTCTCACCTCGGTATCAATCGCAAAGTCGGGGTTCCACGAGTCGGGTGGGATAATTTTGCAGATGCCAAACTTCTTCGCCTCGGGGCTGATCTTGCGTATGTAATTAAAGGGATCCTTGAACTCTTCCTCGGTTGGACGGTAGGTTGGCGCCTCCTCAAGCCCATGTGGTCGGCTTCGCTTAACGGCCTCACGGCTCGCTGTAGGCTGGCCCCGTCGCTCAACCGACGTGAGGTCTAGCGGAGCACTGCGCATCGAGCTCAGTGGTATTTGCGGATTGGTTGGGTGGTATCCATTGCCCTGGATCTGTGTCGTTGATTTCGGCTTCGTTCCGTTGGTAGCGGCGGCGGAGCCGACAGCTGGCGAGGCTCGAGAACTCGCAGCTGCGCTGGCGGGAGCACTGCCGGCCATGGCTATGGGGACGGTCGGTGCCATGCCGCCGTATGATGGCTCTCAACCTTGTCGAAAAGGTGTAACGGGACACGGCGAGGGCGATTCGCGGTGCGGATGGAGTATATCGATTAAAGAGCCGGCGACATCAAAAGTAGAAGTCGACGGGGGAGAGGGAAGCAACGTCTCAGTCACAGTGCAGGCGCATTGCAAGCGACGTAACGGATTACGCCTTCCAAAAATGGGTTGTTTAGATAGTCACGAAGGAAGAGCTTCCCAGATAGAACGCGCTTTCCACGGTGATTTCGATCCTGAAAAGTAAGGACAAAGTCGCAGCAGCAGCTTTTGTGTGCCAATCCTGACTCGAGTCGTGAATGGCAGCTTGGCTTGATTAAGACGGAGTGCCTGAGTATGTAGCGTAGGTCGAAGCCTCAAAGGACCGGCGTGTGATGAAGTCGACCAACTAGGACCGCCTGGTGTGAGAGACAGAACGATATAGGGACAGAGAGGAGGAGGTCTTTCTAAGCTTGCGATTGTCCGTGGATCAACGACGAGGAGTGAAAGTTGAGAGGAATACTGGGAGAAAGTAAGAGCCGGCGACGGAACGGGAATGGATCATGCAAAGGCGGACCAGCCCAGATACCTGGACCCACTGGCTGAATTGCTTGAATCGTTCGACCACCACCCCCGTAACCGACGCCTGTAACCAACTACCTACTTATTAGCAGTTAGGTATGTGCAAGCATGAGCAACAGGTAAGCAGGGCAATTCAGCGCAAATCTTGGAATTGTGTGGATATACACAAGTCTATTATCTTTCTATCTCCAAGTAATTGATATGTCGTTATTGTTTTTGTACCATCACGTGTTGCAGATCACCTACTGCACATTTACAGTGTATGTCAAGGGAGGGAAAGAGAGAGAGAGATCTTGCTACGATGTTAGCACCAGCTCTATTTAAGGTTACTGGCTTTTTTTGCCCAGTTGTGTTTAGCTCCAAGCTCCAGTAATTGTAATACACCATCAGGAATACAATTAATTGGCCTTGTTCATGCAGGATGACCAAGGTGAGAAGACTTGTGTTCTTCTCTTATTTGTTTTTAGAGTCGTGAGTCGTGAGTGACCAGGTATAGGCGTGGAAGAATGTGTGCATTTCGCATTGCGGTTAGACCGAAAAAGAGGTCAGCAGGCTGGCAGGGACGGTCGACGGATGAGGTGGGAGAGGTCAATCCATTTGAAGAACTGGGGGCAACGGAACGGCAGGAACGGAGGTCGCAAATCAATTCGACGTCGGTACAAACGCAGGAGCTGCTGGGCAGAACTGGCGTGCTGGGGACACCTAGGAACACGGTAAACCAGACTTCATGGAAAGAAAAATGGGCCTTTGAGATGTTTCCCCATCTCATTCTCATCCAATCCCATCCTGCTTGAAAATGGGGCTGAGATCTAAAATTATGCCAACCACTGATCTGCCACCTAGCAAATCTCCCTCTCTCTCTCTACCGCTCTCTATGCCTTCAACAGCTTCAACGAGCATGTGAAGAATTATCTTATCCTCCTTGAATGATCCTCAGTAGCTACTAGCAACTGCCAAGCCTTGTGTCTAGCAATACGGAATTTTGGACGATCATCAAGGTATCTGTGCGAACGCACCGCACTACGCCCTGCCGGAGCCCCAATCCCATCCATACGTGTACTTGTATATGCACGCCCCAGACAAAACCAGGCTGATGCGACGTGTAACACTGGACACACCGAACCAAATCACGATAAGCAATTTCCGTCGCGATATTCCATACTCCATACTGCTTCCGCATTGAATCTCCTATGCAGAGTACCTACTCCATACCCAGAAATTCAAAGCAAGACAAAGTAACTATCAGATGCATGTAGGTCAGGTAGGGATCCTCGTTTGCGGCGCTTTCTTCTACCAATCTGCAATGCCTCAAAGGAAGTAAGGGCGTGGTGACCTCGAACATTTGGAACAACTGGAGGTCTGCTTCCGTCAGACAATCAATCGCATGAGCCCTTTTCCTACCTAGGGATGAGGGTTCGGGGCTTCAGGGGTGTTGACCCATTCTCAACGTCAAGTCGTCCGGGATTGGCTGAGGCCTCGCATGTAGCCTAGTCGCCCCCGAACGCTATCAAACTCTTTCCCTTAGCCCCCACCCATTGCGATTTCTGACGTTTTTTTATGGCCCATGACTGATGACTTCGCTGCAGCAGTTCACTGCAAAGCAGCATTGAGCATGGGAGCATCGGGTTTTATGCCGACATTCAGTCCTAGGTATATTTCAGAAGCTATAATTCACTCTCTCTGCCATGGTAGTATCCAGCCGTACATGCATGTAGACATTACAACCGTAAGACATCCCATCCAAACTTCAATGTGCACGGAGAATTCGCCAGGTCGCATTGGTTCAAAAGCAAGAACGACGGCGTAGTTTACGACTCTCTGGCGAACCCCAACTATTTTGACTGCGATTAGATCAGCTTACTATGAACCCGGCTACTTTCCATTTCCAATACCTCATTCTGACCATTGGCTATCGTAACTCCGGCTTCCCATGCGATATCGTATTACTTCATTAGGCAAGAACAACATTAGCCAGTGTGTAACGTAGCTTGTGTTCACAGTGCTAACCTAGCTTTATCTCGAGTCATGGCACTATTTGTGGCTAAGCTGGAGTGGCTGGCGGAGCTTGGAAGCCCCTTGTGGCTAGGGTTATGGCTCACCAAAGGGACGACTGCAACGACGACACTTTCCAGACCAAACAATTCCCTGATATATCTCAAAGAAGTCTGGTCTATTCATATTATGGGCAAGTTTATTTTCGCACTGTTTATGGGGCATATATACCTAAACCTAGACTTCAGGGCCGACCGAGCAATTTGACAGCTTATGCTTAACTTGATGCTCGGAAAATCTCAGGGGTAAGGGGCATGCCACACCAAACACGCGTGGACAGCCCTCGATGGGCAATGGGTCCTAGTCGTCGCCCACCGCATGCTCTCAGAGAAATTATACTACGTTAAGAAGCAATCATACCATCCAAGAGCAGGGTCTCTGATTAAGGGGATGTGGTCTAGTGGTATGACGTTTCCTTAGCATGCGCTACTCGCCCACTGGGTGTTGTAGACGGCATGGAAAAGGTTCTGGGTTCGATTCCCAGCCTCTCCAACGTTTTTGCTTCACGATGGCTTCATTTTTTTAGTCGAGAATGTTTTGTGTTGAGTTGGTAGAGCTATCCGATCCTCCTGGGCTGGCCTGGTACAAGCAGGTCAAAAAAGTGTGCCGTTCTAGGGGGCGAGCACTTTAGGCACGGGGAGGTAAACCTTATTTTAGAGACTGTTTTATGGTTCTTAATAAAATGGAACTTAAAGGGATACATAAAAAAAATATGTTTTTTTTTATCCTTTTCCTTCTCAATTTATATTTGGGGGGGGGGGGGGGGGGGGCGGGGGGGTGGGGGGGGGGGGGGCGGGGCCGGGGGGGGGGGGGGCTGGGGGGGGGCGCGCGCGGCGGGGGGCGGGGGGGGCGGNNNGTTAACCCTATTTTTTCGCCGGTTTTTTTGTTTTAAAATAAAAGGAAAAAAAACGGCAAAAATAAAAAAAAAATTTTTTTTTTTACTATTTTCTTAGCAATTTTATTTTCCCCCCCCCCCCCCCTTTATTGTATTCTTGCTTCCTCGAACCATCGCGCGACCTTATCCGCGTCCGCCGCCACGTTTTCCCAGTGCTCAGCCAGCCAGCCCCGTTCGTCGAAGCGCCAGACCCCGCAGAAGGGCACCGCCAAGTCCGCGAGGGCCGGGTTGGCGCTCCGGGCCCGCAGCGTCCCCATGACGGACCCGAAGTGCGCGTTGGCGCTCACGCGGTCCACGTCCATGACCAGCGTGCCGCCCGCGGCCGCCACGAGGCCTTCCTCGTGCTGCTGCGCGGCCGCGGCGCCGCGCAGCGGGTCGCCGTGGTCGTGGACGCGGTGCAGGACGATGCCCGGGCTTGCGACCTGCGAGATGCGCGTCAGGTCGGCGTAGAGCCAGCGCAGCATGTCGCCGCTGCTCGCGAAGGCTGGCGGGGTCGTTGTGGTAGGGGTGGTGTTGGCGGCGGCGGTGACGGTGGCATGGGAGCTGCTCTCGCCGTGGGGGCTACTACCGGTCGTCGACACTGCTGCTTCCACTGGTGCCGCCTCCTTGCGGGTCGGGTTCGGCAGGGGCTTGTTCAACAGCATGGCGATGTGGGGCAGCGATACAGAGGCTGGCCGTGGTGGTAGGGATACGGATGCCGGTCGTGGTTCTTTCGCCCGGGCTTTTTTCCGTGGCTGTGTCTTGAGTTGCGGCCTGGCTGAGCAGCGGCGTGAGTAGTAATCGTGGTAATCGCCGGGAAACAATGAGTATTTTGCAGTGGATGCCGTTAAAGAGGCAGAAGGGTCAAAAGAAGAAGTGGAGGTCGTAGTTTGTGTTGGCGCGGCCGCGGTCAGGGATGCATCGCCATATATACTGAATCGGCTTCGAGGCATGCTGTGCGACGGGTTCGGAGAGACAGGGCCGCCACCGCTTCGTTGATATGCATGTCTCACTGGACGACGGACAGGTGTGCGGGTGGGTTGGGGAAAAACACTGCCTCCTACTTTTTTTCTTCGTTCGCTATGGGCATTTGTGGTAATTCCCTTGGCCGGACGTCCGTCGATGGACGGCTTCTTATGCCCGTTCAGCCTGAAGGTGAAGGTTTCTACTATGGCGCATCGGGGTGTCACCATGGATAGTAGGATCCGCCATTGTCAGATTTGGCACTTCGTGGTTCATGTCAAATAAAGACATAATCTTTCTTATTCTGGTTTGACTTCTCTGCAATGATGCGAAAGATCCCGGCAAAAGATACCTACATAGAAACAAGGACCCGGGAGGCTTACTTCTAGTCGATCAAGGTTTTCCACCTCAATCCCGCGCTGCCCCTGGATTTAGGATGTTATCAGGGGTATTCGCATCTGATCTATCCGTGATGCTCAGGATACCACATACCTTCCAATAGCGTGAAGGTTCTATATGCACGCCACCTCGAAGTTGCTGATCCCACATGAGCAGTAACCGGAAACACAACAAGGGGGTGGGAGGCGTTTTGGTTAGATCTTCCCTTGATCTTTGACCAATTTTAGTAACTTTGAAGCTACTTGCCATTTGGAGATTATCATGACAAAAGAAAAAGGAGGCTTAGCTAGCACAAGTACTTACACTGCTACTTTCTTGCCCCTAGCAATGCTATAGGAATGATATAGTTGCTGGCTTTCAGGAAGTAGACGACACCAGCGTGAGATCAAGGCGGGGAATATAGTTGTTTAACCATGTATGTGGCTTGCTCACCACCACCCTAAGCTTCGAGCCGTTGAACAGCGTCCCGAACACTCAGGTCAAGTATTCACGTGCCATTGCCTTGATTGGCATCTGTAGCGAAATCTTAGGTAAGACGAGCAAGATGTTGATCTATTGAGATCTGGGCTTTGATGGCACTGCGCAACGAGGCAGATCATTGCGGATGGATCAGATATTGTATCCATGTAGATGTAGATATAGAAAGATATTACGCGATGTCTGTTATATTGCTCCGAGCTTACCTGAGTTGGCCAAAAAGTGTTATTGTATCTATCCTGCTCGGCGAAGCTGTGTGAATGCGACAACTAAGAGTTCCAATATCTTATTAGCAGTCGATCGGGGTTTCGCTCAATTAATACCCTCTTCATCTTTACTCTTCCTCGTTTCATGTGTTTGCGGTTGTTGACGTACACAATAAGGTGGGTGGGGGGCAGCATGCTCCAATCCTGGGCAAGTCAGACAGTCAGCGTCCCGGCTCTGCGGTTCATGTTTCTTCCACTCGATTAGTTCGGACTCGAGTCTCCGTCAACCATGCAAGTGACTGTAAGTAGGTATGCATGCCAAAGATGGAAGATGGGGGTCATCAGGCGCCATCGTGCTACCTTGTCACCTGGTCACCGCGATAACCGCTTCTTCCTCTTCTTCTTGGGGACATATCTATCAGTTGGCCAATCCTCCCCTGTCTACGTGATATGGGGTCAACCAATCAAGCAACATGGATACGGAATCCGACTCACTCAACGCGTTGGCTTTATTGACCGCCAAGACACGCAAAGGTCCCTTTTACAATACTCCAATATACGCCCCAATTGTTTTAGGCGCTTTGGTCGACTTGTCGGTACGGCTTCCCGATACCACTCTCGTCTACCCATGCGTTATCGTAGGCGGCAAGGTCGCCAAGGTTGCCCAGCGTCTTGTAAGACTTGGCCAATACACCTCTTGAGATATGGAAGGAAGGAAACCCCGCCCGTCCCAGTTCCTCGGCGAGATAAGGACAAGAAAGGACAAGAAGGGACGAGAACTCCTCAATGCTTGATCACAAGTCTTGGTACAGGCTTGGTCAACGCTTGTCTTGCAGCCCGAATTTCTAAAAGAATAGTACGACGCTGTAAGGCAACGGCTTCGTGTTCTGGATATCTGGCGATGCATAACCGACATATCGGCGAGGCGGCATCGGATAAGTACCCCAACAAGGCACTGGAAACCACTGCCGTCCACCATGCCCCTGGATGCCGCCAAGGTTGCTGTTGGTGCTGGGCGTAATCGAACCGCCGGCTGTATTAGGAAGCTGCAGATGGACGTCTTATCGGCCGCCATATAGCGACTGCAATGTCTAGGCCCAAGCCAACTCGCAAAGGACCCCCGGGGTTTCTTTGCGACCTTACTGCGGGCGGACGTTGGAGTATTTATTAAGACGATCCAACGCTTGGGTTAGTTCTCAGGCTTCTCTGCATGCGTGAACTACATCTCTCTCACTATAACCTGGATATTCGTGAAGTCCAAGAAGGCCACCACCCCTTCAAAGCCAAGTCTCCTGTTCGCAGCTCTGTGAAGAATGGCTGGTACGTCCTGATCTAACCAGTCATACCTTATCAACAATGCTTCTGTTTACTCACTCTGAGCAGACACTCAGCAAACCCTCGGCACCGTCGCGGCCGCTGTTGGCGACGTTGGTCCCGACCGAGGCGGCCTTCACGATGAGACGGCCGCCAGAGCCATTGATCGTGCCCACATGCCCCTTTCGGGCCTCGAAGACGACCCCGAGTTCACGAATCGCGAGACCTTCCATGGCTTGTACGTCGCCACCGAGGAAGAAAAGCGCACCCTACGACGCGTGGCCGGCAAGATGCCCAACTCCTGCTACTACCTCTGCGCCGTCGAGTTCGCCGAGCGGGCTTCGTACTACGGTTGCAACCAGGTGTACAAGCAGTTCATCCGCGCGCCGCTTCCCCCCGGATCGACGACCGGCCGAACTCCTCCTGGCACACGTTTTAACCCGGGTGCGCTGGGCCTGGGCCCCCAAGTTGCGACAGCCATGTTCGTTTTGTCCAGTCCTTTTTCGTGGCCAAACTCAAGAGGGTTTTGTTTGAGCTGACCTTGACCAAGGACCGAGGCATTCAAGTTCATGGCATATGCGTTACCGGTTTTCTTTGGCTGGCTGGCTGACGCCAAATACGGACGCTTCAAGATGATCTGCTGGGGTGTTGGCATCTGCGGTGTTGCTCATGGTAAGTTTCTTCATCTCGAAAAGACGCAACTTTTGCTAACGATGTACATCTCCTAGTTATCATGATCATATCTGCGTTGCCACCCGTCCTTACCTCTGGTAAGGCCGTTGGGCCGTTCGCATTCTCGCTATACTTGCTTGCTATTGGCGCAGCTCAGGTATGTGACCTCGATATCATTATTGCCAGGGGTGAAGTGGTGATACTGACTAGATTACCCCTTATCTAGTTCAAGCCCAACATCTCCCCCACCATCATGGACCAATCGCCTCACAAAGTTGCCCATGTTATCAAGACCAAGAGCGGGGAGAAAGTAGTCGTCGACCCCGAAGAATCGATTGCCTCCATCATGCTCTGGTTCTATCTTCTCATCAACATCGGTTCTTGCTTCGGTATCCCCACAAGCTATCTGGCAAAGCTTGTTGGGTACTGGGCCGCCTACTGTGAGTCCTGGACCAAGATGAACCAGAACCAGCATTAGATTCAAAACTGACAAGGACCACCTACACAGTGATCCCAACCATCGTGTATCTGATGCTCCCACCCCTTTTGTGGTACCTCAACACCCGTCTCATCAAGCAACCCGCCGGAGGCTCTGATCTGGGCAACGTTTTCCGAGTCTTAGCTGATATATTTCGCCATGGCGGTATCCGCATGGTCGGCAGCAAAGGCTTCTGGGACATCGGGAAGCCCTCTGTGCGGAAAGCAGCTGGCGCCACCAAGGAGTACCACTACGATGACGACTTTGTCAATGACGTCCGCCGCACGTTCCAGGCCTGCGGTATCTTCCTGTTCCAGGTATGTTTGAACGCCATTGGTGCTTTTGCTCAGAAGATGTGAAAGAATGGGAAGCACTAACCCCCACGCGAAGCCCATCATTGGTCTGAACGACGGTGGTATCGGTGCCGCCGCCAACACGCTGACGGCCGGCATGGACGCCCACGGCATGCCCAACGATCTGCTGGACAACCTGAACCCCGTCTCCATCGTGGTCTTAGTTCCCATCATGAACCACATAAGTCAGTCTCCCTTTCCTTCTCTTGGTTGCCCCCAACCCCCTTCCTTTGCTAACGTCAGACATGACACTCACAGTCTACCCTGCCCTCCGCCGCGCCGGTATCCGTTTCGGCCCCATCTCCCGCATGACATTCGGCTTCGCCATGACGACGCTGGGCTCGATCGCCTACTCAGTCCTGGCGCACCGCGTGTACCAGACCAGCCCCTGCGGCAACCAAGCGAGCGGGTGCACCGAGACGGAGCTGGGCGACGCGGGGTTCTCGACGGTGCACATCGGCCTGTACGCGATCCCGACGGTGGTGACGGCCATGGCCGAGGTGTTCATCAACGTGACGGCGTACGGCATCGCGTACACGCAGTCCCCGAAAAACATGAAGGGCCTCGTCGCGTCTATCAACCTCTTCATGTCGGCCATCACGTCAATCCTGTCCCTCGCCACCTCGGCCGCCATCAAGGACCCCTACCTGCCCTGGGTCTTCGCCGCGCCCACCATCGCCGGCGCCCTCATCACCGTCGCCTTCTGGTTCACGTTCCGCCGCCTCGACAACCAGGAGTTCGTCATCAACACCGACTTTGACGACATGAAGCTCGACTCCGAGGTCAGCGACGAGGAAGCCGCCGCCGCCAACAACGAGAAGAAGACCGCCGTGTCCGCCAGCACGTCTCAGCCTGTCGACGGCAAGAGCAGTGATGATGGCATTGCCCCCAAGGACAAGGCTGTATAGGAGGGGTCCCTCAAATTACTTGACCACTGTTATCAAGCGGGCGTAGTTGGCACGATCGGGGGGTCGATGATTGTTTATAGAACTCATAATTCTTGCTGTAGTCATATCCAACCAAGTAGCTGTGTATATATTCTCATACGCATATTTCATCTTGGCTTTCGATATGCTCCCAATGTAGTATGACACATGATAGTACCACCAGGACTTTTTGCTTTTAGCTCTAAATGGCAGTCAAAGTCCAGTCGACATGATAAACTAGTATAATTCCAGCTTTATTTTTCTCCCTGATATCCATCCCTTCATTTATAACATTACCCATTATATCGTTACCTTCGTAAGTTCATTAATATTGTACATCTGCGCAACGCTTTTCTTTTTGATACGACAGTCGCCGCCCCCTATTCAGATGTCCAGTTAGTGCCGCCCTCTTCTAATCACGGCAGTATGCGTATTGACTCCCTTGTCGAGAACCAGACTGCGGATGTCTCTTAATGACAAGAGTCCCCACCGATTCCTTTCCCTTTTATATCTGAAGGTGATGCCTCTGTAGACTTCAACAACTCCCTAAGGGTGCCTTCTGCGTAACTCTTCGACTTGGCTCCTCCCTTTGCGTCGGAAGACGCAACTTCCGTCACCGTGGACCCGCGCCAGGGGATCCAACTACTGAAACCCGCCAAAAGCCGAGAGTGCCCCCGAGGCTCTTCGGGGGACGTTATATCCGCAGCAGCCACCGAGGCGGAAAGCACGGCCCTCGACGGCTCTGCCGACGCCTCGGGCGGATGACCGTCTGATGCCCCTGGTTCCTGCGACGTCCGTATCTCGAGATGGCTATGCGAGGTCTCGGGCTTAGCCGGCTCGCCCACAAGTGCAGCCCCCGACGCTCGCGGCGACGTCCCCTCTCCCCCTTGGCTCTGGCGCGAGCTGTCCATCACCGCTGTCGCGAAAGAACTTGACTTTCGGCGGCTGACGCTCTTCCTTTTACTACTATCTGCGTGACTAGGGCTCGACGCCGGCATCTCCTCGCCGCTATGGGAGGATGCACTCCCACCGTCGCCGCCTTTGCGCTTTCTCGATGCTCGTCCGCGCACGTCGTCCGTGAGTTCTTGGGCTGACTTCTTCTTGGTCTTGTCTTCCTCCGATGAGCGGCTCGAGGACATGATGGTCTCAAGCGTAGAGTGCGCTGCACTTTTCCTCCGCGCCGCAGCGCCCCGACGTCTTTTTTGTCTCGTGGTGGATTGCTCGTCGTCGCTCGGGATGGCCTGCAGCGTGGGCCCCACGGGCGCCTGAGCCGCCCTCGCTGCCGAAGATCCCGATGCGGAAGAGAGGAAACCCGTCCCGCTCCCGTGCGGTACAACGTGGACTTCGTACTGGTTGCTCAAGGAGTACTTGGACCGGGCACAGATCTCGGCGATCCGATCCAGGTCCGCGCCGATGTCTTGCTGTATGTCCGCCATGATGTTCTTGAAGCTGAAGGCCTCGAGGGGCGGGAGCTTAACGTCATTCCTGGACTGCGCCTTCTTGGTGCCCCGGTGGCGCGCCATGTTCAACACCATGCCATTCCGACCAGGCCGCCAATTCGACGCTTGGGACGAGGCCGCGGTCGAGGAGAGGGGGATGCGACGGCTCGCGGGACGGCTGGAGATGGCAGACGGGGGAGGGCCGGTGTAGGTCCGGACGATGACGGGCTGCGAGTAGGTGCCGGTGGTGGTCCGCGTGGCTGTGCTCGGGGCGCCGGTGCTCTTCGTATAGCGATGGCGAGACGAGGGCTGCGAACGGTTAAGCTCCCTCAGGGCAGTGGTACGGTCGGCGGCGGTGGAGTCATCAAGCGGTATGGGTTTCCCTTCGGCCGTCGAGGGTACCAGAGACGTGCTGGAGACGTTGGGTTGGCTGACAAGAGGGTAGCTGAAGAAGGGGAGGGAGTGTCGACGATGTCTAGACGACCGAGCGGAAGACGGGGGCGGCTGCTGTTGCTGTTGTTGCTGGTGGTGGTTATGAACAGAGGAAGGCGGGGGTGGGTTGGAAGCAGAGAGAAGGGAGGGAGGTCGCCTTTGAAGGTATCGGGGAGTACGAGGTGGTTGCTGTGCCGGAGGTGGCGTGTCTGATATCGGGGTAGCAGTCGACATATCCGCGGGCTGCATCTCCTACATGCATGGACAACACAACGCAAGCGATATGACGGGCAAAAAACAAGTTCAGGAAGTGGATTCCCGTCCAAACGAAGCTGATTATGCAGTAACCTGTAGGGTATGTAGAGTCTGTAGGGTCTGTATGGCCTGTATGTAGGTAGGCGAGAAGGATGCGACGTATATGGTTTAGAGGTCTAATGGCCGTGGATCCTTTGCTGTATGCAGACGTCTTGCAGATTTGCCAATGGCGGCGGCTGCGCCTTTGCTTGGGTTGGGTTGGTATTAAATCCAGTCGAGTCAAATCACGGGCGGGCTGGGGAGAGCTGGGGGGTCGCGAAACGGACGGGATTAAGACACTGTCTTGGAGCAACTGCAGCTAGACACGCCCGCGGTGCAGCAGAAGCAGCATATACGGGGTGTAGTGCCTGTAACCTGTTCAAGTCTGGGGAAGATGGAGGACAGTAAATGAGGAGAGCGGCACGCAAATCCAGACAATGCGGAATGGAAAGATGGTGTGGTTGGTGGTTGTGGAGGTGGGGGGAAGACTAGGACTGATGGAAATCTAGCTGTAGATTACCCCAGGTGGGCGGCGGCGGCTCCTCGTCTGCGATTGAGCGATTGAGCCACTACAGCGTTGCTGCTGCTGCTGCTGCTGCTGCTTCACTCTGCGTGCCGATATGATGCGCTCAGCATTTGCATGGGAACGAGCTAAGCTGCAGCATGGAACGACCAAGGACTATACTGGAGACGGACTCCTGGCGAATGGCAGATGGACAGATGGACGGACTGATTGATTGCGACCGAGGGGTCAATGTAGAATAGAGCATGTACGGTAGCAAGCAAGGTAAGTAAGGCAGGTAGGTAGGTTAGGATGTAGTCGACGTGTAAAGATGAATTTGATCTGATTGATGCATGAGAAGAGGGATTATTTTTTCCCAGACCTCATGCTTTGGCCATCGGGAAGAGAGGTTTAACTTTGTTCTCTTTCCCTTCCCTTCCCTTCCTACTCGTCGTCTGGTGTCTTGTCTCGTTCTTCGTTGTCACTCGCTTGTATGCAGGCCATGTCCAGAGCCTCGTGGTGAGTGGTTGTGGAAGGAAATGGCCGCGCGACTATCTGGCTCGACAGGCCACAGAAGCAAAGCGCCTTATGCACGAAGTCGTGGCTGTCTTTCAAAGGCGAACAGGGGGGTCGGTGAGGGGAAAATCCATGTGGGGTCCGTCCGTTCTCGCCCATCATCATCAGTCTATCTAGAGTATCTTCACCACTTGAGGCCTTTCACCTGCTCCAACTACAAGCTGGTTGGCAAAGCTATAGGGCCACTGATACGGATATGCGATATGCTAGATAACAGTATTCTCAATTCAACGATTGTCATAAGCATTGGGTAAGCTCAGAGAAACAATGCTCGTGCAAAGTACAAACAAACATTGTGCAAAGCAAAGCAGTATCGAGGGTCTAGTCGTATCCGAGTGCCTACTTTAGAGAGACCGTCAAATGATTTCCTATCAACTAGATCGTGAATTGACTTTCCCGTCGCTGATCTGGCAAACTGTTCCAATTTCCCTTATTGGCCCTCGACGGACCCTAGGTGTACTAGCGGATGCCTGCTAACCCAACTTGAAAAAAAGCACGGTGAGGTTCCGGAGCTCTACGACTAGCCGCGTCGTGGTTCGCCGGATTGGCTCGACAGCACCAGCGTCGTCTTGGTATGACTTTTGGCCCAAGATGTCAACTGCCCGTCTCGGCTGCGGCCGGCTTCTGCGTTCCTTTCCGTAAGAGGTAGCACTCGGATGAACCGAACGCGTCCCATGGCATGGCTAGCTAGCTACGTGTCTAGCTCCCCATCCCAATATGTACCACTAACACACCTAAGGGCATCTTCATTGGACTATAATCGATCGGCATTCCTGCAACGCAAGGTGGATGATAGGCTACCTTTTCCCGTCGTCTATGCCGCGAGCTCAGATTCAGCAGGCGAATCAACTGACAGCTCCGGGGCTTATCGCCCTGGAGACGGCCATACGACCACGAACTTATACCCGGCGCAAACTGACAGCGACTCGGTTTCACAAACTCAAGCAATCAGTGCCTCGCACGTCACAGAAAGCATGTACTAGCAACCATATTGCTGTCGGCACTCGTGTTACTGATATCCCGAAAGCGAAGCGCCTAATCAAGCATGGGCAGAAGAAAAGTTGTCTATTTGACCACCTGCAATTACTATAACTCGATCCCACCCCTGTCTGCTATTATCCGCGACTGCGATGGTCGCTCCCTGGCCGAACGCCTTGTTGCTTCGTATTAATGTCGTCGAATCATGACTCTGGTTCTTCTTCCGCAGGGTCATCCTCTAACCGCATCCAAAGGTTCCCTCCGTTCGCTGAGAAAGCCGTTGCTGCCACAGTCCAATCTATAAGACATGGAACTGTCTAAGGATGCTCTTGAGCCATCGTGCCGTAACCTTGGCCACCAGTTTGCACCCGCTCGCTGTAGACCGCCGGGGCACGCTTAGTAGCGAGGCGGCCTTGGAGGGCCTGCTCTCGTCGGTCAAAGTAGACGTACTCGACGTAGAATGCGTGGATATGGCCGGGCAAGAAACTGCGCAGGGAAGGAGGTTAGTAAGTCGAACGTGCCGCGAGCATGGACCGTGGATCATGGAAAGACTGGGACGCAAGTGACTTACCCTAGGATCGTAAGGCAGATGTTGACAAACAAATCGGCGCCGCAGCCGGCCACCATGAATACTCCAACCGGAGGCACTGGTTTCTCCAAGTTAGTCCACAAGCCATCAGTGGCAGGCACTTGATGCCAATCTTGTGTGTGTTTCTTTCTACTCACTGAAGATCGTGATGAGCACGATGAGAACACCTGAGAGACCACTCATCTTGAATACTGTATTTGATGCCGGGCTTTTGAGAAATGTAGATATCTGGATGGATGGTTGTATGTTGGTATCTGGTATCGCGACAGTGGTTGGGTGGTATTTGTCAGTGGTGCGAAAGTTTGCTCTCAACCATGGATGGTTGGTTGGACAGGAAGGCTGTGTCTTGTGTCTTTAATATATACTGCAACTGCTCTCTTCACGGCAAGTTTATGCGCATTTTTCAGTTTCACGACCAATTTGCCATGCCATGTTTTTGTTGCATGCGCTTGGCGGAATGGGATCACTATTGATGCAATGACGCATGCCCCTCTAGCGCACGTGCTAAAATACGCAACTACGGAATGCTATTGGCCTGCAACTGCGCCGACTTAGCCGTTGGATTTCTCGAGTGAAGTTAAATCTAGAACAGGGCGTTGACGACAGCGCTGTAATAGATGACTCAACTTGAAGTTGCTGTCGCATAACCAGTAGTGTTGGGATACAATCATGGTAGTATAATAGTCAGATCAGCGCATCGTCTTCTTTCCCCTCATACACCATTGATCATCCCCGATGCATGACACCCGTGGCATTTCAAGCTTGAACGAGCCTCGAACTGGAAGCGGCATGATGCCTACCAACTCGTCGCGATGCACCAAGATTGGCAACCGGGATTGGGCGATATGCTTTTTGATCCTTCATGTTTAACATTGAACATGACCTAAGATTGTTTGACGTGGTTGATTGATCTCCGTTCTGCTCCGTCTCAACTGTGCCGTCGAGCCTAGAACAATTCTAGAAAACCGGCCTTCCACCTTCTAGCTTTTGTTGGCCGTTCTGACTAGCAAGGGGCTACGCATCCTACTGGGGAGCAGAAGTTTTGGCAGCCTGGCCCCCGCCGACGAAGCCTTGTCTTGGCTCTAGGTGCTTGCCCTACATGCATACCTACACCCACCATCGAAGATGCAAGGCTATCGCGACGAAGCTCAACGTCTGCTGATGATTCCCACATCAGTATCGAAAAGGGTTGAAGAAGCAACAGAATCCAATTGGTGCTCGATGATTAATCGATATCGATGCGCGCGCCGCAAATTTCATTGTTAACAAATCTTGCAGCCTCCTGAAACGCCTATCACGGAAGTGATCCTTGCAGCTCTTCTGTGGAGAACACATCCCGGACCGTCCCATGGATCAGTCGAGATACAAGACACAACGGGATTCTCGGTGGTGAGCCAGACGAGTTCTACGATGTTACGTACTGTCGGGCCGGAGACTACGGAGACCATCCCCGTGTGAGCAATGGCACCCAATGGTGGCATGGACCAACTTATTCAACGCCTGCGAGGTGTTTTCTTTGGACTGAAATTTCGATAATCGAGAATCCATCAGAATAACCGGCGCAGTACCTCAACTCCAGGCTGTCTCATTTGATTGGAAAGCTTGAAGAATATCGACACGACTATAACCTCCTTAGGGCATTCAACATAGTGCAAGAGATTGAATGTCCGGCAGCAACGGGCGGTAGAGAAGAAGTTCCGGTAGAGTCTGAGTATTTCCGATGGAGCTGTCCAAAATGCAGATGAGAAGCAGCGATACCCGTATCTGTGGTGACTGAGTACAGGCAAGTTTCGACTTATAGACGAGGCTGGCGGCAGGCCTCGACGGCAATATATACACGGTGTCAGGCTCGGGGGATGGAAATGGCGGTCGCTTAACACAGCAAGCAGAGAATTGCTGCCATGGGTAGGACCCGGGAGGTTCAGACAGATCATTGAAGCTCCCAAGACGCTATGCGAGGAGTATTGGACCTAAAGCAGCATCTTTGACAGGGGGGCCACGCTTCAGGGCAGATACATCTCGACCTAACCCCTATACATAGAACGCATGCAGGTAGTTTGCAGACTCTAACCTTCTCCCCACGCATGATCTGGCAATGGTTGCTGACGGCGACTCTAAAAGTTGCCGGTATCAGGTGTGTGTTTTAAATCAGCGCCATACCGCATACCCCCCATCTGACCTCATTGACTAAGATCAACGGAGCTGTTACCGCTGTCGCGAGTCACAACACAGCAAGCAGTATTGAGTTGTCGACGGGACATAGATAGACAGGGAAACGGACTCATGCATGTACTTATCCATTGAAAAGCTATTGTATTCCTTCTGTTATGATGAGCTATTTCTAACCTAAACATCTTTCGGCCAATGGGGCCTGTTCATCGGGCTTCAGCCGAATCGAGCTCGCCGTCTTTGATGGAGACCCCCGAGTCAATATCTACAGGGCTTGCACATACAAACATTGACCCCTGCAGTCGCATGTCGCTGGTTTGCCAGATTGAGTATACGTAGTGCCGCTGGTGGTCCTCAACTCCGAGGTTTGTTCATCCTCCCGAAGGATGGAGGGAAGAGTACCTGATTCCAGCTCTCGGTTGGCGCCAATGCTGACACTGCTGAAGCGATGCGCTATGGCATTAGAGTTCTGTCAATATTGACGACGCTGACATGACAGGTCCTGGTGTGGTTCTTGCCGTGGGTTTTACTTTAGTTAGCTATGTACATGAGATGACATCCTACAAGTCGGATAAGGAACACCGCCAACCTACCGGAAGCACAGACGCTTCAGCGCTGAAACGCCCGGGCCTAAATGTGCATGCATCCCTGCCGAGCAGGCTACCAGAGTCAGGAACCGCGGGAAACATCAAATGACAATCTCCCCGGACTAGTCAGTGCCAGGCTCTCGACTGTTCTGTTCTGGCCAGCGCTGTTTTCTTTTTTGTGCATCTTGCTGTAAGAAAGGCCTAAAAGCCGGCCTTCTTTCTGGGTTGTAGCAATACTGTAACCATGCGTTCATCGTATCTTGAGTTGGGGTTTGCTCTTGCTGTAGGTACCTCATGCAGAAGGTAGGGGAAATAAGTACAGACAGAAGCTTAGCCCAAGACACACTCCAAGCACGCAGTATTTGGCCTACTGCCAGGTACCTTGAAATCTTGCTCTCAATTAGTATATATGCGCTATGAGCTCACTATACATAAATGCCATATGGGTGTGTATAGTCGTGCTATCCAAAAGTGGCTTACTGCAGATGTGTCGGATGATATTTTGATCTGGCGCAGCACACCTGGGCAGGCAGTCCTTGCAGCGACAAAAGTGTGTTCTGCGAAACTTTGGGTGACAAGTCAGTCTATTTCCAACCTTCCGTATCTGTGGGAAGCTGCTTGACAACATTGAACACGTTATGGCGGACGCTATCCACTCCAGGATGTGTTGGCAGTTGAACACACCTAGGTTACGTCTGACGCAGACGCAGCTACAGTTACAGCTACCGCTACCGCTACACACAGGCAGGTATATTCAACACTGCACTGTCCTGACGACTGCTTCGTGGATAGTCTTCGCTTTCTTAATGGACGTGATGTTGCTTATAGACGTTTTGACCCAGGTAACATCGAATAGGTATGCACACACCTAATGTCTGATGTGGTTGCATACACCCAATACACAATCTGTGTGGTACCGGTAGATGGATGCAGAGAGGTTCAAAAAAAGAGCACGGGTATCCACTCCACTGGGCCCGACGCAATGGGTGCGATAGGGGATAATACCGTGCTCTACAGAGCGAAAAGCAAAGGTGCGTGCCTAAAGTAATGGCCACGGGCGGCGGCGTTTGGGAATTGAGTTGGTGCTGGGCCTGGTTGGTCCAGCAGTAGACGTGGTAGCAAGTATACAGACTGACGGCCAGCGAGTTGCTTGCCATCATCATGCGCCCCAGGTTGCCTTGAATTCAACTCAATCAATCAATCCCTCTGTCGGTATCCATATCCATTCCCATATCCACACCGACATCGATATCGACCCGAGCGAGTCAAGCTGGCGGCTACTTGGTTTCTTACGGTTTCTACAGTTTCTCCAGCGCCTAATAATAAGTTGTTGAAGAGACATGTCAAGATAGATCGTTCTTGTTCGGTTAATGCATCCACCCATTATGTATGTTACTAGGTTAGCTCGAGTTCAACCGCCCGGTCAAACACGAGGCTAAACCGCTTCGAGCAAACAGCACATCCGCTTTTTTTCCCTCTCTCTCCCTCCCACTCCCCGGTCACTCACACAGGAAAAGACAGCGATCAGCTTTCACAACTGCCCGAAACCAACAGCCTCCAGCCGAAACCACACCACCCACGCCCTGCCCACCAGACCCCAAAGCAGTACAGGCCGGTTGTTTTAGTGGTAACAGGACGCTGGACTCAATGGAAACTGGAGCTGGCACCACACGCAATTAACCAATTCGGCTCAGGGAGTCGGTCACCTCGCTCTCACCTACTCTCTGCTCGCAAAACTGTACACGCACACACACAACACTCTCTTTCTCGACTGTAGTCCCTCTCCACCACAGTATCATCATCGCTCGACCTCCTCTCTCCCCCCCCGTGCAGACCCTTGCATCCATTCTTTTCTCCTCCCCTTCCCTTTTCTCTGGTATTTGGTTTTCACCCCCCAACGACCGCAAGGAAACTGCAGAGATTTTCTTGCTGCGAGGAAAGGCGTGGTAGAGATTGAAAGATATCAAGCGGAAACTAGACTAGCAAGCCTATTGCTGCTGTGCCCACTCTCCCATTTCCCCTTGAAGTACCCCTTCTTCGACCCGATCCGAAGCTTCACCACACCGACCTTCGGTTCACCCGTCTTTGGTCCTGCAACCGTATTCCTTCTGCCATTTCTTTGGAAGGCTCTGCATTTCTACCAGTCATTCGTATTTTTCATACGCTCAGGCAGCTAGCTGAACTCGATTCCCCATCGACCTCAGGAGAAAACAAGGAGGAGGAAAAAAAGGACTTGGACACCGACCACAGCCGCCATTGTCACGACGACCTCACGTTGAGATTCTGAGGGATTGTTCTCCAGTCGACACGAAAGAAGAAGAAAAATAACCCACTGCAATTATATTAATTATTGTACCATATTTACGACCGTATATTCACTCCGTCGTCACCCCTGGCACCAACGTTCACCATGTCGAACCAGCCGCCGCAGTCGCCCCATTTCGACCGGTACGTCGTCATCCACGTAGCGACCACCTGCGATGAGCACGGCGTCTACGTTACGAAAGATTCGGCCGAGGTTATCGAGCTTGGATGGATTCTACTGGACGCGAAGACCCTGGACGAGGTATGGCACAAGATTTTCTACCCAATTCTGCGTTATGGAGCTGTTGCGGGCCCCATACATTGCAGGAGGACTGCAGAGGCGCTGGGAAAATTGCTTCGGAGTGGTTGCTAACGCGGTTTCTGGCAGGTTCACCGCGAAAACGTGCTTGTCAAGCCTATCAACACGCCCATTACTCCGCTCTGCAGTAAGTTCAAGAATACCCGAGCTCAGCGGTCTTCATGCTGTGCTGTGCACAGCCGATCTCGCTTTCCAGGACGGACAAGACTGACCTGGTGTTCGCCTACCTGCAGCTAGTCTGACGACCCTGACGTGGGAGCATGTTCGCAATGCGGGCACCTTCCGAGACGCAATTAACCGCTTCGATGCCTTTGCTTCCGAGCACTTGACCTCCCAGAACCTTGATTTCGTCTTTGTCACCCTCGATGCCTGGGACTTGCGAGTACAGCTTCCCCGTGAAGCCCGCGACAAGGCCGTTGTGCTGCCTCCCTACCTGCAGCACTCGCGCACCTTCGACCTGCGCACCGAGTACCAGCGCTGGCAACAGCACCATCCCGAGTCTCTGCCCTTTGGCCCCTCGATGCTCTCCAACATCTGCGCTGCTCTCGAGGTCGAACCCGTGCAGTCCAGCGCCCCCATCAAACATAATCTCCCCTTCCATTTGCAGGCTCTTGCTCCCGCTTCTCCTCGTCGTGCCATGGAGGAAGCCGTGACACTGGCACGAGTTCTCCGCGGGCTGATCCGTAAGTCGCAGCCTCGCGAGACTCACCCGGATGTCCTCACCCGACCCATGGATGCTCGGGCCGATGTCCGCGCCTTCCTTTCGGAGCGCAGCAAGGTCCTTCACATGTCTGGTCTGCCCCACGACACAACTCAGTCTGAGCTCGAGAGCTGGTTCACCCAGTTTGGCGGCCGCCCGATTGCCTTCTGGACTCTCCGCACGCCCGAGCAACATAAGCCTACCGGCACTGGTTTCGCCGTCTTCTCCTCTCACGAAGAGGTAAGTAGCAGACGCCCTTTAGAATCATTCGATGACCTTGACTAATGTTTATGTGTGTTTCAGGCTGCTGAGAGCTTGTGCATGAACGGTCGTGCTCTTAATGAGAAAGCTATCGAAGTCTCGCCCTCCTCAAGCCGCGTACTGGACCGCGCCGCTGAGATTCTAACTCCTTTCCCGCCAAGCAAGAACAGACCCCGTCCCGGTGACTGGACTTGCCCTTCGTGTGGTTTCTCCAACTTCCAGCGCCGTACAGCTTGCTTCCGCTGCTCATTCCCGGCCATGAACGCCGGTGCACAGGGCGGCGAGATGTCTGGTGGTGGCGGCGGTGGCAGTGGTTACGGTTACGGAGGCTACGGCGCTCCTCCCATGATGCCCCCTCCTCACCACGGTGGTGGCCATCACGGCAACATGGGCCATGGCGGTGGGCGTATGGGCGGTGGTGGCGTTGTTCCTTTCCGTGCTGGTGATTGGAAATGTGGCAATGAGGTCTGCGGCTACCACAACTTTGCCAAGAACGTTTGCTGTCTGCGCTGCGGCGCAAGCAGAGCTGGTGCGGCCGTTGTTGCTGACTCTGGTTACCCTTCGCCCATGGATAGCAGCTCAAGCTACGGCATGCCCGGCAACAACTCCATGGCTGGTACCCCCGGTCCTGGACCTTTTGCTTCGGCTGCTGGTCCCTTCGGCGCTGGCGGTGGTTATGGTCAGCAGTTCGGCGGTCCTCCCAGCACCTACGCACTTCCTTCCGGCATCGGCGGCGGTGCGGCCCCTTACCCGTCCCTGAACACCCACTTTGGCCCTGCTCCCGGTTCCCACTCTGCTGGACCCTTCGACAGCCGTGCCGCCGAGGCGGCTTTCCAGTCGGCGAGCAACGGCCCCGCATCAGCTGGCCCGTCCAATAACTTCTACTCGAACCAGAACGAGAGCGATCCCTTCTCGTTCCTGTCCTCTGGCATCGGTGGCCTCACCGTCAGCGGAGGAGACGCCCGCCAGAACGGTGCCGGTGCCCCCCCTAACAAGTCGCCCGCCTAAGGGCACTGTCATGAGCCTGCAAAGGCCCATTGCATAGCCCCAGGTGGACCTGGAGGCGTGCTCATTTACTCTCATCGGTACTATGTCAGGTGTTAGGCGGTTGTGGAGATACACCATGTTTTGACGGCATTGATATTAACGTGTCACTAATTTTTGGGGGTTGTACTTTGAATGAAGAGCCGATGGATATCATCGAACACCTTGGCAGTACATCTCTCTGGACTCAGACTTCGATGGTATGGCAGGCTTGGAAGAAACTTGGTACCGGCAGGGAGGAGTCAAGGTTGTGATTCGGACAGGAGGGGTGTTGGTTGCGTATGACCAAAAATTACTTTGGGAGGGGGGGTTCGCTGGAAAGACAAAAGTGGAATTATCGAGTAGAGTCTCAGCACAACATCGGCAGCATCCGCGATGTACAGTTGGAGAGCCACGATGGCTCTGGTCCTCTGTAGGTCGCCTTGGTCTGCACTTTATTGCGATACACGGCCTTGTCCAGATACCCTCATTATCGGACAAAACGACTTTTGTACATGGTTAGTCTTGTGGTATGGATTTGGTGGCATAGCGCGGGGAGTGTAAAGGGTATATCCTTGGCCTCTTTTTACTAGTTGTCCAAATTTTTTTTCTGTCTTCTCTGCTTCTGCTACTTTTTCCTCATTCTTCGTTTCCTTCACCATCGTTGGTAATTTTTCTCCCGTCCAAAATTTCCTCATACTTCTACGTTGCCGTCACGGCCTGTCATTAAAGTCTTCATTCTTGTTCATGTTCACATGGTCACACTCCTCAACTTCACACAAAAGGAATTCAATCAACTACATAAAATGGCACAGCCAGGCAGTGGGTGGAGTCGGGGAGTGCAGGTTGGGATTGGTTGGTTCTTGCAACAGCTGGATGATAGCTATCTACAGGTAGATCGAAGGCTGAGGCATCGTCGTCTCAATCCTCAGTTATATGGACTTTTGCCTTCATTCTTACTATTATATGGACTGATGCAAGTCACACGCCGTTTATCAACGAGACTCATTTGCACCCTCACTCATATCCGTTGGTTTCTGTGTAAGTGTGTGTGTATGTGTGTGGCAGTCCAGCTCATAAAGAGAGGTATGCTGGCAGTTTGCCAGATGGAACGGTACATGGCAAATGCCGTCAATCCTGCCAGTCATGTATTATTGCCATTGTTGGGCAAAGCAAGACTGGCCTGGAATCTTCTCTGAGGAGGGTAAGGATGACAGCAATATCGAATGTGTATGGTTGGAGTCGAACACTCAATGCTGCGAGTTTTATGGGCGTACAACAGAGAGGCTGGACATCACGTGTAACCTCCTTCCCTTTCTACTCTCCTCGCAATGTTTCAGATTTATTGTCTTAGACAGCAATTCAAGGTTCATCCATCTCGGGTAATGCCTGATTTGCATTTATCTACATGCTTGTGCTACCACCAATTTTTCCTGCTTTTCTTACTGGGAAGGACTTCATGTGCTTTCCGCGATTAAGCAAACATATCTTATCTCCCCTCTTCATTTTGCCACTCGTGATTCGTTGCTTGTTCTAACAGTCCCCCTCACATTACGCTGTCTTCAAGTTACGAGGAATCGTCAATCATGAAAGGCTTCTCCGTGAGGGGATCGCGGAATGATATTGTACAATACTTCTTCATGTCCAATCCCCTGTCAATCAATATTTCTTGCCAAGGTCAAGACCGTCGTATGCAGTATCTGAATGCAGCCAGCATACCTTACGCTGAGTGTGACTCATGCTAGGCAGCGGAGACAGGATACAAGGGAAAACAAACAGTTGCCATAAGGCATCCACTTCTCATTCCTGATGAACGATCCGAGATGTTGACCAGTTCGTGATGCGCTCACGTTTGGGCTCGGGGGCGAATCGCTGGTCGGAAGTCCGCTGGAATGTATCGGTAGCCAGCCTCGAGAGAGTCCTCTTCAGCTTCTTGGAGAGCAGCCCAGGCATCCTGGATGACCTCCTCCAGTGTCGTATGCTCGAAGCTTTCGACGTTGGTGTCGGTACCAACGGGGGGCGGATTCGGGGCAGGAGGGACAGCAATGCCAGGACGCGGAGCTGTAGGACCAGGATCCTCGATACGCAGGAATTCCCACATATCAGCATCTGCCGAGCGCCAGTCCCAATGGCGCCAGTCGTCTTCTTGGCCGATCTCGGGTGCGCCGCCGTCGTCCGACAGCTGCTCCTCCAGGTCTTCCAGGACTTGCTGGAGGTAGGCGTCGTTGACGGCCGGATCGCCGGGGAGCCGGCCGGGTGGGCTAGGCGACGGCTCATCCGGGAGGTGGGGTAAATAGACGGGGTGGTTCGGCGGGCTCAAGGTAGTGAGCGAGGGTCCGCCTTCTTCTGGGCTCTGTGACGACAAGGCGGCGCCGCGTAGGGTTTGCTCGTATCTGGTGAGGGTCTGCGCGAAAGACTGCGGCAGCTGGACACTGTCTTTGGCATCTGTAGGCACCCAGGTGCTGTACTTATCGTCGTTGGTTTTTCTGCTTCCACAGCAGCCGCCGCCACCGCCGTTGTATTCGTCATCCCCATCGTCGCCCAATGCAGATTCTACATCCCAGTCTTCGTTCCACAACTCTCCGGCGTTGAACTTGCGCTCCAGCTCCAACAGCTGCGCAGTGATGGATCGGGAGTTATGGACCGAGTCGTCGGTGACGTTGCTCAGAGGCTCAATGTCGATGCCGTCGAAGGTATCGCGTCTCTCGGGAACGTCGGGTCTCTCGGGCGAACCAGTGAGGCCGGTAATGGGCTGCGTGATGGCGTACGAAAGCTGGACCAGGTGGTCGTCCTCTTCATCCTTCTTTAAGGGATCCCACATATGGTTGTTGTCCCACTTGCGCAGCTCGTCATCACGCTCCATCTGGGCCTGGAGGACCTCTTCGCGCTCAGATCGGGTGAGGCTGTACCAGCGATTCTTGAGGATCTCGATCCGGGTGAACTCCTCCGACGTGTCGATGTGGCGCGTCTTGTGCTCCGCGTCGTGCATGTAGATCTCGTCCTTGGTCGGACACAGGTTGCGGCCCGTCTTCCAGTCGAAGGAGCCCCAGAGCATCAGGGGCAGCAAATGTTTTTTGAGTTGGAGGCCGCGGCGACACGACTCTTCGGCCACGAGCTGCGTGACATGGATCATGAAGTTACGGTTGGCGGGAATGTACACGAAACCAACAGGGGGCGCATTTGGGCGGACGTAGACGGGGCGAGCGACAGGTTCAGTAGGGGAGATATTTACGGGGCCTCCGCTGAGCTCACCCCAATGCTCGCGGATCCCTTTGCCCCACTCGGCGTAGGGGACGCCCATGGCCCCCCAGTTCTGGCGGAGAAGCACGTCCGGGGAGGCGGGCGTGAATATCATCCAGCTGTAGCCAAGGTCGTATCGCATCTTGAGCGCCGTCATCTGGTCGATGGTGTGGTAGCGCTCGCCGAAGAGTAGCTGGCGCAAGGGAAAGAGACTGCGCTGGCTCAGCATGAGGTCCGAGAGATCCGTGTCCTCGGGCCCGTAGATGGGGTCGTTGAAACGTAGATCCAGCTTGAGGAAGAAGCACTGGATACGGAGGAGGTCCATGTCGGTGAAGCCCATGACCGCCTCGGGCAGGTCGCTGACGCCGATTCGGGCCATCATCTTGAGCGTCTTTAGGGGGAGCACGGGTCGACCCTTGTCCATCGCCCGCTTGGCTTCGAGGATGTAGCACTGGCAATTGATGTTCTCGTTGCTGCGTGCCGCGTTTTGGATGACGATCCGGCGCCAGGCGTTGCTGGACGTCGCCATGAGCTTCCAGAGCTTCAGCACGGAGATCAAGGTTCCCGGGGGAGTGCGGTGGCCGCGGCGGGCCAGGTGGGCCAGGATGTCCTCCACGGCTTCTTGGCGCTTGTAGCACATGGCGTACCACTTGAGCGTGGGAACTCGGCGAATGCCGATGTGCACCTGTTCATCGTCGTTTTGCGCGTCACTTTTGGTCTTCTCTTTACCCTTGCGGGTGCTGGTATCCTCGCTGCTGGCTGCCTCTGGCTTATATTCCGTCTTGTTGGGCTTACGGTAGGGGTGAAAGCCCAAGGGCGTCAGGGGCGACTCGAGGGGCCGACCATGGGGGTCGGGAATGGTCAGGTGACGGTACTCCACGCTGTGCCAGTTGTAGACCATCGCGGCCTCCGGGCAATTGTACTGGGTCCAGATCCGGGTGGACGACCGCAGCATATTGTTGAGGGCCGAGTGGAAGGTGCGATGGACGCTGTACAGGGTCAGCACATCGTCAGGCGGCAAGTCTTTGCAAACCGCGATCAGAGTCTCCGACTGCTTGCACAGCGCCTCGATCATGTCGAAGCGCGTGGAGACGCGGCTATGACCGGTCTCGAGGGCCAGGTGGAGGCGATGGAAGCGCGGGATGCCCTTGCCAGTGCGTCTGTGAGTGGGGTGGGCCTTCTTTCCCTTGTATTTGGAGCTGGCCTCGTTTTCCTCGGTCTTGGAGTCGACTTCCTTTCCTTTGCCCTTGGTGTCAACGTCCTTTTCTTTCCCCTTGTCTTTGTAGCCCACCTCCTTTCCCTTTCCCTTGCCCTTGGGACCGGCTTTCTCTTCTTCCTGGGTCTTGGAACTGGTCTCGATTTCCTTCATCTTTGAAGCGGAGGCACCGAAGAGAGCCTTGAGATCTGGCTGGAAGACTGAAGAAGACCCCTCGTTTTTGGTCTTCTCCTCCTTCTCGAAGTCAACCTGCTCTTTGGCAAATCTGGCCGTGAGGGGCGTCTCGAGGGTAAAGTTAGAATTAGTTGACAGTTCGGTAGCTTTCCGACTGGCACCTGGGATAGGTTTCACGTGGTAGTCTCCAACGATAGGGGTTGGCCCAGATGTATCCTCCTCGTCCTCTTCTTTGTTGTCTGGCATCATCATTTTGATGGGGCTTCTCAACAAAACGACCTTCTCTGATTGGCTCTTGCCCCAGTTGAAAGCCTTTTCGAGCTGATCCATAGCCTCAGGCGGCATCATCTTGCAAGACTGGGCCGGCATAGAGATGTAATGAGTAGGGACCGGCTTGAGCACACGCCTGGATGGGGCTGCAAGATTCAGGGCCGGAGGTGCTGCTTTGCGAGTCCCAGTAGCACCGGAAGCTGCCGAGAAACCTTGAATGTTGTTCACTACGGGGGCTGGGGCCAAAGATGAGGTCGAAGCTACAGCCGGGGCCGGGGCTGTAGCTGGGGTCGGGTCAGCAGCCGGAGTCACGACCACAGTCGGGGTTGAGGTAGGAGACGAATAATGGCCGGTATTGTCCTCCTTAGAAAGAACTGGCAAGGAGGGATGTTCAGGGTTGGATGCAGACGCCGCACTTGGTTCAGATGAAGCTGGATGGGTTAAGCCGGCCGGCTCGGCCAAGTTGACTGTAGGTGGAGCAGAACTTCCCTTGATTGATAACATGAAGCTACTTCCATTGGGAGTTCGAACGATACGATTGACATCATTTGTTTTCATCCAGAAACCAAGCTCTTGGCCATCTTTGTCCTTGATGCTGATGGTTTGGCTGCTTTGTGACACCTGCTGTGTATCTTGGCCGGCCTGGCCGGTCTCTTGGGTTGTGGTCGGCAGTGTAGCTGACGAGTCGTGAACAGCACTCTTATAAATCTCAGCAGATGTCTCTTGGGTGGCGGAACCATGGCCAGTAGAAGATTCTGTGTTGGTCTCCGTGTTCTTGATGTTGTCATGGGGAAGCTGGGGAAGAGTGGTGTCAACTGAGGCGCCAGTCATGTCTTTCATCATCTCTGCCGCTTGCATACGCTCAGCCACTTTGCGAAGAGCGACGGCAAAACCCTCAGGGGTGACCTCGATGTCAGGGTTCTGATGTTGAAACTCCACGAGCTTGTTCATGATCTCTTCCACGCTCGGCTTCTTGGTAGCAGCAAGCTTGACGGGAGGAGGACCTCTGCCTCCTCCATCTGCTTTTCCCTGGTCATGGGAAGACATGGTGGCAATGAACAGTCTGCTTAGCACAGCTAATACATGAAGGTTTTGGATGGATAGGGGAATGTATGAAAGAAGTGCGGGTGTTGATGCAAGAGTTCTGGCAAGGCAAATCAGATGGATGGGTGAAGGAGGGTGTTTTGATGAGCGGCCTGCACTTTGCAAGATCAGATCTGCAAATGCAAAGAAAAGCCCTCACATGAGTCAAACAGAAAGAGGGTGCAAAGTCTCATGCAAGTTGCAATGATGAAGGGCTGTGGCTTCCAGCCTGTGCTGGTCTTGTGAAAAGGCAGTCCAGAATGAAGATGTTATGGATGGGAGTTTCAGTGGAAAGATTGTGGGAGAACAATCATAACAAAAACAGTCACCAGCTGAACAAGAATGTAAGAGACCCGCTTAGACAGGGAATAATCATACAGGTAGAGTGATTGTTGTGCACCAACCTTGCCGTCGCCCTCGGCGATGGGCGGGGCGGCGGGCACGAGTGACCGCCGGGAGGGTGCCCTACGGGACTCCATATGCAACCTGTCCCTTCTAAGCTACGGCCCGGGCCCCGGCCATTTCTACGTTTTGAGTCACAGCAGGTATAAGCCCTTAGTTTGCCACATCACGAGATCTTCTCTCGGCTGCGAATCGTATAAGTTCTCAGAGTCAGCAAACTGATATCTCGATTTTGCAGAACGACGTGGCGTAATGAGGTATACAGCAGCCCCTTAGACGAACTACGGACACCCTCCATTATATGTGCCCAGTCCCAGCAAGATCGGCCACGATCTTAGCCGCGCCGTAACGACCAGGGCTAGCTTGCGCGATTTGGCCAAGCTCGTGGGCTCGTTGGTGGATTGCTCTACTGGTCTCACTCTCATCAATAACTCGCGATATGGTGCCGGCAAGACACTCCGAGGTCCACTTGGGGCTGATCTCTTTGCAGCCTTGGACTCCAACATGTAAGTACTCGACCAATGATGCTATGTTATAGTGATCCGCCCATAGCGGGAGAACAATATGTGGAACTCCGGTGCTATAAGTGAAGGTGTTAGTTATGAGGTTTTCTTGGGTCGAGGTGAAGTGAAGTTAGAAAGTAAAGAAAGGGGACAGCGCAACTTACAGGATGGCATCATGATATGATCCTGCCCCTCCATGGTGAACAAATGCTTTTATATGGCCCGTTTCCAGTAATGCCGCCGGGCTAGCTTCCAACCACGATACCATGCGGAGTCGCCCACTGTCCAGGTGCTTTTTAGCGACACTGAACACGTCATCGGAATAGGTACCGGCCTTCTGGAATTTCCAAAGAACCTGCAGGGTCGGGTGGCTGTCCAGAAGCGAATTAAGCGCTCCGATGAAAGCCGTGGCCCTTATTTCGTCGTAGGATACGGTGTTGCCCAGGTTGACCAGTACGGTGGGACCTCGTTGCAACCACACGGCCAGCTTAGGATCCAGCTCAGTCAGTGGTGGTGAGTATGAGACAATGGGGCCAGTGCATGTTACATTTGGGGGAACGTAATCGACCGGAATACTGGCTTCTGGCAGCGCCTGTGTGATCCAAGGCGTATCCTGTCGATAGATGTCATAGAAGTCGCTCGAGCGAGTACGCCGTATCCCATTTGACCATAGATACTTTTTCGTTGAGCGGAGCCTCGGCGTCCAGGAAAAGCCGTACCGCGCCAAAAGAGAATGGAAAACATTCTGTGGGATCTTGGACCACGGAATAGGGAAGGGGAGGTTGGAAGACATGGCGGCAAACTTCCAATAGCCCCCTAACCGCGGCTGCAGGAAGACGAAGTTGTCCGCCAGCATGTTGGGGACGATAAAGGCATGCAGGCGCTTCTTCTCGCGCGCCGCGTTGATCCCGGGCCACAGGAACGTGTCGAGCACCACGACGGCCGGGTCGAGCCGGTCCATCACGGTCCCCATCTCCCGGATCAGGTCCAAGTGCGCCGGGCCCGTCCAGGGGTCCATCCACAGCTGCACGTAGTCGATCATCTTGAGCCAGCCCGCCAGCGTTAGCGGGTGGGCGAAGTCGGCGAGCACGCTGAACCCCGCGGCGCTCGCCAGGGCTTCGATGTACCACTGGCCGGCGAGGGCGTGGAACTCGACGGTGCCGCCGAGATTCTTCACCTTGGACTCGATGGCCGACCACGATAGGACGTGTACCTGGACGTGGGGGTGCTTCTCCTGCAGAGCCTGGATCGTGGCCATGTGCACGTTGTGCAGGCCGTTCAGGGTGTTGATGATGAACAGTGCCGTGTTGTTCTTCCCTTGCACCTGGTCATGGGTAACGGCGGCTGGAGGAGGACGAATAAGTTGATACAGTACCGCAGCCAGGCCTACTAGAAGGACCAAGACCACGCGGCCGACGTTACGGAGCATAGTTGGTGATGCTTTTGCAATAGTTCTTAAGGTAGTAAATGAGAAGAGTGGTAATGCTTCAGAATGAAGATGGTTATCTATCGCCAGAAACTCGGCTCAATGTCCTTAGAAGTTGGCATGGAAAACCATTGTGTGTCATTCTTTCCCAGGCCTCTTACGTGCGATCGGCTAAAGGCTCGCTGACATTGACATGTTCACTGATGTTTGATTGGGCAAGCCAAGATCCTAGAAGTCGTATGATTCGTCCCCTCCAACATCCGTATCACCACTGACTGCATGTCAGAATTTACTGCAATGGATATGTGGGTAGGCGGCCAAAGACATCTCGAGTTGCAAGAGGAGGGAGGCTGTGGAGGTATAGTCTGACAGATTGACTAGAGAAGCCCGATAGCCATGCATTATAGGATTGGCCGGCACTTGTAGATGAAGCCGAGCTCCCTTCAGCAGCAAGGAATGGAGACTTTATATGTTCCCTGTTCTATCAGCATTCTATAGCAGGAGAATGAGAAGCAGTGCTCCCTTCGAGGGATGATTGTTGCTCGGCATTGTATCAGACAGAGGCTGTCGATAGCACGAACGTCCAGCTCGCGGAAGTGCTTTCAGCCATACACGAAATACCAGTTCCACGACTTGAAGGCCGCGATTATACTCAATCCAGATCGAGCTGAATCGAAAGAGCAAAAAGAAGGTTGAAGATATAGTCAGGGATATATGGATAGGCCAAAAAAGAAAGAGCAGTCCAATTCTGGAATGCCCAAACCTCAAAAAGCGAAGTTGCCCACTACTGGAATCGAACCAGTGATCTCATCATTTCGTCGGTCGCGATTCGAAAGTCACGATCCTCTTACTAGTGATGCGCTTTACCACTAAGCCAAGCGGGCTTGTTAATCTCATTGGATGAGAAAAACAATGGCAAATGACTATTATGATCAAAGATTGCAACGGTGGATGGCGGTGGAGTGTTGGCTAAGCTGGATCCTGTGGTGGATTGTGGTAGGGTACGGAGGATCAGGAGAGTAGGTATTGTGGAAATAAGGGATCAGGGTCAGCAACCACGGAAAGGATCGCCAACTCTGCTTATCCATTGGGCCGCAAAACGTTATTCAAAGAGGTTGATCTGGTACTGTGTGGGAGAAATAGAGGCTGTGATAAATACTGATATTGGCAACTCGAATTTGGTATCAAGAATGTACATGTGTTGATTTGCTGCTTGGCTCACTAAGAAACTCGCCAATGAAGCCCATGGCTAGCCAAGGACTACACCACCATGGCGTGCATCCCTCTCAAGCCATTTCACAACTCATGGCACTTCCACTTTGCAACTGATCGCATGTCCATTGCAGAAGCCTTGCTATTCATAGCTTCCTTGCGCCCATTAACCATAAATAACCCGCGTCCCACTCTGCTTCTTCCCCCGGTGGCAAGAATACCTCACCCGCTAAATCAACTAGATCCCCCAGCTGGGCTCGATGATGGCTGCCAAGATGACTTCGAAGCTCTCTTCGAAGCTCTCTTCTTCGCAGATAAACTCGGTAAAGGAGCATGAGTCTTGTTCTACCGGCCCATCTCCTCCAAGTTAATGTCGGCTTCATCCTTGCCGACGATGGATTCAGCGACCTTCCACACCTGCAACATGTTGTCCTCGGCAGCACTGGCCACGAGCCAAGGATCGTTGAGATTCCAGCTGAAATCGGCCAGGTGATTGGTGTGGCCTCCGTGCATGAATAAGCTGCGACCAGGTTAGCGATGTGATTTTTAGTTGAAGGGACGATGAGAACACTTACAGCTCAGGCGGTCCATCTTCCTGGTCATCGGGCTGTTGCTCGTCGCCAACACGGCTCAAGTCCCAGTAGACTATGCGTCGGTCATAACTGGCACTACCCAGAATGCCAGCCTCATGGGGGTGCCAGGCGATGGAGGTAACAGCATCTTGGTGACCCTCGAGTGTATGTACCTTCTCCTTGACGTTACGCAGATCCCAGATACCAATGGTCTTGTCGGCCGAAGCGGTAGCGACAATTACTTCTGTTGTAGGGTTGAATGCGAGCGCATTGATGGCGTCGCTATGGCCATGACGAGCCACAAGCGAAGACTGGGTAGTCGACTCCTGCCGTAAATCGAGGATTTGTAGCGTCAAGTCATCAGACACACTGCCGAGGAAGTTCTTAGAAATGGGGTGGTACTGAACATCGTTGACGACGTTGGTATGGTGGCTGTAGGTGCGCGACGCGCCAAGGGTCGTCTTGCCGCTCTCCAGGGACTTCAAATCCCACAACTTGACTGTTTGATCTTGACTACCCGAGGCCAGCGACCCTTCGACGTGGGGGTTCCAGCAAAGACCAAAACCTTCGTCCGTGTGGCCTTGGAGTCTGATTTGCGGGTTGACCTGGCCGTCGGGCTTCACGCTGTGCTTGGTGCGATCGAAAATGAGGATCTCGCCGTCGACGGTGAGGGTGGCAATCAGGTCGGGATTCTGGGGGCAGTAGCGAGCTTTGTTCACCTCGCCAGGGTGGTCGATCTGCTGGACAATGTTCCACTTCATGGAGCCCTTGTCGGATTTGCCGTAGCCTCCAATCTCGCCTCGGTCTTCATCGTAGTCGCTGGGGTTCGCCTTGATGGATTTGGGGATCTCGACTTCGGCAATCTGGACATGGTTGGGCTTCTCGTCGGCGGTGTGGGTGCCGATCAGAACTCGGTGAATGCGGCAGTTCTTTCCCTCGGGTTCCTTGACATCGGGGAACCATTGGACGGTCAGGGTGGGCCAGGTCAGAGCGGTGCTGAGGATCATGTCGTAGAGGAAGGGCGCATTCTTCTTCCATGTCTTGTATTCCTCGTTGATGAGTCTCTGCTCTTCGTCTTCGGAGTCCTGGCCTGTCATATTGACTGTTGTTGGTAAGATGTGTCAGTTCTACACCGATGCTGATGTCAATGTGATGCGATGCTAGGGTGGTGGGATTTTACCATCAGGGTCCTCGGCGACCTGCGCGGGAGCCATGGTGAAAACAGTGCTTGTGCTGCTTTGGGAATTTGCAACTTCCCAATTGGACTGAGGGATATTGATCGGCCTGAACAGAAAGAACGGGTGAAAACTGTTGGTGTCGCCAGTTGTCGGGTGAAAATGATCAACGCGCAAAGTGAAGGTGGGTAATGGATCGCACGCGGATAGCTAGCTCTGGCTGGAAAGAAAACGCGGCTTCCAGTCGCGTAAAGTGCGTAATTGCTTTATGTACTACTACATCAACTTTCTAGGTTATGCATTGTTGATTTATGCAACCCACCCACCCGTTTTTGAGGCTGAGCATAAACCCCTCTGGCCCAAGCTCCCCAATTGAGTCTGGAGATAGCTGCCCACCAAAAGATACATGTACATCCCACCCAGCGTCCGAGGCGAAAGGCCATTGTTCCAGGTACCCAAAGTAGGTCTGGTAGATGCGAAAGCTCGCCAACTACCAGTGCTAATTGCTCTGCTACAAGGATCCGCACTAGCCAACCAAGTCTCCGATCACTTGCCGCCGGCTGACTTCCAGTGAAAAGCGCCAGCCCAGTCAGAGTCACAGTCGTCATACGAGACAGAAAGCAACAAGAGGCGGCGACCTCACTACCTACCTACTTTCTACTTTCTGCATATTCTTTCCGTTTCTTCGTGGTGTTGTTGCTCTGGGCTTCTAATACTGCATTCGAACGCTACAAACGTAGTTTTGGCCCCATTTCGCTGTACCGGTCGTCCTGTTCTATAGGATTTCCCAATCGTCTTCGCAAGGCGTTTTTGGCCAGATCCGTCCCGTCCCATAACCGCTAAGGCCCTGGTCTTGTCGCCTTCGCATTTTGGCAGGCTTCATTCTTTTTGCATCACCCTCCTGTATTCCAGCTGGACTGCGCAAGATTGTTTCTGCTGAGCCTCGTTTGCCGCGCTTCTTCCGCCACTCCTTCTTTATATCTTGGACTCCCTCACCTATACTTTGCGATCGCATGCGACTTCGCCAACATGGGGTTCGTACACAGTCTCGCTTCCATCCCGAGTGTAACCCCGCGACTGACTTCCTCGCAGTGTCCCCAAGTTCTTTCGATGGCTCTCGGAGCGGTATCCGGCGATATCGCAACTGATCGCCGAGAATAGAATTCCCGAATTCGATAACCTCTACGTATGCCGCCCACCTGGTCGTCTTGTTGGGCTCGCAAACTAACCTGTATACCCATTAGTTGGACATGAACGGCATTATACATAACTGCACGCACAAGGACTCAGATGATGCGACCTTCCGTCTCACCGAGGAGGAGATGTTTATCCGCATCTTCAATTACATCGAACATTTGTTTGGCAAGATCAAACCGCAGAAGCTATTCTTCATGGCGATTGACGGCGTTGCCCCACGCGCCAAGATGAACCAACAACGAGCCCGTCGGTTCCGAACCGCTCTCGATGCTGAAAAGGCTCGGGACAAGGCTATCAAAGAGGGCGTGGAGATGCCCAAGGAAGCCCCGTTCGACAGCAACTGCATCACGCCCGGCACAGAGTTCATGGCCAAGCTGACGCGACACTTGAAATACTTCATCAATAAGAAGATCACCGAGGACTCGGATTGGCAGGGCTGCGAGATTGTTCTGTCGGGCCACGAGGTCCCCGGAGAAGGAGAGCACAAGATCATGGAGTACATCCGTAATGCCAAAGCTCAACACGACTACGACCACAATGTCCGGCATTGCTTGTACGGTCTTGATGCCGATCTGATCATGTTGGGCCTGCTCACCCACGACCCGCATTTTTGTTTGCTTCGAGAGGAGGTTACATTTGGCCGTGCTTCCAAGTCACAATCGAAGGATCTGGAGCATCAGAATTTCTACCTGATGCATCTTTGCATTGTTCGGGAGTATCTGGAGCTGGAGTTCCAGGAGCTGAAGGCCGACGGCGTCACAAAATTCCCTTTTGATATGGAGCGGGTTATAGATGACTTCATTCTCATGGCGTTTTTCGTTGGTAACGATTTCTTGCCGAACCTACCCCATTTGCACATCAACGAAGGTGCACTGGCCACCATGTTTCGCATATATAAGGAGGTTTTGCCCCAGTGCGAGGGTTATATCAACGAGGGAGGCGTCATCAATCTGGAGCGCCTCGGACTGCTTTTGGATGAGTTGTCCAAGGAGGAAACCCGTCACTTTGAACACGAGAATTCCGACCAAAAATGGCTGAAGAGCAAGCACCTAGCGGAGGCAAAGGGCGAGGAGATGCCCAAGGGCAAGGGCAAGGTCATCATGACGTCCGCTCAGAAGGAGTTGTGGAAGATGGTCAAGAGGTACGTCCAAAAGAAGCCCGCGGAGCCTTTGGACCTAGGTCATGAACTGGTCGCTGCCGACCGTCAGTTCATCAAAGATGTAGCTGGCGATCTGCGACTCGAGTGGCGCACTGTCGACGACGACGAAGGTCAGCGTCACCTTGTTGTTTCACTCCCTGGAAATGCGAACGGCAATGATGATGATGACGACGAAGAAAATGACGAGGTCGAGGCTCAATTCGCTGTTACCCGTGTGACGAGAAAGTACGACACCGCACAAGTCATCGACGTTTCATCGGTCGAGTCGCAAAACGCGATGGCGATCAAGTACAAGGAGAAGTTTGGCGAATGGAAGAATGAGTACTACGCCTCCAAGTTCGAGTGGACCCCTGAGTCCAAGGAGAAGGAACTGCGTCTGCTTTGCGAGAACTATGTCCAAGGTTTGCAGTGGGTATTGTACTACTACTATCGTGGTGTGGCATCTTGGCCCTGGTTCTACGCATACCATTATTCCCCGATGATATCAGGCAAGTCAACCCAAAAGCATTCTTCTTCATTTCTCTGGATCTAACACAACCTAGATGTCTGCAAAGGTTTCAACGCCGACGTAAACTTCCAACTTGGCCAACCTTTCCGACCCTATGAGCAGCTGATGGGTGTTCTGCCGGATCGCAGTAAGAGCATTGTTCCCACGGTGTATCACCCGCTCATGACGGACCCCAAATCGCCCATCATCGACTTCTACCCTCGTGATTTCGAGCTTGACATGAACGGCAAGAAGATGGAATGGGAGGCTGTCGTCAAGATTCCTTTCATCGACGAGAAGCGACTGCTTTCGGCCATGGCCACGAAAAACGACTTGCTTTCACCCGACGAGAAGGCAAGAAACGACTTTGGTGTGTCGCTCAAGTTCACCTACGACCCTACAGCCCAGCCCATCGTGTACCCGTCCTCTATGGCTGGCGTGTTCCCTGACATTCCTGGTTGCCAGTGTGTGGAGAACATCTACGATCTCCCCACAGCAGATGGCGCAAAGCTCTATCGAGGTCTTTTGGACGGTGCCAAGCTCAACATTGAGGCGCTGGCTGGATTCCCCAGTCTCGCAACGTTGCCTTACACTGCCAGCCTCGACTACCACGGGGTAAATGTCTTCCAGCAAGATAGTCGTAACCAGAGCATGGTCGTCACATTATCCGACGTCGAAATGCGTAGCAGTATTGAGACGGCCCAGCTGAAATTAGGCCAAAGATGCCACGTTGGCTACCCCTTCCTACAGGAGGCCAAGATCGCTTCCGTCACCGACCGCGATTTCCAATACACACTAGACGCCCACGGTAAAATCGTCCAACGACACTTGGACGGTTCCGAACAGCAAACCTGGCAGAAGACGGCGGCCAACCTGGGCAACTTTTACAGCAAGCGACTTGGAATTGTCATTGGCCCCATCGAGGTCACGGTCCAGGTTGAGATGTTGAAGGGCTTGGTAAAGACCAAAGAGGGTGCTCTTGTGAAGGAGTATGGAGACATCCCAGGGACCCAAAAGGAACACGCTGCCCAGGTCATCGTAGACGAGGTCGTGTGCGAGGACCAGCGATTCATTGAAAGGGAAGCGTTGCCCATTGAGGAAGAATTCCCACTGGGTTCCAATGTCTTCTTCCTTGGGGAAACGATTCAAGACTTCCTGTACTACGGACGCCCTGCTAAAGTCCTCGGTCACACGGACGGCCTGGTAGAGACCGTGATGGCTTTCCATCACCCAAAGAACCGCCCAGAGCAGAAGGCAAAGGAGAACGGCCAGAAAAAGCCGGGCCAAGACTTCGTCCCACACGAATCGAAGTACGCAGCGCGCTTCTCCACAGTCGCTAAACCAGTTGTCGCATTGGGTGATAGCCTCGGTAACTACGAGACTGCCGTCACTGTCGCGCGAAACATTGGTGTCTCCCCCCTTGTTCTTAGCAAGATCACTTCATCGCTATTTGTTTACACGGTCGGAAACATGAAGGTGAACTTGGGCCTCAACCTGAAGTTCGAGGGCCGAAAACTGAAAGTGCTCGGCTACACGAGGAAATCCACCCGTGGATGGGAATACAGCGCAACTGCCCAACACCTTATCATGGAATACGCCAAGAATTTCCCTGATTTGTTCGTTGGAATGATGCAAAACCCTCAGGGCAATGAGCTGCGTGAAACAGATATTTTCAGACATTTGAAGCCCGAGGAAGCCACTGCCAAGGTCAAAGAGATTGGTGCCTGGCTCAAGACCGTGGAGACCAGCAAGTTCGAGAAGGTTCCGTTGGATGCGGAACAGCTTGACTCTAACGTTGTCAAGAAAATCGAGGAAGTCGTCGATAACCTGCTCGAGGAGTTCAACGGTGGCCAGGGCGAAGATCTGTTTGTCAAGCGCAAGGCTCCCCGTAATGTGCTGCTGCGCATTGAAGATGCGGAGCAACGGCTCGGCGACCAGAACTTCTCTCTTGGCGACCGTGTGATCTACGCGGCCGGCTCTGGTAAGGTGAAGACTGGCGCGCAGGGAACCGTGGTTGGTATCAGCACTGTTGGAAATCACCACATGCTTGATGTGGTGTTCGACCAGCCTTTCATGAGCGGCACTGCCTTGGGCGAACGCTGCTCTCCGTTCCGTGGAGCAACAGTCGCTGCGAAGACGGTTCTGAACACTACTAGCAAACACTTCCTGGCGATCCCGAAGCAGGCAAACACTGGAGGCCACAGGATTGCGGAGTCTATCCAGAGAGGCAGGGGCAGAGGCTCGGGAGGGTACCGTGGTGGCAGGAATGGAGAAACATACCGCGATGCGCCTGCACCTCCTCCCCTGAATGGGTCATTCCGGGGCGCCATGTACGGCGGGGATCACCGGACCTCTGGTCGTGGTAGAGGTGCCGGAAATGCGGTGCCGAACCTGCAGCACTCAAGTCTGGTCTACCGTCCTGCCCCCAATGGTGCGCATCCCCAGCAATCCCACCCCCCTCACCAGGGAGGCCACCAGGCCAGTAACAACTTCGATTGGCAAACTGCCGGCCACAATGGCCAAGCCCATCACGCAGGACAAGGCCACTATGCGCAGGGTCAAGCGTCCGCACAAACTAATGGAGCTGTCTATGGCGCAGTCCCCCCTCCGCCAAACCTGGTTGCTAAGGACAACAGCCGTGGAAGGGGCAGAGGTCGCGGACGCGGCAGAGGAGAAGGCCGCGGAAGAGGTGGACGCGGTGGCGCTCCTCGGGGCAGAGGAGGACAGCAGCAGCAAGGTCCTGCTTAGGGGGCAGTATGGCACTACTAAGCTTGATGTCCACTCTGCTCGCCCATGAAGTTGGTCTTTGTCCGTTAAAGAAAGCAAACGACCTACGACAGCTGAAGGATTGCCAACCTGGTAAAAACTATGGACTTGCTTCTTGCAGGTCGAGATATTGTTGGTTGGATGACTTAGAATTGGCAAGGCACAGAACGGTGTATACGTTACCATCTCGAATTGACTGCAACAGTGTCATGACATTAATAAGGTTATAGATACCTAGATAACATTGGGGAGAAGATTAGTAAACACTACACTTAGTTCTAGATGACATGACCGATTTGCCAGGTCTGTTAGAGGTCTGTTAGCTTATAGGTCCTTCAAAGAATACCTTAGTGGTAAATGTCTCCTAATTTTGTGTGTTTCTTGCTGTGGTGCAATACTTCCGTCGGAGTTTGTTCATATGAAGGCAAGGGTTGCATGTCAGACATTAGACACATCAGATGCTTCATTTAGATATTTGCTTGTTGAACATAAGACCTGATAAATTTGGGGCTCACTACTTCCCAAAATACTATTCCTCTCTACCCCCGTAACTCGCCAATTCCGTCAAGGCCTGACGCGCCTCCCTTTCCACAATCTCTGCATGGTGAGCCGACCGTGGGGTGATTGAGCAGAGGAACGGAAGTGGGCTCGAATTGAAGCCATCCGTGAATGCGAAACTATTGGAAAATGATTAGCAATTGCGTGCGTGTGATATGTGATCTTCCCGTCGACCAGGAACTTACATGTCGACATCGACATCCTGCCCCTTTTCGTCCTTCGCCGGCGCGACATTGAAAGCCCACAGTATCCGAGCGATGTTGAGGTTGACCGACGCGGCCCCGAGGTGCATGCCCGGGCAGATACGGCGGCCCCAGCCAAACGCGGTGTGGCCAAGAGAACCGGGGAAGTCGCGAGTCTCGAGGAAGCGTTCCGGCTTGAACTCGTCGGGATCGGGGAAGTCCTTTTCGTTGAGATGGACTAGAGAGACGGGGGAGTAGGGTCAGCAAGTACTCGTTATCAGCCTGTGGCAAAGAGTAGGAGGTAGGTAGTAAGATAGGCAGGCACTTACTCGTCCATAGCGGAGCAATAATGGTACTGCCCTTGGGGATGAACATGCCATTGTACATGTCATCGGCCGTGGTCGCATGCGGAGTGCCGCCCAGCACGGCTACGGGCCGCCATCGGAACGTCTCGGATGCGATGGCCTTGATGTACTCTAGCTGGTCCAAGTCCTCAAACGTGGGTAGTCGATCCCGTCCGACGACTCTGTCCAGCTCCTCCTGGGCGCGAGGGATGAAATTGTGGCCAAACTTGACGCAGGCCAAGAAGAAGCTCGCAAGGGTTCCTGATGTCTATGGTGGGAAAAGGATAGGTTAGTTCCAATTCTTAACTCTAGTAATATCTTTCAACGATAGAATGGGAGCAGGCTGAAATACCGTTTCAATCCCCGCACCAAAGGGCGAGCCAGCGGTATACGCGAGCTCCAGATCGGACATTCCTAGAGCTTTCTGTTCCTCCAGGAGATGCGTCGTGAAACAGGGCGTGGCGACGCCTCTCGTGACTTTGTCCTTGATGTCATTCAGGAGCTTCATGTACAGCTGTATGTCCTTCTGGCGCTGTTTGAGCACTTCGGCTTTCCAGGGGGCGAAGACGGTGGGGATATACTTGAGTGCTGGATACCTCTCTGCGGCGTACTTGCCCGGTATGCTTGTGTATATAATATCAGCATCTCTGATTGAATGCCTACTCGTGAAATAACAAAAGAGGAAACTGAAACATGGACACTCACTTGACGGAAGTCAACCTCCCCATCGCCTCAATATTCCGCTGCACCACCTCGTCGTTGGCCACATCCGTCACACGCCGCCCATAGGTAACGAGCACAATGACAGAAGCCGCGTACCTCTCGATATGCGCGCGAAACCCCGCCGGATCAACCAACAAATCGCGGGCTAGGACGGCGCTCTCGAGCCGCTGGAGGGGCCGGTAGGACGTGCTCTTCCGCTGCATGAAGCCGGAGTGCAGCAGCTTGCGCCAGCGGCGCCAGAAGTCGCCGTAGGGCGCCATGAGCCCCCGCATGCCGTCCGAGAGCAGCTCGCCGCCCACGACGAACCGCGGGCGCGACGAGTAGGTCGCCCCGCGCCGCTCCAGCAGGTCCCAGGCCGCGCGCGCGGAACCCAGCACGATGGTCGGGCCCGCGCTGCTCAGGCCCGGTACGTACACCACGTCGCCATACTGCGCGCTCAGCTCGCGGAAGTAGACCCAGGGTTTCGCGACGCCCGTCTTGCCAGACTTGGGCCCCGGCGGCAGCTGGGCGCGGTGGGCGCGGAGCTTGAGGGTTTGGTGGAACTTTGCGACAATATATATAGGTCAGACACTCTACGCTTGCTAAGACTGGGGAAGAGGGGGTGGTAATGGTGGCTTACGGATGGGTATAGCAGGGCGAGGTAGGCCAGAGCCCCTGCTAACCCTATACTCAGAAGTATCGTGCCAAGCATGGCGAATCGAGACACAGGGACGCTTCAAGCCGGGTGGTGTTCTACGAAAAGATGGAGTAGGGAATGCATATACGAGACTCAGAAGAACACACGCAGCCGCATTATATACCTATCTAACGGCAGAAAACGAGTAGCTTCATCGCCTACGCCGCAATGCACCCGGCAAAGAAGGCCGGTTCTCGGCTTGGCGAACCGAAGCGCCATCCCCGCATTCTTTCCCCAAGCGACGTAGATCCCGCCAGCGCAGCATCGGCAAATGTGCAATGACTGCCGAGTTAATCGAGTTTTTATGTGTACAGAATTGAAACCCATCAATGGATTCAGTTGTTTACAAACTGTATATAAGCATAGGGAGGCGATAGCCCTGGTCTTCCATCACGCATCAAAGGCTAATGGGGTTGCTTCTGCTTGGCGTAAATAAGCATACAAAATGCCGCTGTGAACCGCTCTCTGAGTTTATTTGACAAAAGTCAATGGTACCACTGCGTCCTTTGACTTGAAGACCTCCAAAAGCATATCAACTACGAAAAATGAAGGACCTCAGACAATGATGTACTACAATTCGGTTGAATTCGAGATCATTGTCGATCTACGCAATTGTGTGTAGGGATTGAACCCCGTGATATTCAATTGATTACTCGCTGGTTATATAGCATTTGGAAACCCTTTTATCCAAAATCTTCCCCTCCCAAACGTAGATTTACTCGATAAATAAAACGCTCATCCATACATACTTAGCTATACATCATACAAATGCCAGAACCGATCCGGCCACCCGTTCTCGCCGGTGCCCTCCTCGGGCCACTTGGCGGGCAGCTCGCCAAAGTTGAAGAAGTAGCGGCCCTTGCAGCCGTGCTCCTCGCACTTGAGGTCGCACAGGCCGAACTTGGCGCAGAAGCAGGTGCCGGCGTTGGGGCAGTCGACGGCGGGCTGGCCGAGGATCTGGTGCCACGAGTACTCCATGACGCGGCCGCTGAACTCGTCCGTCAGCTCCGTCGTCCAGAGCCACCGCCGGTACGACTTGTAGTCCTCGAGGGTGCGGTTGCGGATGCGCTCGCGCGTCGCCGCGAACTGCGCGCCGCAGTGCACGCCCACCGCCTCCGGGATCGGCTGCCCGGGGAACAGCTGCGTGTACGCCCGGGCGTAGGCCGCCTCCGTCTTGAGCCGCTGGTCCGCCGACGGGTCGTCCCACCGCGCCGCCGCCTCCAGGTTCGGCCGCATCTCGAGCGGGCAGCCCAGCAGCCAGGAGCAGCGCAGCGTCGCGAACCCATGACTCAGGACGTAGGGGATCCTGAAACGCTGCAGGACGGGGACGCCATCTGGGAAGAAGGGTGAGTAAACGTGTTTTCTTCTATTCAAGTATACATACGATACACCAGGGTGGAGGGGGAATGCCAACTCACCATACAGGGGATCCTCATTATGCCATTGGTACCTGCGCCCGTGGATGAAGATGACCACGTCGGGTAGCTTATAGTAATTATCAATTATGTATCTGCAGTCACAATCTCAGCACACTAGGTTTTAAGGGTCTCAGAGCCAGGAGAAGATCGGCGAAAGGGAGGGGGTTCAGTCCATACGTTAAGTACACTGTGCTCTCATGTCCGATATTATGCTTCACCGTCAATGGAGCAGAGGGATCGTCGGCGACGTAGATGTGAGCAGGGTAGTGAGGGAAATTGTCGGTGATCCACGACGTGTTTTCGGCTTTTACCGACGAGACGACGAGCTCGACACGAGCATTGGTCTTTTCCTGGTCCTGCTGCGCCGTCGTCGTCGTCGTCGTGGAGGAAGAAAACGGATTCTTGTGAGTGGCCAAGGCACTGGAGAGGTGCTGCCGGGTGAGGCGGGTGGCAGGGAGATAGAGCCACGAGATGAGGGAAAGCGATAGCAGGCATGCGGAGAGCGCCAGTCGACGGTAGGATACACGACTGGAGCTATACATGGCGTGTAGTTGCTGAGCAAAGGCACGGAACCATGATCAACAACCTAAGAAAAATATATGGAGGAAAAGTGCAGGACGGCTAGACAGGAGCCAGGATCCAAGGGGTACGGGTACTCGGCTGAAAACACCCTTATGTAGATCTTTCTCCGACAAGCTATGTTATGTTTGCTTTTTCTCTCTTTCTCTTGTTCTTGTTTTACTTTTTTTTCTCTCTGTCTCTGGCTGGCGAGTCGTGGAGATTTGACAGGTTGTTACAGTTTTTTGACGTAGACAGCCAGCTCGAATTAGAAACCAAATGATGGATGGAGAACATGACGCGCCATCATCCTACGACAGTGTGCATGCAGAGTCCCAGCGTCCCAGCAGGGAGGGCACCATCCGGCCCCTGGGTCCAAGGGGATCGCCAGGGGTTGCGGAATTGGCTAATCAGCCAATCGTGGCTCTTTGGCAAGAAAAGCTGGGCATGAAACATCGGACATGGCTTTTTTTCAGCGCATGCAGGAAGGATCCGAAGGGGGGTATCGGGGGGCGCCAACGGCTAACGACCAGGCGTGTCCATGTCCAGCCAGCAACGGACTAGCCGCCTAGGCGTCCCTAGGCGTCCCTAGGCGTCCCGAGGTGTCCCTAGCCTGAGCCTGCAAGCCTGCAAGCCTGCAAGCCTGCCATGCAGCGAACCAGGTCTGGAGTTGATCTGATCTTTTCCACTTGCCTGCCACGACCCACCCATCCCACCGATCCCCCAGCTCAGCATGTGGAAATGGGAAGCCTCGGAAACGTCTTCTCGCATCTGCAACGCACACGACACGGTTGGAAGTGTCTGTACTTTGTTTCATAGTTGCCCGAGATAATAGCCTACGCCGTTCCATCGTGCGCATCCCACCTCATCATCTTATGACATACTATATTTGCTTACTTGCATCTCACCACAAATTGTTTCCGATCTCTTTGCGAACTGAGGTCTACATACAGGAAAAATACAACAAATCGTCTATGGTGCTTTTCTGCACGTATGGTGGCTTGGCAACGTTGGTCAACCTGAGCTGCATAGATTTTGGTCTAGGTTAATGGCCGTTGGGGGCCTTGTTGCACCACGCTTTCCGATGTCTTTCTTTGCATACCTCGTATCATTTTATCATTTGTGCCAGACAAACCGTTCGGGCCCTCCTTATAACAGCCTGATCCGGCCAAACCGTCTGCTGAACAGATCGTTCCAGTCAAATAGAAGACATAATTGGAAGAGAACCAAATAGCCGAGGCCTGCCACCAGATACATCACGTCGACACTGACGCATCCATAGACATAGAAAAACAGCGCCAGGAATCTCCCCAAGGTTAGGGGCCGTTCTTTGCGTAGCACAAAGTTCCCTCGCGTCCTGTAGAACTGTGACACCGACATCAACACCAACGCGACTGACTGCATACCAATCGAGGTGATGCTGAGGGAGCCACGGGTCCCCACGCGACCAACCGTCTTCATCTGCTTGATGAATTGGAATACCACCAGGAACGCATCCAAGGCACACAAGATCGCGATCCATATAGTCCATGAAGCGGTATAGGCGGTCGAGTGATGGCTCTGCTCCGAAGACGAAGGCAGTGCGCCTACGAGGAGAAAGCCCAGCGAAATGGGTAACACGACTGCAGCGTAAATGCCCAATATGAGTCGCATTCGAGTGGACGTCAACTTGTGCGCGTGCGCCTCTTCGGGAAGCCAGTCGGACATTCTACGGGCTCGAGCCTCGTTCGGACCCGGCACTGTTACCTCGGGCATAGTCCGATAACGGATATATATCACCAGGCTTGGCATATGCAGTCAGTATATATATACACATATCGGAAATATATGCATGGTGCCAGATGCCACGATACTTGAACACAAAATGGAGGGAGGGAACGCCCTACAGTATGACCGAACAGAGCCATTGCACGATCACCTCCACAAACCCCAAAAGCGCTGAGTAGCCTTTCCAACCCCATAGTTGGTGGCTCACCACGCAGGTAAAAGCTGGGAAGGAGACGCTATGGCTGAGCCGGAGGGCTAGTGTCGTCGTGGAGAATAGGCCATGGTTGAGGACGTAGTAGGGCGATATGCCTTTAGTGCCGGCCCGCTTGATGCCGATATACTGTGGCACGTACGCCGCGATGACGGACACCCATAGCAGCCTGCCTTATACCATGAGCAATGAGCGAATCCGGAGTTCCTGCTGTATTGCATTGGGGGGTTATGTAGGTTATGTAGGAGATGAAGTGTTGCTTACGTCTCAAGTACGGTGCGGGTCGTGGATTGGTACTGTGAAGGGTCCTCGCAACGCGGTGATGTCATCAGAATGTCACCCATTCTCCCGGTTGCATTACGGACGACTCTAGACTCTCGCACGCAATGATACGGTTTCCTTCTTCTTTGGTGCTAGGGGACTTTGGCGATGCGCGATCGAGTATAGTGATGGTGGATAACTGCGCAAGGAGTTGACATGATTCAGAGAAAGATGTTGAAGCCTGAAAGTGGTAGGCCAAGGCTAACGGTTAAGAAACGCATGGCCCGAGTTACCGCAGTGGTGTAGGGGCAAAGGGGGTATGTAAGCAGCGAGAGCATACGCCTAAGGCATCAGCCAAACGATTCACTGGCGTGCTGGCACTGGTACGGCCCCCATGCAAGGACACGTCAAATGTTCTAGACCCGAGTTTCAGGCACCGCAGCTGATTGGGGGGTCGGTATATTTCATCGATGGCCGGCCGGCTGGCCCAACAGCCTATCATATTGGCTCATGTCCGATTGACTTGGTGTGATCATTTTCAGTCTAGTAGGGTGCCTCATGCAATTGAATGTAAGGATGATGTCTCAATATCGCTCCACTGAAAGCAACAGGTTGTTGGGGAGACTACCGGTATCACTCAGACCATATGATAGCGATCACGGTGGACATTTGATAGTCGGTGGAATAATATCGTACGTCCATTTAGACTTGGCTACATTTGATGTGTTTGCTATACCCCCGACAACTAGGAAAACATCATGTCGAACGGCGCAGAGCGAGGAACGTAAGGTCAAATTGGTGCTGAGATCCACTAACAGAAGATCAGCTTTGTTTCTTTGAGACTTGTGGTCGTGTCACTTACTCTATTGACCGCTCTCGATATAGCGTCACAAATAGGCAAGTCAAGGAATAGTGGCATACAGTTTAGAGTGATACCAGTTAATAGCAGATTGTTTTGCTGTTTGCAGGAGTTGCAGTGAAGATATACCTCGTCGGTAGAGGTGTGTTCTTACTAAGAAATATGCAACTCCATCCTATTGCCCCTCCTTCCCAGCAACCCCACTAACCTTAGCACACAAAGCAGCAGCCCGACGTCACTCGTTGATTGCCCATCGCTTCGGTCCTGACTAGCAAATACTTGCCCCCAAACGACGAGTCTCATCAACATAATGTCTTCAGACACTACTAGGACTGCTATTGTGACCGGTGCCACCGGGCTGCTCGGTCGGCAGGTGACGCGCGCCTTTGAGCGGGCCAAGTGGACGGTCAAGGGCACCGGCTTTTCTAGAGCCGATGGTCACGACGTTCTGAAGGTTGACCTTGGCAATGCCGCCGAAGTCGAGAAAACTCTGGACAGCGTCAAGTAAGCAACGCATACCCCATTTTCTAGAGGACTCCAATATTGTCATTTATGCTGACTCGCTATGACAGGCCTCAGGTTGTAGTCCACTGTGCGTATAGGTTACCTCAAACTACTTGGCCTCCATCACTGACGAAATTTATAGGCGCCGCCAACCGCTTCCCTGACAAGTGTGACAATGACCCTGAGGGAACTCGTGCTCTCAACGTTGCCGCCACCAAGTCGCTGGCTGGACTTTGTGCTGCGCGCAACATTTTCCTTATCTACATCTCCACTGATTACGTCTTCCCCGGCAAGCCTGGTGATGCGCCGTACGAGGCAGACGCGAAGCCTCAGCCCACCAACCTGTATGGCCAGACCAAGCTGGACGGCGAGCTCGCTACTCTGGAGGAGTACGAGACCGCTGGGAAGTCGGGCTTGGGCGTTGTGCTGAGAGTTCCCGTCCTCTATGGCGACGCCGAGACCCCCGCCGAGAGTGCCGTGAACGTCCTGATGGACGCGGTCTGGAAGGCCCAGGAGGAGGATGCCAAGATCAAGATGGACCATTGGGCCCTGCGCTACCCAACCAACACCGAGGACGTGGGACGGGTCTGTCAGGGTAAGTTTGGCAGTGTCTTCTTTTTCACTCTTCGGAGCTCTTGTGAATTGACACTATTACGCAGATGTTGCCGTTAAGTACCTCGAGACTCAGGACCAGTCTTCCATGCCCAAGATCCTGCAATTTTCTTCCGAGGACAAGATGACCAAGTATGAGATCTGCCAGACCTTTGGCGAGATTATGGGTCTCTCCATCGCGAGGATCGAGGCGAACACCGAGGGCAACGACCCTAATGCGGCGGTGCAGCGACCCTATGACTGCCACCTGAGCACCAAGGCTCTGAAGGACCTTGGCATCAGTGTCATTACTCAAGACTTCATCGGCTGGTGGAGGTGGTCGGTGCGAGCCTTTAGAAAATGAGTTGGTTATACTCTACAAACTATACGTGAAAACGTCAAATAGTTAACAAAGATTGTGGCAACTTTCAGCCACCACCACTTATATATATGCCTTGAGCCCAACCGGGGAATCGCACGCAGATCTGTCTGTAAGCAGACTTTGGCACTGTTCTGGGAATGAATGAACCCAATATGTACCGGCCTTTTTCCTTTTTGCGATCAAATACTTTTCAGATCTTTCTGGACTTCAATCTTTCCTCTGCTTGTCTTAGCATAGAATACTTCCATTCGAGTATCCATCATGCATTCTCAGGAAGCTTCGTGCGGTACACCACATTGAGCTGGTATAGAACTCCTGAATACACGATGGTTAAGAAAAGCGTCTTAAGGGATGGCCTGCAAGTAAGTACCATGTTGTATCTCGAAAGATACAAGTACACCTGAAGAGCAATATTGCCTTCAACGGTCAAGAAGGGGCAGAATACTCACTCTAGTGTATTTGCAGAGGCTCTTGGGGCTGCGCCACTACGACGCGGGTTCCGTCGACCCGGAACCAATCTTCATCGGCCTTGACATCGAAGCGGGGCGCCCGGAGCGCAATGAGGCACACGAAGACCATGCGTATCAGCCATTTGTCAGAGAGATTGGGCTGGCATTTCTGGACTCTCGGGACCTCGCGCACGATACGGGATCGAGCCCAAGGACGACGATTCGCTCGGAAGGCTTTCGAGTCCATTGCACAGACGAAGAGCAAACCTACGATTCTGTTTGTATAAGTTGCGTGGGAGAACTCGTTCGCCAAGCCATCGAGATTGAAGATGCTAAGTCCAATGTTAGGCGTTGGCGCAATATAGTCATAGTTGGCCAGTCTCCGCAAGGAGATATAACCCTGCTGAGGAATCTGGGACTCGACCTCGACGGACTCGAGATGAAATATCAACTCCTGGACACGCACTATCTGGCGAATGAAATCCTCCCGAAGACCACTGAATCCGGAGGGAAGGTCAGTTGGCGTCTGAAGTCGATCATGCTGCGCCTGGGATGTCCGCTCGATCACAAATCGTTCCACGGTGCGGAAAATGACGCGCGCCATCACCTCCATCTCATGGTCAAGCTCGGCTTCCGGGATTTCGACGACAACCACCAGGGCCAGGCCATGCTGCCGCCCATCTCGGACGGTCCGGACGGCAGCGCCCCATCGCCGCAACAGGTCTTCGCCAGAACCAGAGCCCGGCTGCAAGAATGGTATCTGGCCACGTACGGCGGTGTGGCTGAGACTAACGGGCGAGGCTCGGGATCGCAGGTCCCCTCGAGTCGAAGACAATTCCGAGGGCGCCCGGATGCAGATGCGGACTCGTGACGTTGGCGGGGATGTCTCATTCGGGACTGTCGGAGCACACCCCGGATGTGTCGGCACACCCTGCTATAATGTCTCAAGGGCGGACGCCTCGTGATATTGTCAAAAGATCCACAGACACATCACACTACGCATTATGAATTTGATTTGCAGTTCTTTCTGTAGTTAAGCAGTTCTGAAAAGCATGATTGATGCATGGTTAATCAGCAAACACGGAAAATGGAGCTGAACCGTAGAAGTCTTGTGTATGAAAATGGACAGATGCTATGGTCATATTCAAAATAAAGGGCTATGTAGAAAAATCAAAACGCTATATGCAAGTATTTAGATGATGCAATGCTACCACACCTTCCTCGACGCCGAGCGAAGATCGTCCACGTTCAGCATGTCGACACCCTCGGCCGCCAAGACGTGCCATACGCTGTTGCGCAGGCCAATGGGCCACGACGGCAGGTCCCAGTAACGTACGACCAAGCCCCTCCTGTGCGCGCCCTTGACGTGACCTCGTATCGTGCGCAGCTGGTTCTTGGTGAGGCCAGCCCACACGTGGCCCACTGCGGAGCCGAAACTGACGCTGGCGTAGTGCGAGTTGGTGCTGTTGTAGACAGTGGGCGTGGTGACGGGCTCGTTCGAGTCCGGGTCCTCCCACATCTTGTCGAGCGGGGCGTCGAAGAAGGCGTCGCGGTACGTGGCGTTGGCGGTTAGCAGGTCGAAGGGCGTGTTGCCCGTCCCGACCACCGTCACCTGGCCCGGGTGCACCGTGCCGTTCTCGACGTATGTCAGGTAGCCGCGGGACCGCAGCGGCTCGAGCTGCTGCAGCACCTCGGGCCAGGTCTGGGCGCCGCCCGTCTTGACGTCGACCAGAAGCGTCAGGGCCTGCGCCGGGTCGACGTCGAAGACGCCCCGGGTCGGCTCGCTGCTGTTGGCGGTGAACCGCGTCTGCGGGTTCATGCGGTCCAGGATCTCGACCAGGGGGTTGATGTAGAGCGACTGGAAGGTTCGCGCGTCCGTCAGCGAGGCCCGGTTGTGGCCGACGTACAGGGTCGAGTTGCCCTCGAACAGCCAGACGTCGGCCTCGACGCCTATGCAGCCCGCGTGGAGGGCCGAGAAGAGAGGGACCTTCCGCCAGTAGTCGTTGTGCGAATGGCATTGTATGGGCTGCACGTCCCGGAGGAAATCCGTCGGATACCACGCCAGGCCTTCTGTACCGGTGCCGGCCTTGCCCCAGTTTGCGAAGATCTTATCGGGGTCGTCCTCTAGCCCCCATAAACTTCGCGAAATCATCAAAGCTAAATCCACCATCGCTACTATCCCGCTGTTTTAACTCACCAATCAGTACCGTGCCATGCGGAGAAATGAGGGGCAAACGAGGAAAGACTTACAGAATTGTTAACGACCATATCGTGCCGCACATGAAATAGCCCATAACCCGACTTTTCCTCCGCTTGGGCTTATGCCGCCTGCTTCCGGAACTCGTTGCGCTTTCTTCATCGCACGATCCTACTGAAGACCCCGTGACGCTGTCGGTATCGGAGGTAGACCGGGTCCGCGTATATATGTTCGTCCTCCTGTCCATTCCCCTGAGGAACTCGCTCAGGGTCCTCTTCTCCTTTGCCGAGCCACCCGACGAGAGGCTAGCCATGTTGGCGCTGTTCTCGATGATATGTGTTGATCTATAGGGTGGTATAGGACCCGAACAAGATTCCGTGGGAAGGAAATGGAAGAGACGGAGGGAAACCTTATATAAGTGGTGAGTTTATGTAAGAATAAAATAAAGTCGAGTAAGTATCCCGGAGCGCGCGCAGATGACGTGGGTGGTGGGTGGTGGGTGGCTTTCTGATATCAGGGGTGGACCTGCACGTATGTGATAGGCGCCTTTCCCGGTGTGTAGAATAGTATATAGCTTAAATCGTGTGATGCTCGAAAGAAACGGGAGGGGTTACAAACAAACAGCAAAGAGCAGAGACGGGGAAGCAAGCTGGCGCACCCAGGTGACATGGGCTTAAGTGAGTACTTATTCCCAGCTCACACACAAACCCACACCCACACCCATCAGACCGCAGCCGGCACGCCGTTTCATTGCTTTGTACATACATGTTCGCAACACCTAACCTATCAAGTTGCGTGATGTAGGCTAAGCTACAAGCATCCAAGTACCGAGACTCGTATGTGGTGGGAGATGCGTCTGGACCCTGATGGACCCCGTCACGCTGGGTGCTGACGGTGCCATGGTCTTGGATCCCTAGCAGAGTGACTAGGTCAGACTTGAACCGAAGCAGCAGGACAATGAGACAAGTAGACAACCCAGGGCCCGCGGACTCCCCAGCTGGGAGCGCATGGCTGTCTTATTGGGTGCGGCGAGTGCAGCGGGGCAGCCGCAGCTGGTATAGTATGTAAATAAGAAGTACTTTTTTGGGCGGGGAATTTATAGTACCTCAGCACGGAACTACGACGGTACATGCAAAGCACCCAAAGCAAGCTTTACCTGCATTCGAACCGCGTCTAACAGGCACTCTAGGGACCCGGGGAAATTGGCTCAATGAGCGACCACGGTCATGACATGTGTACCCCAGCGCAGTACCAGTGGGCTAGCAGCAGTAGGGAGACGATAAACCATGAATTAGGTTCGAGGCCAACAAGCATTCGGGGCCTAGGGGCGTGCTTCCCGCCGTCCATCATCCTTTCTTTTGCTCGTCGTTACGACTAACCTTGCCAAGGCAAACATTGGGAAATCAGTCTGATCATTGCGACAAACACACATCGAACCATTGCTGATCATGGAAGATCGTTTGCTGGGGGTGGCTGGCGGCGGCGTCAGCTTCACCTGTCAGAAAAGGACCAGTTTCATTGCTTACGAAAATAGGATTTATTTACTCAAGTGTCACACACAGCCCGTTTCATTCCGATCCGCAGCGAGAGGACTCCGAAGTGGCCGTAGCTGTTGGGAGTGGTCGAGATTCATGGCGTGTTGGTGTTTTAGTGGTTTTGGGGCAAGGGAGGGAGATGGGGGCCGGCTTGCAGGGGAAGGAAGGGGAACGTGGCCTGTGAGCCATCCAGTGCTTGGCAGAATGAAATGCACGCTGCAACGCTATCGCTACTTATACTTATTCAGCAGTGCCTTGGCAATCTACGATATTCGTCTACTCAGATCTATACCTAAAGGTATTATTAATTCTTGTTTTATGTATTCTCAAAGGTCAACATGTATCCTGCTTCTCTTCCTTCGTCCCTCTCTCCCTCCCTCTCTCTTTCCCTCCAACTTGAGAGGCTGTTGTTGGTAAGCAATGTGCGGCAAACTCCGTACGAGCAACATATGTACTGCACATAAGATCCAACGTAGGCGTCAAGGCGTGAGCTTGCTTTTTGTTTCGAGGAGACGCGAGCTGTGGAAACTAAAGGGCCCAAAGAGGGCCTGGAAGGCTCGAGTCATTCGGCCAGGGCGGATTCCTTGGCAATCGCATAAAACAAGCCTTGCTAGCGCTGACTTCTAAGTATGGACCACCGCTACCCTGGTTAGTGCTTATCTTATCGGGGGTGGGCCCCTACGGCTGTGATTGGAAGGAAAAGTTCGAGACCTGGCGAAAGCTAGAGACTCAACTTCAACGAGGTTTCAGTGAACCAGCGCCGCGAATCCTCACAACCAAGGCCCAAAAGATAAAAAGCACAGCCACCGGGCAGCCGTCGCGATGCCTCACAAACACACAAGGAGAGAAAAGGATCTCTCGACGTAAGTGGTTTTCCCCATGCCCCAGGTGGAAACCCCGCGGTTTGCCATGCTGACATTTGCATTCTTGCGCCCAGATATGACCTACCACCTACGCAAGTCGCAAAGTCCTTGCCGGTAACAAAGTCGAAGAACCCCAAGAAGAACACCCGTCAAGAGATCAAAGAATCCAGCAAAGATGCGCCGCCCAAGAATGCGAAGCGGAAGCGCGAAGCCGAGGGGAAGGACGATGCCCCCCGCGCCTTCAGACGGCTGATGGCCCTCTCCGGTGGCAAGAGGACACGCTCCGGTCTGGATAACGGCGACGATTACCAGTCCAAGAACAAAAAGAAGAAGCAGAAGGCGGCAGACCCTACCGCGGCGGCGGCACCGGTTGTGGCCGAGGTCAAGGAGACTGTGGAAGTACCCAAGATTAAGCCAGGAGAGCGCCTTTCAGAGTACTCGGCCCGCGTCGACCAGGCGCTGCCCCTCGCAGGCCTGATCAGCAAGACTACGAAACAGGGCAAAGACCCGCTAGGCGGGAAGGTGTGGCGCACAAAGAAGGAGCGGCAGATGCACAAGCTCTACGACGAGTGGCGCGAAGAGGAACGGAAGATCAAGGAGAAGCGCGAGGAAGAGCTTGAGGAACTGGCCGAAAAGGAGGCCGAGGAGGAGGAGACGGGCGTGAGCTGGAAGCTCCACGTCGACCCGGGCATGATGGGGGGCAAGAAGGGCAAAAAGGGCAAACGCGCCCGGCTTTTGGGCGAGGCCAACGACGACGAGGAAGATCCGTGGGCGGAGCTGAAGCGCAAGCGAGGAGAGGCACGGAAATTCAACGACGTCGCGAAGGCGCCCCCGGAGCTCCCCACGCTCAACACGGCGAAACTGTTAAAATCCGTCCGGGGCGCGGGAGTCTCGGTGGACAATGTGCCCAAGGCCTCGGGAAGTCTGAGGAGGAGAGAAGAGCTACAGACAGAGCGAGAAAACGTCATTGCGGCCTATCGGAAGATGATGGAGAGCAAACATAAGACTGCAGCGCATTTGGAATGAACCCCGGTGGTACGACGTAGATCATTAGTGGCAGATTGCCTGTCTACGACTAGGTAAATACCTATATTCTACCCCTGGATCAATTCATCCATCATTTGCCCAGAACCTGGTCGCGAAAGCGGCTTAGATTGGCTGGTTGCCAACTCCTATTATGTAATTTACGACTGTGTTTACACGGTCACACGAGGCTGTGCATGTAGTTGGTTGAATGATGTGTCTGCAAGCGATTGATGACTTGAAATAGTGACAGGGAGGATCTGATTCCCTGCCAGCTGATTGAATTGACGACGTCTAGACTCTAGATTAGGTACTTAGACTCCGTCCTCTACAGTAGAGCGCTGATGGTTGAGGGGTACAGTAGCACAGGAACAACAGCCCCACATCTACCCCACGGTTCGGTTGGGAAGGTCTAAAGTGGGTGTCAGAGTCGTTTTGGCCGTGAGTTGGATGTTTGCCAAATTTTCCAGAGCACCACACTTCGAGTCCAGCAGCCGCCTTTTTTCGATTGTCCAATTTTTTTGCCCTCTCCTGTATTCCATTACACGACCAGACTTTGTTCTATTCTTCTACCCATCACTTCACACAACAAAACCCCAGACCAAGTTACGTACTTTAGCCTTGCAATCAGAAGCGGATTTCTTGTTCCACACCAGTCGGCTGGCAACTCATCGTCACGTTACGCCTGCCGGAGGAAGCACAGCAACGACTTAAGCTCACTTACTAGCCTAACAGACCCCTGCACTTCGTTGACCAGACATCAACTTTTCAAGTATTCTCCGATTTATGGTCGATGGAATAGTTGGACCGACAATGGTAGTTGTACAGCTGTAGCCTCTGTCGCGCGTCCAAGCTTTTGGTCAACACGAGACCGAATCTGGGAAGTCAACTCATCCCCAAAATCCCACTGCCCAAATTAAATGTCCCAACGAAATCAGGACCATGGATCGGGGACTCGACGACCTGCTTGAGTGGCTTCTCACCGAGATTGGCTTCTCTGGGCTGGAAGGTAAGTGCACCTAGATCGTGACTCGGACTATAGACTATGGACTTGCTGACTTATAGCCCATTAGGATTTTCGCCTCTTCATTTGGTCAAAGCTGTAAAGACCTTTTACAGCCAGAGTGACGCTGACACTGAAGGCCTCGATAGGGACGCACCTCGGCCTTTACCATCGTCTGAGGTTGTCAACGGTCAAGAAGTGGGCGAAAAAGACATCACCCAAGCAAGCGTGGTCTGGAACTGGCTTACATCTCGAAACGATGTGATTGTTGGCGACAATAATCGCTTCAAGGGCATCTCCCTCAAGGAAGCCCTCGATCTCTCTGGCTATGTTTTGCCGCAATCTGACCCTTCTGGAAGCGCCAGCCAGACATTGCCCGAAGCAAATGCAAATCCTGAGCCGGCAGCTCAGGAGCCTACGGCGAGCAAAGAAGATGCTGGCACTAACAGCAGAAGAGCTGGGAAACCTGCACGCCAAGTCGCACCACGGCTGCATCTTTCAGAAGAGAGGCTATGGAAGGCCATCACTGGGCACCAACCCGACCTGAAGAGAGTTCCCCAATTCGAATGGCAGGCTCTGGTGGCCATTGCCTCTGTGAGAGAGGTCGGCATCCTTCAAGGCGACCTGGTCAGACTCACGAATCAAGACAAGCGCTCACTTCCCACACGAACGGATAGGCTTGCTGAGAAAGGGTACATTGTCAAGCAGCCTGTCATGCTTCGAGGTTGTCGGACAAGCAAGATCTGGCTGGCCCAATTCGCGCACCATGCCAAGCAGGAAACCATCAACGAAGGACTCGCCTCTGCCAAAGCCGATCTTTCGCGGGAAACGCTAACCAAAAACTGGGATCCTGTACCCTTTAGCCATTTCTGGAACGGCGCAAGGGTTGACCACATCGCACTCGCACAGGGCTTCCTGGCCATTGTGAAAGCGTTCGGCAAGATCAGGTATTGCGATATCCGTATCAAGCTTGATATCGTAGGAAAGACCTCACAGATGCGGGCGATGGGAAAATCTTCGAGATGGTTCGCGCATCGCGGCATTGTCGAGTTCAGGCCCATGAAGGCCCCTGATAGCAACCGGGTCTTCAAAGACTGTGTTGAGTTCATCCGCGATCCAACGGCAGAAGAATGGCAAGCCTTCAGAAAGACCCCAACAACCAGAATGAGATTGAAGGAGCCGTCTTCTCGCCGCAAAGCCAAGTCTGCTGCACCGGTCTCCGATCTGGCAAAGACGGGCTCAAAGCTGTCGCGCTCGGCTCAGACTGAGCTCAAGTCCGAGCAAGCGCTCATTGCCAGCCTTCCCAGCCCAGCCATGATCAGGCTCTCCGCATGGGACCCGTACAAGCCTCTCATCAACACCGTTTTCGACATCATCAAGCGCTCTGGTACGGAAGGCACATCGAACCTGAACATCGGATACTTCCTGCTGGGTTGGCCTTATCGGAAATGGATATTTTCCATGACAACCCTGCTTGGTCAGCAGCGTGTACATCCCGAGCATATGAGGCCTTACTCGGTCACCGCACAGCTTGCCCGACGCGGAAAGACGATGACATACAGCTTCTTTGCGACTAGTAATATCAAGGCAGCAAACGGTGGTTCCAAGCCGGCTCCCAACGGACAAGAGCCCGAGAACGTCGAGAACGCAACAACGTCCGATGCTCCTTCACCGACAGATCTTAATAGCAAGTATGGCTTCTCACCTCCGCCTGTGAAGGTGTTCTTGAGGAAATCTGGGTCAAAGTACGTTTCGATGCCGAAGAAGATGGAGATGCTTCCACCGGTTATTCCTGCGCAGACCAATACGCCCTCAAGGCATCCAATATGGGGGACCCGGAAGCCTAGAACATCGCAGCCCAACTATGTAGAGGAGCAGCCCGAGCAGCTAAGCGAAACACCAACCAAGCGGAAGCGTCTAATGAGGGGAAGAAGATCCATTACACCAAGTCCAAACACCGAACAGTCGGAGACGCAACCTGAGCCCCTGGATGTAGATGATCCTCAACCACCTGGCCAAACAACGGAAATGCTACCGGAAGCCATGGATGTAGATGAACTCCACTCCGCTGAAGCTGTTAGCGCTGTGCCGTCGTCTGCAGAAACAAAGGCGGACGCCATGCCGCCCCCTCCGCTGCCTTCGGGGGTATTCTATGGCAAGCCAAATTCATTGGATCCTCGGAAAACCAAAGGCCGGAAGCGGAAGTCGTTGGTGTTGATGATCAGGCACCCTTCACTCAAGAAACCAAGTGAGACTGACCGACAGAACGAAGTGCGCAATGGCCCTTTGGACACGACCCCTGAAAAGAATCGGCAGACGTCCAGCCATAGCATGGAGGGACTAACACCTGTCGAAAACGGCACAGTTTCTTCGCTTACCTCAAACAACGCCGAGCGTCCCGTTACGCCTGCTTTTCAACAAACCCAGGAGACGGTTCCGGCAGCTGGCCAACAGTATGTTTCTGTTCTAGCTAGTGGCCCTGAGCCGTTGCCGTCCATTGATCAAAAGGAATTTACTCCAGCCGATGGCGTAACACCTTGCAATAAGAGATCTCGGCGTGGCGGTAAAGGCTTTATCTGCGAGACCTGTGGCAAGGAATGGAAGAACTCCAACGGCTTGGAATATCACCAAAAGAAGTCTCAAAGCGCTTGCAATCCCACTTGGGTGCCGCCACCACCTAATCCTGAGATCCTACTAGCCCGGCGTAAAAAGCCGAAAGAGCACACCCTACCAGCGACGTTGTCCTCACCTTCCAAGAGCCCCCTGAAAGACCAGAAGCACTCTCAAGTAGCTGTTTTGCCCACCAAACGCCCGAGCCGTACTCGCGTTGATACTCCGCAAGAAGCATCGCCCGCTACAGGGACCAGTTCACGTCAAAGTACTGTTTTATTGAACGTGGGGCAGATACGCAGCGGACCTGAATTTTCCCCGGCAGTAAGATATCTTCCCTCGGTGGCGAATGGAAGCGCCAGTGATGGCGAGCAGATGTGCAAAGCTCGTAGTTTGACCCCCCAGCCATTGATGGCCATGGGCAGCCCGATGGTTCCGGTAATAGATATCGGTCCTGAATATGAGGAAAGCAATCTCGTGCGCCCATCTCCTTACCCAGTTAGCGGGTTGGCAACCGCAGAGGCCACACCGACACCTACACCTACACCAAAGATCGATTTGCTAGATCCCACGACGCTCGATTGTCCACAGCCAACTCCTGCACAAAATGCCACCCCCCAAGTTCAAGCTTCACAGGATGAGCCTTCCAATAGTGGTAATGTTGGTGGACTGGTTCCCGCACCGGCCGCTCAACGCGTCACAAGCAAGCAAGCCAGGAGGGAGATGGTTCGGCAGAGGCGAATGCGCACGACGAGCCTTATCGAGGAGCTTCTTCGGGATAACGAAGGGGCTTTCCCCGGCGACCATGCGCTCCATGTTGTGATTTCATCGATCTGGCCTCGCAGATTCAATGACGATATTGATCCACCCGATCAAAAAGCCTGTGATGCTATCGTTAAGCAGATGACAGGAGCCAAAGTTATAAGGCAAGACCATTACGGGTTTAAGAATCCTCAAGGAAACGTCAAGTCTATATCCGTCATCTCCAAACCTAGCGTTGGACAGGGCGAAGAGGCCCTCAGAGAGAAGATCTTGGGGATCAAGGAAAAGGCCATAGAGCTGTATCCGGACCCTTATATCCCTCCCAGCCTGAGTATGTTGCTGGGAGGACTCGACCCAGCCGAAACTGTAGGTGTTGGAGACGCATCGTCGGTCCGTACTGCTTTGACTAGTATCGCTAAGGGCTCCGTACGGAAAAGCGTTCTCACGCTTGATTATCATATGCCCTTGGAGGCATCCACTCTAGCACGGGCTGACCGACTCTCGGCATCCGAATCCGCAAAGAGAACCCACCAAGACTCGGGAGATCCCAGCGAAGAAGGATTGCGGGCTGCCAAACGGCAGAAGACGCATGACGATGTTGGAAGCGGCTCCACTCTGGTCTTCACTCGTCCGATGATAACAGCAGAAGACCTAGGAAAGGCTGATTGGGCTGGCCAACACGCGGATTCTACGGATCGTGGCCGCGGGCGCGGACGGGGTCGCGGTCGCGGGGTGGGCCGGGGAAGGGGTGGAGGCCGTGGACGAGGACGGGGTAGCACCACAGCTCGTGGGCGCGGTGGTGGGCAAGGCCCGGGCCGGGGCCGTGGCCGCAAACGTGGCAATGTTGCCCTTGATGATCACTCGTTCGATCGTCCGTCTAAAGCTGCCAGATACCTCTGGACGGCCGAAAGCGATCTCAGCGTACTCTGGAACCTCGACGCAGATCTCCCTAACGTGCAGCGGGCCGTCCAACTCTCGGAATCTGCCCGGTTGGTTTTTTGCCAACCATCCGATTTCACAGCCACTCAGCAAGAAGATTCTGATGATGACGACAACGAGGATAGGTTTCTTGCAGAAATACCGCCACCCAGCGAAACGCCGCCAGTTGAAGACAGCCTGGTGGATCCGAGGATGCAAGCGGATGTCGACTTCAATGTACGCTTCGCACCCATGAGGCGAATTGAAGCTCTTGGTGATGGGGTTTGGCCTGGTGGTCTCCCTAAAGGATCAAAGCCGGAAGGGCCTGATGAGAGTTTCGCCATGGTCGGCAAGTTCCCGACAACACAATGGTTTTTCAGAGAAAATCTCCCTCAGAGTTCCCAGGAGATGATAGCGATGGCAACAGGTGCCAGCCAGAAGCCCGCGCAAGCTCAAACTGCGCTTGCCCCCAGTTACGATAATTTCTTGCAAAGCCTCGTGGACATTCAAGCTTGGGAGGTGTCATCGGAAGGCGCCTACCAGCAATTTTCTGGCACAATTGCGCCCGATCATGTCTTCATTTCTCTCGGCGTCGATGGAAAGCACACATGCGCAAGTACAAAGCCAGAGCTTGAGTGGCAGCCCGACTTGCAATACACAGCGAACAACTTGACACAAGACATCGCCGAGGCACCGTCCGACGATGAGATTTGCGTACCTGTAGGAGCTGCAGCGCAATTCCATTTACCCCTTATTGGCTCAGAGGCAACACCCGAGCACTGGGCCAAGGAGAAAGCCCCACGCAAGAGGAGAAAGTATACACGGCGCGGGCCAGTGACGATACGTCGCGACATTATTTACAAGACTCGGCCGCTTCGCGAATTACCTCCGCTATCCCGGGGTCGTTGGAACCAGCGCAGTGAAGCCGCTGCTGAAGTCGGCCTTTTTGATGGAGAGCACCATCTGCTAGTTGCGTTTCTCGTGCTCAAAGCCATAACCGGTGGCGTCGAGAGGATAATCGATTGGGGTATGCTCATAAGGCTGTTCCCGCAAATGTCTCTGTCAGGTCTGAGACGATTCTGGTCTAAGATGGGCAAAGAGAGAAGGAGTTTCATTGACGCGTTCAATACGAAGTTCCCTGCTGCGTTCATGGAGGCTTATGAGCAACACAAACTGCCCCCGATAGATTACGACAATCTTGACAAGTATGACTGGAAGACGCTGATCAACTGGGCTGCCAAGCTCAAGACGCACCAGCAGGTGGAGCTTCCTCCTCGGCGCGAAGTGCTCAGAGACAAGTACATGCTCCAAGAACCGCCAGAGACAGAAGCCCGATGGAGGGACGAGTGGTTTGGACCTATCACGTCTGCCCACGCCCGTATCGATGGCGCCAGCAGTGAACCCATGACGGTTCCCATTAGCAGCAGCACAGACGACGACGTTACCATGAAACTGGCCGTTTCGTGGATCAAGGCTCTCTGCAATAGCAATTCGCGTTGCACGGTGGGCGAGGACGTGCGAGATAGGCTATCTAAGCTGGGAAGGGGTGACTTGGACAAGAAGGGGCTCAATGCTCTGCTCGAGCGCGCCGTGTCGAGTCTGATACACGACCGCGTGATTTCCAGGGTAAAGGGCAAGTACATGGGCCAAATCTTTAAGCTCAACAATAACTTCGAGCGTCGCGCCGAGAAGCTGGCCCACATGGAGAAGTTTGCCGAGGCTTCGCGATTCAAGTCGGAGCTGGACATGTGTTTCCGCAGTGGCGAGACCATGGCCGTACCCCTCGACGCCAACGCCGGCACCGTTATGGCCATCATCAATCTCCAGGCCGAGGGCCGACTCATGCTGGAGCATGTCAACTTCCCCGACGTCCCCTTCGGCTTCGAGCCCAGCAATTACGAGGGCCGCATGTTCCCAAAGTCGTACTACCACTTCGATGTACGTCTGGTGCCGACGGACAGCTACCTCTACAGCGAGGACATACCCATAGCCGTCGAAGCCAACCGCATGCCGGTCCCCGAGAAGGGCCCCGTCGGCGAGGTCCCCATCTGGCGCGACTTCTTCGGCAACCTCGAAGCCGACCGCTGGGTCCAGTACGTTTGCTTGGTCGTGTTCTCGCTCGCGACCAAGGGGCCGCTCAACGCCAAGAGCGCCGCTGTCCTGCTCCATCCGATGGTCGAGGTCTTTGAGGTAAACCTGATCGTGCAGTGGATCCAGAGCTTGGGCATCCTCGAGTCGACGATCGATGGCCATGGGTGGACCGTGGGTGAATGGTGGTGGCTCATTATCGGGAACATGGTGGACCTCAAGGGAAATGGGGGTGCAACGGCATGATTGGCGTCAGAAGTTTCTTAGGGACAGTCGCTCAGGGTCGATTGCTTGGCGATGATTACTCGGCGAGCGTTACGGGTGAGAGACTCGGAAATGGACGGCTACAAAGGCCTGGAGGGGTGTGCTGGTTTGACACCGAAATATGTGATACCCTAATGCAGAATGCTGAGAGAAGCATCTGCTCTGTATGAAAATGTACTTTTTATAGACTACAATATGCACACAACACTCGAATTATTGCTTTTATCCCAAGAAGAGACGACGATTTGAACCATCGAGATGGCTGTTCCTTTAGATGAATCACTGCCCTTCTTTGTATATCCTATACCCATGGGCTATAAGGACATATAGGCGGGATTATTTGTACGATGTCTGTAGACCTGCTCTAGGCACAAAACCACAGTGTGTACACCGAGTTCTATGTAGCACACGTAACGGGTGGGCCGGGTTTAACTGCACAGCTGGCTTGCAGCTTGAAGACATATGTTAGGTTTAGAAAGTCACCAGATATACCAAATCCTACGCTTAACGTGTGAATTCTACTGATATCTCTGTATGTTGAGAGGGGAAGCAAGTAGTAGTACGCAACACCGCTGCCTAGTTCGGGAGCGATTGTGAGACCTCTGTATCTTCTTTACCCCTGGAAATTGCAAAACGCCAGGCGCCACGCCGTGCCCAAATCAATTTGTTCCGTAGTAAAAGGAAACCCTTCCATGCCGACCGGAGCTTCTCCTAAACTTGCGCTTTCCGCTTACTTCATCAATCTGTCCATCGTATTTGCCCCCCCCCCAGTCTCTGGCTCTCTCTCAGTAGCCGGCCAAGATCTTGAGAAGCATGGCGATCAGTAGGCCCACGAGGACCATGATGGTGTAATCGATCCATACGGGGACATCAGCGTTGGCCACCGCCTGATGGCGGTATTGTTGGTTCGTCGTCGGCCACTGCGCAGCCACCGGAGCCGCCGCGGCCTGGGGTGCCGGGAGCGGAATCGTTCTCGTCGGTTGCGGTACGCCCTGGCCTGGTCTCGCAGGGGGGTATGGCGCCGTCTGCACGAAACCTTCAGCCAAGTGTGCCGTATCATTATCTTCCTCTGTTGTCGATGTTGTTGTCGTCGTCGTAGTCGCGGGCCCTGCTGCACTGCCCGCAGCGCCATTCTCCTCGGGCGCCTGCGTCTTCTCCATCATCTCGTCGCGGAAGCCCATGCGGAGCTCTGCGGGTATCTCGATTTCCCCCCTCCTCTTCTTCTCCTTCTCGCCCTGCTCCTCGGCGTCGAGCCGTTGGCACTCCTCCTCGACCTCGCGGAGAATATCCTCGTTACTCTTGCCACACGAGCTGCAAGTCCAGCCGCGCGACTCGGCCGCGAGCCTGCGGCGCACGGGCTCGGCCGAGTTTAGCCCGCCGATCTGGCCCTGGGCGTCGGTCTCCATGAAGGCGCGCAGGGCGACGAGGGCGGTGCGGACGCCCCAGGCGGGCTGCCAGGTCTCCTCGTGGTGGCCCGAGATGCTCAGGCAGATCTCGCGGTTCGCCTCGAAGCGGCCGGAGGGCGTGCTGAACCGGAACATGGGCGGGCGCAGCGGGTACGTGGGCGGCAGGACGATGCGGCCGTGGTAGATGCCCTCGGCGAAGGCGGAGCGCGGGGGGCCGCGCAGGGTGAAGTGCCATTCGAAGAGGTCCGTCTCGAGCGGGGTGGCCGTGTAGTCTGGGGAGGGCGAGGAGGATATTTCGGCGGCTTCTTTTACTGTTGAAGTGGGCGTGTTCTGGTTAGCGAATGGCCGGATCGTCATCAAGTCCCTCGGCAGACAGGACAGGCTTACAGATGCGCCGTATGGTGGGCGATTTGGAGTTGAACTTGGGCGTTGCCATGATGGGCAGCGATAGAGGGGACAATCCAAGGAGGGATGTAGGATTGACGGGAAGATGCAGAGGTCGGATTGTGTCCTTAAAGGTGTCGGTGGCTTGAGCTGCTAAGATGTGATTGGCAGCTTTGGTGTAGGTTCTTAGGTGGTTGAAGAGTTGTGGAAGGTTGATGTGTCAGGATGCGCCAATCGTTGAAACGTAAAGCCAGGTGTCGCTTATGGCGCTGGAGTCTGGACTTCTTTCAGCGTGAGCGTGAGAGAGCAACGGCCATTGTAAGGAATGACGACGGTTACGAAGGTGCCACTGTGTCTGCCACTGTTACATAAAAAGACCCCGCAACCCGCTACCGACGGCCCCGTACTACCCGTATGTAGTTCAACTGTTGCTGCCCACCAGTGCCACCCATGCGAACTAAACCCGAGCCAAAAGCTTGGCCTGCAAGGTCTGGACTCTCCCTACCCACTGTACCCTTGATTATAGAACGAAAGCACTGCATCCACCACATCATGCCGTGTTGAATATGCTGGTGGTCACTTGATTAACAAAGAGAAGATTATTCCATTGGGAAAACTCAAGACGCATCTACCATGTAAGCCGTAGGACTCAAGATGAGTCGCAGAAGATGGTAATCTCACAGAAAGGCTACTATCAGCTACTCCAGCATCGTCACCGGCTAGGTATTCCAGTAACACCGCCAGTCATCCTCCCTACCAAACACTCCGGTGTCTCCCAACAGAGCTCTGTCGAGCCTCAGACTTGGGGGAAACGCCAACCACTCGTCGATCACTCTCAGCTTGGGGCCGAAGCGAAGGAACCAACTCGGCCAAGATGTTCTGCGGCACGACATACTGCGGGACATGGCAGGCGATGCCCTTAGGCTGCGTCATGAAGGCATCGATCAGTCCGCCGCTGACGTTGGCCATGAACTCGCGGAACAGGTCCGACTCGCGAATCTGGCACTTCTTGTTGACCGACTCGATGTGGGCGATGGCGTCCGTCATGGTGACAAATTGCTTGAAGCAATAGGGACACGAGATCCGCATGCCGCCGACCTTGTGGACTGGACCCATCAGGTGAGACGTGAGTCCCTCAGCCCGATCGAACTTCCTGCCGCAACGAAGATGAGGGCATTTGTACTTTTCAAAGTAAGGCTCGTAGAAGACGGCCGGGTTGTAACCGTCCTTGTTGGGATCGACGACACGCTGCTCTGCTCGCTTGGTTATGTCGACCGGAATAACCTGGTTATCGTGCTCGATCTCACGGAAGAATTGCTTGGGGGCGGGTCGAACGTTGGGGAACCCCTGGTTCTCCTTCGAAGCCCAGGGACCAGCGTCCTGCTCGGCTTTGTTCTCCTCAAAGGCTCGGTCCAGAGCGGCAAGGTTGTCACCGGTCAGAAGGTCGGGTGCTTGGTTGATGCCGTTGAGATATAGATCCGGCTCATCTTTGGGAGTCTGGGCCTTGGGAGTCTCGGGTTCGTGCATCAGTAGCAAGTCTTCGTCGTCGTCGTCGTTCATCTCGACAAAGTTGCGGACCACTCTGTCGGGCTGGAACCAAGGACGGATATCGGCGTTGACATCCTTCTCATCCACCTCAAGGAACAGATCGCCATCGTTGGCAGGGTTCAAGCTACCTAGGCCCTTGGCAAAGTCAGCCCGTCTCTTACGGGCTCTGTGAATCATACATGACTTGATGACTGCACATCGGTCGGACTCGATATGATTCATCAAACCACTGGGGCGTTGGAACCGGGAATTGCAGCCCGGGCATTCGAGCTCGACTTTGGGCAGATGTTTCTAACATGTATGTCAATGCTTGAAATTTCTTTTTGAAAAATGTCCTCCCTTCTACTTACCTCGGCATTGTGTTTCTGTAGAGTGGTGCCATCATAAAAGTCAAGCTGGCACTTGATGCATGTCCAATGCGACTTCCTGTACTGGTGCTGGTAGAGGTCTGCGGCGGACGTGAAGACATCGTCGCAGCCAGACCGAGGGCATGGATGGGACTGCATACGTGCCTGCCTCTGCGCCTGCATCTGAGCAGTACGGCCGGCAAAAGCAGCCGCTGTGAAGGGGAACACGTTGTTTGACATGATTGCTTGTATTGTGTGAGAGGCGGAAGACAATGTGTTGTGTGAGAGACGGAAGATAAAGTGTTGTGTGGGAGGTGAAGGGGAGAGTATTATGTGAGAGGGCAGAAGAGAGAAAAGAAAGGCGAGTCCTTGAAATATGAAGGAAAAGGAAACAGCTTGTCTGATGCAGGTGAATGCAAGTGAGGTTGACAATAAGGGCAGGTGATCTTTCAAGTTGTAAGCGAGGTCAACACTGAATGCCTAAGCAATAGTGCAGGGAGGTGAGGTTCACCCGGTATAAATGGGCATCAAAATTGAACGTAAGTGCTACAATGTGCGCCTTCCGTAAATAGTGAACCCACAGAATGTTTAACTTGAGGAAGAAACGCCCTGAGTAGTAGCCAGGAAGTGTTTTCGTCACGGTTTCCCCACCGAAAGACGAGGAAGCCTCTTCTTCCAAAACCTCGAAGGTATCTAGATTACCCCGCGACGCGGTGATGGGATAGTTGTAGGGTGGTTTAACATGTACAAGTAAGTTGGAGTGTTGAAGTGAACCCTCCTCACGTGCACACAACAGCTTCACTTAGACTACCACATGGAGGCATGTTCCCACAAAGCAGGCAATAACAATAGTCCTTATATAGCAGCTACATAGGCTCATGAATATGTCGCAGTTTTTGGATCATGAGAACGATTCTTGGTGTTGAAGTGAGCGAGTGAATTGGGTAGGCCTTTTCTACCCCTGAAAAATAAGAGCTACCCCTGTCTTGGCCTCCCAACCCAAACCTCCAAGTGCACCAGCCTAACAGATCCAAAACTCATAAGGCTTCTTGCATGGCCATCTCCTGGTTTCTTTCCATCAATGGCAAGTAATGCTGAAAACGATTCCAACAGCAATCATAGTAGTGTAGAACAAAGGTGAATGAATTATCGTTCAATGGGTGTTGGGCTGCTGCTAGTTTTATATCACCGCACTTGAACGCATCACAAGGCAACAAGGTAAACAAGATTGACAATCGGCAATGCTTAGTTGAGTTTCCAACGAGCACAATCGGGGGTATCATTAGGTGCCACCGCACCTCCCTAAGATCTAGAAGAACGCCGTTTCCCATGCAATATTCCGCTGATGCTTTGTCGCAATCTTCTCTCGCACTGAGCCTCCCTCCCTGGAAAATCGTCATGATATGTACATTTATTTGCTCATCTCCTCCATTTCCCTTCATTTCAACCTTTTCCTCTCATCTTCCACTTCCTGCAGTAGTCCGTTCATCTGAGCAAGGAAGTCTGCTTCGTCGTCGTCGCTCTTGGCTCTCTTGCGACTTGGAGCAGCAGATGCCTCGCTTCGGTACGCAGTCAAGTCCTCATCCTCCTCGGCTTCATCTGGCAGCACGACAGGGCGCTTGCGTTTTGAAGCGGCCCGCGAGATGGCCGGCGACGGGCTGCTGTTGTGGCTTCCACCTAGGCCCCCAAGCCCATCCGTCACTGCAAACAGGCTGTGTCGAGGAGTGTCTTCCATGGGGGTTGATGCCAGAGAATCGCTGGGCTCGCTCTCGAGCCTGGTACTTTTGTGAAACTTCTCCATCACTTCTGGTTGGTACGCATACTTGCCGTCAGGCATGAGAACGAGACCGTGGACCTTGTATCGCCAATAGGGGTCCTTGACCTTGCTCTTCTTGGTCTTCTCGACGCGGCCACTGCTGGGGCCGAGACTCGACCGTAAGCTGGAACTGAACGTCGAGTTTCGGAGACTGCCGGCCTTCATGGAGAGCGTGTCCCTGCCGTTGGCCAAAGCCATAAGCTTGGCGGTCTTGGAGCCCAGCTTGGCAGTGGAGGTGCTGGATGCGCGACTGATGGGCCTGAGGCCGTGTTTCTCACGTCGGAGGTTTTCACTGCGTCGCAGCATCTCCGAAGGCAGCATAGTGAGCGGCTCGTCGTCGTCTGCGGCAGCCTCGCGAGCCGCAGCCTGCTCGTCGCGCATCCCCTTGAAGATGCCGCTGGCCAGCAGGGCTTGTTCGACATTCTCGTCTTGCGATCGAGTTGACTCCCTGAACTCCCTTTCCCTCCGCGACTTGTTGAGTGCTTTGCGATCGCGGACCAGCTGGAGAGCCTCCTCGTGTCTTTTCTGTTTCAGAGCTTCCGCCTCGGCCTTTCGTGCTGCGACGTTTTGCGGCGAATTCCAGGCACGGGCCTTTTCCCTTTCCATCCGAATTCGCTTCTTCACACGGAGTTTGCGGAAAATGTTAAGCCACTTGTAGAAGTAGGTAACACTCAAACTGTACGACCTGAAGGCCCTGGCCTCGGCCCAAGACCGTTCGTCTTCTTCCCGCCGTATGCGCGCTTCTTCCTCGGCTCGGAATGTTTCCCAAACTTCTCCAAGAACTTGTGTCACTGCCCATTCTTGAAGATGTTCCTCCATTAGCCCCTTATCTCCCAGAAGATACCATTTGGCGAAGTTCCCCATAGGGTCTTTGGCGGCAGGAGTAGGAGCGGGAGGTGCTGGAGGCGCAAGAGAGGACGTTGGTGCAAACGACCCTAAGGTGCTTAGTGTTGGGGTTGCAGCAGCCGGTGAAGGTCCAGAAGGAAGAGGCGCTGATATGCTGGGGAATGGGAGCTGTGGTTTGTTGGTTTGGGCTCCAACGCTCGCGGGATTTGCATCGGCCATCGTGCCGAAGATGGACGTAGTGGTTGAGTTGGCCGTTGATGCGTCCCCGAGAGGGGTAGCCAGTGTGCCAAAGGGGGGAGCCTTGGACCCAGCAGATGTGCCGAAAATCGAGGTTGCTGGGGGAGTCTTTTGTGTGATACTGGGAGAAGCCTCGGCTGGCTTTGCAGGGGTGAACGCAGAGTTGTTGCTTGCAAATATAGACGGAGGCGGCGTCTCTTTCTCTGCCGGTGTGGTGGCGTCCTTGTTCAGGGATGCGAAGATACTGGGGGCTGGTTCCTGTGATTTTGAGGCAGTACTGGCCGGACCAAAGACTGTGCTATCACCAAATGTGACCCTTTTATCCGCCTTAGGTTTCGCAGTCTCGTCAGGTGTTGATGGTTGAACACCATTCGTGGTAGGAGGTGTTGTTTTGGTGGTTCCAAATAAATGGGCAAAGGGATTGGCAGCAGCCGGTGTATTTTGCGTTATAGTAGTTGACAATGGTGTCGAGGCAGTCGAGCTTGGCTGTGAAAATATTGAGTGTCCTGGGGCCACGCCAAGGCTGGGCTGTGGTGACTGAGTAACGGCATTTGAGAAAAGTGATGGCGTTGTACCAGTGACGGGTGGCTTCGGCGGTGCAGAGACGTCGTTTTCGGTCTCTGATTCGATAATTTCTTCGACCACTGCAGTTGGCTGGTCATTGACTGACGTATCCTCGACGAAAAGGCTCTCTTCGTCGGGAGTGGCCTCAGTCATCTCGACTCCCGTGATTTCGAAGACAGTCTCGTGAATGACCTGCGGAAGGGATCTGTCACCACGCTTGCGCTCCACGAGGCCATGCGAAAATGAATGAGGGATGCGTGGTTCGTCCAGGTATTGTCGTGGGTTAAGGACCAGGTGACGGCGATTGTTATCCTCCTCAAAGTGCAGCCCATGCAACTCGGCGAAAGCAACAGCTTCATCGTCGGTGTCGAAATACAGCTTTCGCCGAAGAAACTCGGGGGTTAGGTCCTTGGGTCCATCCCTTGGTCTCGAGTACGCCCTCTTTATCACCTGAAGCATCGACTGCCGTATCATGCTGAAGTGAATCTCGGCGAAACAGGCCATGGTGTAGGAGATCTGCGACGACCCGACAATAGAGAAGTATATCGACGCTACATTCAAAGCCATGTCGGCGGGTGCCGCAGGTTGAAGCGGCCCGTGGAGTCTCGTGGTGTTCTCCATGGCTTCAACCAAGCACATGGCGGTCCGGACGCCATCCGATTCCCACAGCCAATCCGGCCATCTCTGTACCTTTTCTTTCAAGCCGGTCTCGTTCGCGAAGAACAAGGCGTAATAGCCACGGAACTCGGCTTCGTTCTCGCACTTGATCCCAGACGTGGCGCAAGAGTCGTATGCTTGATCCAGCGACATCAGCGTCTTGCTCAGCTGTTCGCGTTCTTGCTGTTCGCTGAAATCTTCCGCAGAGAAGCCAGGCTGCGAGAGAAGATGCAGCGATGTCACGTGGAACCTCGCGATGGTCTCCAGGCAGTATATGTGGTCTCTGACTTCATCCGCGTTCATGGCAGGGCCTTGTGGAATAAAGTCTTTCCGGATGGCTCTTGTGCGATCCCAGAGAAAGTGATGCCGGATCGTCAGCAGATCGTCAGTCGGAATCAGCTGGTCTATCATATAGTCCAGTGATCGTCGCAGCGCTGCGGGTGATCGCACGTCCATGGGCAAGGGCAATTCAACACCAGCTGCTGATCGGGCCAGCCGTGTCACCATCTTGGGCGGGCAAGGTATCATGTCCCCGTTCCTACTCTCCTTCTCGGCCAGCTTTACATCGTTCTCGGTAATCCGAATAATCTTCTCCCATTCCGGGCACATCTCCTCGCATATACCCTTGAAGATCAGCGCTTCATCGAGCCGCCGTTGTTTCCCTTCCTCGTCAACCAGATCAGCCCTCACGAGCGAATTGCGAGCTCTCTCGCGATAAGCTTTGTACTCTTGCCGAAAGGCGTCCATCGCGGCTCTCGAGTTACGAGCACCTGGGTCGGCCGGCCATTTCGGAGCCTTGACACCGTCCTTGGCGAGCTGAGCCTTAATGGTGTTGGCGAAATCTTCACGTCCATTGCCTTTCGGCGAATTGCGACCATTCGACAGCGCCTGTCGGTTATCCTTGGGTGGTTGGTAGCTTGTCGATTGAGGGGGAGTCGTCCGTTGTTGCTTGGGCCGCCCTTGCTCTTCATGGGCCCCCTTGCGTTTTCCGTTGACTTGGCCATTCGGGTGACCATGAGCCAGCCCTGGAGGTTTTTGTGCCTGAACTGGCTGTGACTGCAGGGTGCTGGATTTAGGAATGCTCGCTTGGCCGAATGCAGAAGATGGTGTTGGGGTTGCTGCAGGCGCAGCCGGGGCACCGAAAGGGTTCGGTTTCGCGCCAGCTGCAAAAGGATTGGGAGCTGGCGATGACGATCTAGGTGCGGCGTCTAGACCGGAAAACGGGTTGAACGGAGCTTGAGACGGAGCGCCAAAGGGTGCAGCCGCGGGCGCCAGCGAGGCAAAAGCTGCATTTACAGTAACATTAGTGTATCGAACACACACCTACATCCTCATGCTCGCGTCATTTCGGTGATGTTGGTGTGGTGTGGTGCTTCCGAGGGATGGCTATTTTTGGCCAACTGCTTGGGAGTGTTCGCTGAAAACGTGCAAGGCGTGCTCTCTGTAGCTCGGACACGACAGATCTACCCTGCGGCAGTGTCTCGTGCCGCCGGAACCGCCTAACATTGCGATCCTGATCCTGTGGTCTCTCGCCGATCCGTCATTGCCCTAGCTAGAATCGGCTCGGATGGTTTCGAGTAGGGACAACCAATCACTATGGGTGTGGTGCCTCCCAGCTGCTCTAAGGATGTATCGCGCGGTCGCAAATCGAAGTGAACATGATGGCTATGTATGGAGAATGGTGATGTATGGTTGTGTAGGAAAGATCCGAAGACTCACGGTTCGGGGCAGCCATGGCTGTAGACAATCCCCAGCTCTTGCCTCCTGCGCCGAGTGTCAAGGGTGTGTCGAGGTGTGGTAATCGGTCATTGAAGTCGGCGCGCAGAGGCGGTCGCAGAGCTCAGGATTGCCGGGTGACAGGAATCGAGACAAGGATCGTGGTGATGCGATAGTAGTCGTGAAGAGGTGGTCGTCAAAGGTTGGCAGAGTCTTGCAATCGATGTCGTTGATTGATGATGATGTTGTCAGAGTCGCGCTTTTTTCCCTTTCAATCGGCGATGATCTTATGACAGGTGTGGGTATCGGAACTGGTAGGAAGCAGAATGAGAGTGTGTTGGATGTGTGATGGTCGATGGCCGTGGTTCTTTTGTTTGCTGGACAAAGTGCTGCCGTCAAAAGTTGGTCGTGTCTGGCCGCGTTCATTCAGGTCCAAATGCCATCTTCGGATGGAGTGGACTGGGCTGGACTGGATGTGAAAGCGGAAAGAAGGGGAGCTCTGACCATGAACTTCAATGAACCTTGACCGCCTCGCCCTTGTCCGGATTGGGTTAGATTAGAGAATAGTTGGTAGCAACATTATCACTGACAATAAGAACAAGAACAACAGAAGTGATTGTCCCTCTCTTATTTGAGACTGGTGATTGATTATCACAATCATTAACAGATAGGCTATCAATATGTAGGTGTGACTCTGGTCATCGTATTATTTTAGACCCAAGAGAGCAGTCATTTGGTTTACTCTATCAATAGGTACTATACACATATATGATGTCGCTGAGTCCCATGGCATGCTGCATAGTGAATAGGTAGGCACGGACGAGTATAGAAATCTCTGATAGTATAAAACGTCCTATAAACCAAAATTGGTAAGCTCAAGCTATCAGACCTAGAAAACGGTGCCAATGGATGCCCTCCACTGTGAGTAAAACACATGGCAGGCTACGAAGCCAACAAATTGTCGTACCCCGATGGCTATTGAGACCGACTGCCGGTCAGAATGAGGTCATCATGTCAGCCATGCTTGAGCTAACCCGCACTTCCTTTACAGGACAATCAAGATCTCCCTCCAACTGGGCTGTTCCGTTCGACCAAACGAGATAAACGAGATAGGCAGTGCTGTGTGCTCAGACTCGAGAGGCGTAAGCATCGCCCTTAATAATTACAATTTTCTTGACTCGGCGCTGCGGTCCTAACATGACAATTAGAGCAGCAGGGAAAATGAGAAGAGGAGCATTAGGGAACTGACTGACCCGGCGCTATTACTGCAGGGTACAACTAACTGCTGCATGGTATTGCCGGCTGGCCCCAACGCACCCAGGGCCGCGACTAAGGTTGCTTGCATGGCGGTTCGATTCTACCGTAGCCCGCTCATATGAAGGTAAAAATAAATTGAAAGGTCCCCTAGTCCCTTGACACTCGACTTGGCCAGTCGAGCGTGCGTCTCACAAGGAAGAAACATCCATCTACCTATCTTCCCGTCGCCCGCCGTGACCTGCAGATCCTCGAACCGACACCTACCTAAACACACCCAGTCTTTCGCTCTTTGCACGCTTGTGTCCGACTGTTTCGTTCCGTCCAAGGCATCGAGAGCAACTCCGCCCAACGCAATTCTGTACACAAAATTAACGCCTTCCCTTCCACACGCTACGCTTGACCCTTTTCCGTTGTTGTTGTTGTTGTTGTCTGCCAGCCCCGCTGATGGAGACTTGCCAACGTTCGACACATCACCATCGCCTTAGCCCCCATCATCCATGTCTTAAGAGGGTCGGCTGATGAACGAGGCTTCCTCGCGCGACACAACATACCAACCAGCAGAGAGATCGGAAGTCCGACAGGAACCAGCAGCAGACAACCAGTCAAACACACCACACCACCACCACGCACCTCTGCAGCAGCGCTGCCCGCGCCGACGCACGATACACCACACCTAAAAATAATCCGCCCGTCTCGATTGAGATCTGCTTCGAGATCTGCACCAAACAGCTCGGTTGGCTGGCTGGGCTCATTTCCCTTCCCCCTACTTTGTCCGTCCGACAAGTCGGCCCTCCGAAACAGGGCAGTGCAATCGAACACAAACCCTGCGGCACGTTCCAGCTTTGCTATAAATACGCCGCTGTTCCCTCGATGGCTTTCCTCGAAGATCCGCGACTGCGCCAGCGGTGGAACCAGATATCGCAAACGACCGAGACGGTGACGGAGAATGCGGCGGCCGGCATCTGGACCTTCGGCCACACCTACCTGAACCCCTGCCTCGGCTCCATCGGCTCCGCCTTCGACGGCTGCGCCGCCTGCTGCTTGGGCGACCACGAGGAAAGAGCGCGGCGGCGGAGGGAGCGCGAGCGCGCACGGGGCAACGCCGAGTACACTTTCGATTTCTACGACGACTGGGATGACGACCTTGCGGGAGAGGACGGCGGGCAGGGCAGTGGCGGCGGCGGCGGCATATTCAAAGGATGGCACCACGAAGACTGGGACCGCCTATTGGCAGGCACGGGCACGAGCAAAAAGGGGGCGGGCGAAATACATGAGCAACCCCAGTCTGGGAAACGAGGCATGAGCTACGGCACACGAGAGGCAAGGCGAAAATCGAGTACGGCAGAAGATCCGACCATTATACCCAGCACGCAGCCGATCGGCTTTTTGGGCAGGCTGCCGTTCAAGTTCGGCGGGCCACTACGATACAAGCCGAGCGCAGCAAACTTACAGGAGCACCCGGGCCGGCACGGCCTCCAGGGGGAACACGAGCCGCTGCTGGGCGGATCCGACGACCAGCACGAAGCCCACTTCATGGTGTCCCCGACGCATTCTAGGAAACGGAGCGGGACGACGGGGAGCGGCGACACGAGCGACTCGTACCGGTCGCGGGGCGACCTGTTCCCCAGCGATGGGGAAGGGGAGGAGGACGCGATCCCACTGGACGACGAGTTCGCCGACGAGTTTGCCGTGGCGCTGGACCGCGTCACGTCGACCGATGACCGCGCCAGCAACAAGACGCGCAGCAGCAAGGGCAAACGCAAGGCGTCCTCGGCCTACAGCGTGCAGCGCAGCGCCTCGCGGACGACGCTGGGGTCGACGTACTCGCGGCACTCCTCCACGATGCTCCACCAGACACCCGAGCTGGTAGCAGAGCCGTCAGTGATAGAGGATCTGCAGCACGAGGAAGAGCAGCTGCGGCAGCAGGAAGACGAAGAGGTCGAGCGGAAGCGGCAAGCTGCTGCTCAGCTGGCGTTGGAGCGCGGGCTCCACCGCGATAATGTGCAGGTCGAGTCCGTACCAGAAGCTAAGGCCGAGATGGTCGAAGTCGACGAGATGTACGCGCCGGAACAAGCAGCAGAGGTATTGACGGTGGAACATTCTCCTAGCCCAGAATTGAGGCAGGCACAACCGAGGCCACAAAGTCCAACACCGCCGCCAAGCGACGATTTTGTACCGGCACGACTGCCGTATTTCAAATAGAAGGGACAGCATTTTTACGGGTACAGGCAAGATCAGCCTACGAATCCGCAGCGGTACTGCAGGTTCTATACCAACTAGGGATAGGAATGGGCTATCGAAACCAGTTCTGGGATCCACCGCTTGAGATAGACTAAGGAACCTCTCCAGAAAAGGATACTGCAATTGCAGGGTAAACCCCTTCTTTTTGCCTCTGTATCTACTCATTCCAAGAAGTCCATCCTCCCCACCGCCCACGCCGGACGCCCATGAGTCGACCCTAGTCCCAAGCGGATGACGACGATGTAGAATGTCAAGATGAGCATGATGAGCCACGTTTTTTTTGAAGAAAAGCCAATCGAGCTACGAAGATGACAGAATGACTACAAGCCTTTTCATGTATATAGTTAACAGGACATTATTACGGTAGCATAGCATATTGGCAATAGACACTGGGCTCGGCCTGAACTTTTTACCGGACGGCGTTCCGAGACATAGACAGGAGACTTGAGACTTTATAGACCGAGGCTGTGAGCGTGTTTTGTTTCTGGGTACTTGCCAATAACATATGTACCAGATTTCAAATTGGGGGCACCCTGGGTCAGCGTGAGATGACCCCTTGACGTCATGTTTTGAGGCTTGATTAGACAACATCCACCATGAAGAAGACTACCAGCGGCCTGGAATTGTGAAAGATCGTCTACCTTAGGTAGACTGTAAACGAACCAGTTACCGCATACCATTCCAGCCACTGTCTACGTATGAATAAGGAGTGATAAGTTTGGTGTTACACCAAAAACACAAGGGAAGAGCGAGGGCCTATCGTGCCTCGGCACAAGTCCACTTTCCCCGCAAACCACTAAGCGCAACTGTGCGGGTGTCTGGTGGAGAAGCCGGGGTCTATGACCGAGATAGGTTACTAGTTCGCGTCTACGTCGACATAGATCTTGAAGAGATGATAAAGCACAAGTCACTGCTTTACCATTTGCTGTATTCATTCACAAGCCTGCGTTGAGTTACCGAGAGTTGTTCAAGCGCGTGCACACATACTTCTACATATCATCGACGTCTGTACTCCGCGACCTTGTTTTTCTTCTTTTCTCTCAAGCTTGCTCGCGGAACGTGTCTTGCAAGAACGTGTCTTGCAAATCGCCCTACCACCGCACTCCGCTCCGCCAGCTTACAAGCAATCGCCAGCAAATCACAGCGCGAAGCAAAAGTCAACCTTCCACCTCGAGTTACTACCTTGAGATACTACCTACTCACACAACAACAACAACCGGCAACACCATGACGGCCACCAACCCCGAGCTCACACCCACGGGGCCCATAAGCACCCCCCTGACCAAGCTCCTGGGCATCCAGCACCCCATTGTGCTGGCGGGCATGGCGCGGACCTCGGGCGCCGCCCTGGCAGCCGCCGTGTCCAACGCGGGCGGCCTGGGCGTCATCGGCGGCTTCATGTACACGCCGGACCAGCTGCGCGAGATCGTGCGGGACATGAAGGCGCTCTTCGCCCGGCCTGACCTGCCGTTCGGCATCGACCTGGCGCTGCCCCAGGTGGGCGGCGGCGCGCGCAAGACCAACCACGACTACACGGCGGGCAAGCTGGACGAGCTGATCGACATCACCATCGAGAGCGGCGCGCGCCTCTTCATCAGCGCTGTCGGGGTCCCGCCGAAAGCCGTCATCGAGCGCCTGCACCGGGCCGGCATCTACGTCATGAACATGGTGGGCCACCCGAAGCATGCCGTCAAGGCGCTCGAGATGGGCGTGGACCTGGTGTGTCCGCAGGGCGGGGAGGGCGGGGGCCACACGGGCGACATCGCCAACAGCGTGCTGATCCCGAGCGTCGTGGACGTGGCGCGGCGGTACCGACCGGCCCTGCTGCGGGGGCAGCCCGCCTTGGTGGTGGCCGCGGGCGGCATGTACAACGGGCGCAGCCTGGCGAGCTCGCTGATGCAGGGCGCGGCGGGGGTGTGGGTGGGCACGCGGTTCGTGGCGAGCGTCGAGGCGGGCTGCAGCGAGGAGCACAAGCGGGCCGTCGTGGCGTGCGGCTTCGACGAGACGGAGCGCACGCTCGTGCTGTCGGGCCGGCCGCTGCGCATGCGCACCAACGACTACGTCGCCAAGTGGCACGCGCAGCCGCAGAAGATCCAGGAGCTCTGCGACCAAGGCATCACGCCCATCGAGTGGGACTTTGACCAGGGCAACGACGTCGACCCGCCGCACCTCATGGGGCAGGTCGCCGGGGCCATCACCAAGATCCAGCCGGCCGGGGAGATTGTGCGCGAGATGGTGGACGAGGCCCTGCAGATGCTCAAGACAGGGAGGGATTACATCACGCCGACCCCCAGTCAGCCCAAATTGTAAGCTTGCGTGTAACCGTTAGTTAGTGTTGGTTCCCTTTTTTCTCTATTTTTAGCGAAAAGACAGAAAGAAGCTCGCGTCTGTATTTAGTATCAATATACTCTGTATAAATGGGGTCTACCAACCTTACTGTACCGCCGTAAAGTTTCCCAGGGGGGGGGCTGCAGGGGTGATGTGCAGTCATCTCATGTTTAGGGCCAACATCGCAGAGTTAACCGTCATTCGAATTCAGCAGCAACAAGTATCTAGGCATGCGTACGTATTGCTGGCCGAACGAAGCCGGGTCGGCTGGGCCGGCACCTGCCTTGGCTGACAATATCCAGGAGCAACCATGATCATGTGACACGAAGAGCGCCGTTGATTATGGGGTGTGACATTTTCGCACATCATTCCCTCCAAGCCAGGTCACGTCATGCATTGGTCAATGGCAAAATGAGTGTCGAGGTGTGTATGCAGGGCTGACAGCTGTGTAAAGGTAAGCTGGTAGGTAACTCCTTCGTGTTGTAAATGACAGTGCAGATGTCGACTGGTCATAGAAGGGAGGTCCTCCCCAAAACTGGCAGTTTTTGCAGGACGTACCAATGCAGCATGTAAGGGCAAGGTTACGCTGTCGCGGCCGGGACCTCCTTCATACACACACTTTGAGAATCGTAGAGGTGGGTAGCGAATATCAGTTCATGGTATTCATGACTATCAAGAGTTAAGTCGCCAAGGCCGGTGAGTCGGTTCGTTTTCTCGCCGACTTGGACTAGACGTTTACGAATCGCTAGGCGCGTCCGAATGAGAAGAAACAAGCCGACCCGGCAAACCGATAGTTTTCCCTCTTAGATCCGTTGCTTTTTCTTCTTTTTCTTTGAGGGGGGACACGGGACCGAAGTTGCGGAGGGGTCGATCACGAACGAGGAGCTGGGCGGCTGCTGAAAGTACCTAACATGTAGTAAGCCACGGGAGGAGCTCCTGTTGGAGGAGTATGTAGGAGCAGTAGGAGTCTGGAAAAGGCTGGGGAGGGATCTCGGTAGTTGACAGGTTGGGGGAACGGGGGTGGAGCTTACGATACCCGCCCCGTTGAGCAACCTAAGGAAGGTGTTGCTGCTGCTGCTGCTAGCCCAGACGAAGCTACCCCTGCAGGAAAAAGAAAGCCCATAACATAAGCAATCAGTAGCGTGGAGGGCTGCGCGGCCATCCCGAAGATCGTTACTGTCCTGGCCACTCAGCAGCGAGCGCGGGCAAACTGCGTGTGATTGGGCTTGCTGGTTGGTTGGCTGGTTTGTAAGAGCTCTGTGGCATGTTTCGAAGTATAGCGGCATGTGTCGAGCTTGTAACGACATTGGTTACACTCGCAACTCTCTGCATGTGGCAGGTCTTTGCCATACAAGCCATAGCACAGGCACAGGTACAGGCAGACAGGTTGGTGAGTGTGTGGCACGGCGGCAAACTCCCCTTTATTCTTTTCTTCTTTCCGCTTTTGCTTTTGCTTTTTGCCGTGCTCCAGAAGTGATTGTTTGTGCATAGGGTTCAAGGGGGGGTGGGAGATCAGATGGGCAACTTCAATTTCGGGTATAGATGTTCAAAGCATTCGGGTCCGATGGCGGGGCACAAGTCGCTTGCGGCATCACCTCCGGGAAACTGCTCGCCCTCCTGGCCTCGCCGAGACGCAGTCAGCAAGCAGGTGACGACCAGCAGCAAGCAGCATGGCTACTCGGCCACAACCATCCGTATAGTCACTTCAGATTGCAGTGTTTCATGGGATTTGTTTGGATTTTGTTTTGTTATTGTTATTGTTGTGGTTTGCAGGTACATGTAGTGTTACAAAAGTAAATGGTATCATTTGCCGCTCATTCCAATCGTTACAACCAGGAAACACAAGTAGAAACCCCAGCATACAGGCTCCAGATTATGGTGGTACAGCATATCGCCAGCTAAGGGAATAGCCCGCGATCCTTCCGAGTTGGGGGGGGGGTGGCCTACACCCACTTGTCGCCGCGGCTCTTCTTGAAGACCGCCGTAGAGACCAATGGCTCCTTTTCCCACGGAGTCGGGAGGACCATGGCCAGTGTGTCGAGCTCTTCGCGGGCCGCTTGCATGCGCAGCTTGAGGGGCTCCTGCTTTTCGGAGCTGCTCTCTTCTTCCGGCAAGGCCAATGGCTCCTCGTCGGCGTCCTCGATGCGCTTGATGATCTCCTCCAGCTCGTCCTCGGGCACGTCTTCCACCAGCTGCGGGGTTGGGCCCAGGTGAAGCTTGTGCGTGTCGTAGACGAAGATCATCTTCTGTAGCGCATTCAGGTCGACCTTTCTCCATCGTAGAACCCTCCATGCGCCCTCGGGAACAACGGCAAGGCGTTGGACCCGTGCCAGGTCCCGAGTGGAAGCCCACATCGAGGAGCACTCGGGCTTGAGCTCGGCCGAGCCGAAGAAGAGGGTGTCGCGAGCAAAGTCGATGTAGATTCTCGGCGCAAAGTCGCCCACACCGAGCGCCAGTGTGTAATGCTTCAGGGCCTCATGCCGTGCCTCGGAGTTGGCATGCAGAAGAGCGGGAACCTGAGCATTGGAGTGCCATGTCTCGGCATCATCGTAGCTGGTTATAACGCCGTCCAAAGAAGTAGGTGCATCGCGGCGGCGTGAGAAAGGCGACTGGACGGCCACGGTGCGGGCGTCGGGCATAGCTTCTTGCCATATCTTGATGCGCAGCTCGGGTGGGAGCTCGCCGAACAGGTGAAATGTTTGAGGGCCTTTGGCCGGAGTGAAGAGGGAGCTTAGTGTTCGTTCCATGTTGAGCTGGAGGGAGTCGACAAGATCAAAGTACTGAGAGCGTTGTCTCTGGTAGAATCGGGAGAGGAGGCCAAAGGAGTTTATAACAGGAACGAGGGCCAGTGGCGCATCCTGGACATCAACAGTAGTAGTGTGAGACCTAGCGGAGGGCATGGTGGTATAGGGAGGCTTTGCGTGTAAGAGTAGTAGTGGTATGGAGCTATGGTGGACAAGACCACCCACTGTCGAATAAGAAGCAAGTATAGGTGTGGTGGCAGGGATGCTTGGGGAGGACGTATACAGAGTAAGTCAAGTCGACTAGGGGCTATGCTGCTCCGGTAACGTGTTGATCTAGACCGCCAAGCAGGTTGTTCAGCTTGTGTGCTTGGAGGGAATTATGGATTGCGCCCCGAGGATCTGAAAGAGTTATATATTGCCATGACCATTGAGCAGGGAGGGGGCCTTATCCTTGTTGAGGAGCACGGTACTACTGGTGCATGGGTGCTGGACGCTCATAACAGCAGCAGCAGCAACAGCTGACGCCTTGGTCACCAGCTACTTTAGACTGCCTTTGTCGCCATTTGCCATGAGAAGGCCAGACCCTGTTAGCTGGGAGCCAGGAGATCCTTGGTGCAAGCCATGTCAGCCGGTTAACTTTGACCCAACTCCAGCCAGAACTGGAACGTGGTTAGATAAACGGGGGGACGCCACAGGAGACTAGGTTGATTGCTCTCCTTTGTACATTACTACGTACACAACAATGTTGTGCGTACGAAGCGAAGCTACAAAGACAGGACGACAGGCGGCAGCTGGGGGCCGACTCACCGTGGCCTCTCCACTCGAGAGCTCCCAGATCTACTACCTTGTCACCTCGTTATGCAGAGACAGGGGTAGCCCTGCCAAGGCATGTCGGTGAGAAGCCGCCGTGGACCCTGTACTACCACGCAAGCGAACCCCCGACAAATGATTTGGGGCAGCACAAGCATGTAAGGAGGCAGATGGGTTCGTCTCAACTACAGTACATTAAATTTCATCCTCTGATAATTGTGCGTGTACGTAGTAGGACGAGTGTCCAAACGAAAGAGCGAAAGAGGGAGCCTTGACAGATTGCTGGAGTCGTATCTCTTTGGCGATGTGGTTTTGTGGGACTGCCTACGAACGGCAACGGCAACGGCACGCAGCACGGCACTGCCGACCGATTGAAGCCGATGTGACGCTAACGAGGCTCTGCAGCTGTCTGTCTATGTGATGGTCACTTGTATAGCCACAGCGACAGCATGCGCGTATGCATCCCTTATCCCTCTCCTGTTTCGCTGTGATTTGTTCCATGACGGCTGTTTTACGCGCGTTCGAGGTCGAATGTGCATCTCTTGCGCCACAAAGTGCCTGTAACGCATGAGGAGAGCCCAAGATGGTGTCACGAGTGCTGCGTGGAGGTCCAAAGTGCGTGCGCGAGTAGGTATCCTCCATTTACCATTCGGGCTCGACACCTAACCTACATACTCGCCCTACAGCGATCGTCCCACAGTCTCAGACCCTGAGAGGGATGCGATACCACTCAACCATGACTGACGTGGAAAGTCGGGATGGGTCCATGACAATGACAGCTTGCGAAGTACCTCGAGTCAGCGACTCGTTCGCTTCGCACCGATCGCAGATCCAACCAATACTGGAGCATGCAAGGGAAGTCTATCTCAACGGGCAACGTCGGTCAACGGCGAAGTCTCATGCCGACTACCTGCCAACCCCGTTTAGGTAATCCAGGGTTCACAGCGCTTGTCTACAGGCATAGACTATCTAAGTGGCGGGAGCGAATGAGTCGGTAAACAATCATATCTGCGTGCATGCAATGAGCAAGGGAATGTGTATCGAGTCACTACGTGGAGTTGAGGATTGTTTGTTGTCGGTTGACTTGTAGTAGCAACTGTGGGTGTTGGTGACAGTGGCAGTGCCAGTGCCAGTGTAGCGTCAGCTCTAGTTCTAGCAGGTATGGAGTTCCAGTTCGTGGCTATTCGCATTCCAGTATCCCATGACCACTTGACGCTTCATACTATCTACCACTCTAGCACGATATGCTTAATGACGGACAGTTTCATCAGAGTTCATCTCTCGCGTGATTGACAAGATCCTGGACAGACAGACAGTCCATGTCATGGTGTTCTATTTTTACCAAGAAGAGACATTCCAATTCCCAAGCTCAAGCTTGGTCGGAGGTTGCTCTCCCTCTGGCGCCGACCCGCCGATGACTGATTGACTTCGTTGTGCATTCGCGCCGCCAAGGCTAGTCCGTCTGCGTCATGATTCGAAGCATGATCTGGTGATCAGCAAGAGAGTTGCCAGCGACCCTTTTCCTGTTCCTTACACCCTACCTACGTATGGCTCCGTGGGCATTGATGCAATCAGAGGATGCTTGACGTAGACCTCGACGCGTCCGGACGGACCAGCGCAGCGCGGCTCGGTGCCGATCCACGAACAACGGGACATGTCGGCACCCAGCACTGAAACCACTGCGACTACGACTACAGCAATATGCCTAACCATTGAGCGCTACGCTGTCACGCATCATGCTAGGCAAAGCAAGGCCAGCTAGTCCTCCATGGCTCACCCAATGCAACTGCAGCTGCCAATGGGACATGAGACATGAGACGAAATCGGGCATTTTTCATCATCGGGTCACCACAGCAGATAATATAGTCCGTCGTCGTCATGTGTTGCGTCCTACGTAGCTTTTGTGCATTGCTACTGGTCATCTGGTGTGGCTATGTGCATGGCGCATTCTTCTGCATCTAACTGCTCCTGCTATCCACTTGAATGGAGGATTGTTGTCGCACTACGTTGGTTGGCCAGCATTAAAAAACCAATTGAACCAGATTTACGGGTTCTGAGACATGGTCTGGCTCTCTGCCTCTCTATCTCCTACGTGGGCGGCTCCCGACATGGCCAATTCTAGTTTCTCGGGTATGATTACATATACTCAATTAAGTAGAAGACGAAACATTGATACTTAGATTGCATGATAGCAAATCTGGGGAATAGGTAAGTTCGGTCCAGCCAGCCAGCCAGCCCGTGAATCAGACCCTGAAATGCGGTCAGAATTCCTTCAGGACAAGCATCCATGGGACTTATTAACCTCAGCCTCGTACAAGTAGTAGTTTTCCTGCATGCATGCATGTCTACCACTATATCCTAGAGGGGGAAGTGACTCTCTCTCTCTCTCTCTCTCTCTCCCTCTCTCTGGTCTCTGGTCTTTGGTCTCTGTGTCCCACTCACTACCTACTACCCCTCAATTCCCAACTGTTACATCCCGCTTTTAATGGGGTCGGCTCAAGCCGCACCAATGCCGAGCTGGTCCTCCCTGCCTCCCCTGCAAGACGGTTGAGCTTCCTCTGTAGGATCTGCACCAGGATTCCTCTCCCGGCCCCGTTACCCCGGTCCCGTGCTTGTTGTCTGTCTGAGGTCTTTTGGTCCTTGGCAAGCAACGAGGCATCCAGCATCTCTCCCCAAAAGCTTCTGCTTGCAGTAGGCGTGCATGCTTCGAGAATGCAGGTTTGGAAACATGATCTACGAGAGTCTCGCTTCGGATAGAACTAACAGATCAGACTCAAATCATACACCCACTTTGGGAGATACCCTTGGGCAGAATTGATTCATGCAAGCGGGCGTATCATATCAATGACTGCTGTTGCCCCTCGCAGCACGTTGTGAGATTCAGGTAGATTCGATTCTTCGGCACACACCAGCCACTGGGTATGCTTGATCAATGTGGTCAGTCTACTGTATGCACGCATGCATGCCCGTCGGTGCAGTTATCTGCTTACCTGAGTCACGATAAATTAACAGTCGGCCGTAATTCATCAAGCCCCGCTCCTATGGCCATCATCTTCGGGACCGTAGTTAGTGAACGACTATGTGTGAGGGCGTTTATTTTCTCCCTTTTTGAGACTCGGCAGGATTTCGCGACGAAGCAATTTCATACGACAGCAGTTAAGGCATCAAACCAAAACGTTGAAGAAAACATGTCAGCTCTTCGGCTCCTAAATCCGTCCCGCTACACCCCATTGGAAACCGAAAAGGCAATAGTTGATGATGTTGCTCACTAAGGTGGCCCCTATCTTACAAAAGCAACAAAGCCCAATCGTCTCGTCCTTTTTCCTCGAGAGGTTCTTCTTTGAAGACTCGCCAACCAGACATAATGTTACTAGCGCAGAAGTCTCGCTCAGCTGGAACCCAAAGGTAGCTGAGACAGGGCTTAATTGCCCGTGGAACTATAGGTAAATCGGCTGCTCTCTCTCTTCGTTCTTCGATATTGTCTGAAGAAAATTGACTTGTGCCCTCGTCTAGGGAGAGATGGTTTGCTGACCCATGCCCCCCAGTACCTCCTGATCAATTTCACGAATACCATGAGAAGGTCGCTATGCCCGCACGATCTCCGCCTGTGCATACACAAGACCTTGCAGCGAGGTTCCCTTCGCCACAGCCAAACCAAATCGTCGTTGTCTTCTCCCAGGAGAAAGACGCATCTAGACCGTAACGCTTTCTCACTCCCTGCCGTGCCCGAAGGTCAGCTGTGGCGTTGTCCTGTCTCTTCAGCTCCCATGGCCCCATGGCCCCGTGGCGTCCCCATCTTGCTGCAAATGCCACGTTTTAGCGAAACTCTGCAGGGCCCAATGGCCTGGATCTCGCTGCAAACAAGGTTTGGGCCCGGATACCACCGGACCCAGGCGCCAGCTCGACAAGGCGTGGTTGCCCGCATAATGCAAGGCGGACCGCCCAAAAGGCTAGCGGAGGCAAGCGAAGGCCAAGCTGGAGCAGTCTAGACCCTTCACATGGTTCGCAGCTTCTTCTGCTTCCTACTCCCCAGCTGCCAGGCCCCAAAGAGTTCATGGCTAGGGTGGCTATAATCAATCTTCAGCTGCCCTTCTCTCCAACCTACTAGTATGCACCCAGCGCCCAGCCGCCAGAGAAGGATATGTGCATATGTGCTCTGCGGGAGATCATCCCGCCTTCTGGCGCCCTGTGAGCCATTGCCTGGTCTTCTATCGACCGTGCGAGCCAACTTCAGCCCGCCTCTTATTATCTCTGGGACTCGAGGAGTCAATACAGAGTTGCTGGCAGCGCAGATCCCACGCGGGGATGGGCTGAGACAGGCCTCGGATCCCCGCCTCGACTGAGCAGAGTATCCGCGGTGTTTTACTTCAGTAAACTCGGAGCTAGTGAAAGATGAGGCTCAAAGCTCCTGGGGGCTGACCTCGAGGGGACGACGGACTATTGACGGGCCTCTCATCTATGTGAATGGGACTCACGGGAGCAGAGCCGGCCTTTTCCTCGCGGCTGTGGGGTCTAGACCTGCTCTGTTTGTCGAGGCGCCTGACTCTCTGCATCTGGTATTGACTATTGACCCCTCATTTCACATTGTTGGTGGCAACAGCCTACCAGCACTTGACCCTCGGTTAGCATTCTCATCACAATCACCACCCAGCATGTTATTTAATGCAATAGCAGGTAATCGGGCACTGGCGGATACGAAAGCGCCCACGTTGTCAAGTACTTGGCAGCTCAAGGGTCAAATGCCAGGCCACACGTTGTCGGTTGCTATTCCCGTACGTGCTAACAAGCGAAAAACTCAAATATATCTCGACTTCTTGCCGACTACCACATCCTCTTGAGGGAATATTTACACTCGCTCAGCAGAGCCAAACGCCATAAGTCCGCAAGAAGCATAGGACAATCATTAAGCTCCTTCTCAGACGGGTTCAAATCGTGACAGTCGCCAAGTTCAGTCTTTGCAAACTCGTGGCTGGGTTTTAAATGATTCCTGAAGCATTTGCAACAGGGGCAGACCACAAGGAGTAACCTTGACTGATAATTGAGCTTTCATCTCTACATAGCACCCCAGCTTGCGCGCCAAGACGCCCCTGCTGCTACACCCAAGACTTCTTACCCTGCTCAACACACGTCGGAGCACCGGGCAGGCGGCACAGACCGTCCCGTCGTTGTGGAAACGCCGGTGTCCCAGGACGTCCGACTCAGATCCGCCCCGTCAAGGCAGAAACAAGCGCCGTGGATGGGACGGACATGTCCTTAACTCCTCCTGCCCCTTACTGGGTCCCAACACCCCACAGAAACAGCCCCAAATCCAGTTGTGCTTACGAGAAACCCCCCATGCGGCAGCTGCTCAAAGCTTCTATCTGTCTGAGAACCTTCGGTCCATCTGCCATCTCAATTGTCCAGATGGGATGCGGTTTGCGTTCCCAAACATCGGAGTGATTGACACGCGCTCCATATGGGTGTTGTTTCGTCTGTCTCTTGTGAGGATAGCCACTCGGAGTTTCTTAACGCTAGGGGAAAACGTGCCCATCTCGTAAAGAGATTCCCATGGCTCGCGTGGCCACTTCCAGGATGCTGTTCCGAGCAATCCCATAGTCTGGCCAGCATCGTTCTTTTCTATTCCGTGCTGATGCAAGAAGGCCTTTCGGGGAAGTTACGCCCCTTCCTCGCTGTTTACGTGCGGTTCTAATATTTTGTGTCGTGAGCGGTAAAGTTAGTAGTTCTCTTCATGTTATCCCCTATCTGGGACTGATTAATGCTCAGTTAGATTGCTGCATAGATAAATATGGGGAATAGATACCCATCTTGACGTCGAGGGGCGGCTCGATATCAAGAAATGACAGCCTGTTTTCAACGGCATGTCACATAGTGTCAAAAGACGGGCAGGCCTCCGGTCAACATAGGATTGGTATATGGGGTAACGATCAGTGTTTACATTAAAAGCGAAGAATTCAATCAATGTTATTAGATGTTGTTACCGTAAATATACATACTCAACCATGGATACGAATAGGACTCCATCGTGTAGCCAAAACGGCTCAATGGTTTCTTGGGAACTGTACTAAAGGGCTCGTGGAGACACCCTCGCTTAGTGATGCCAGCTCCGACAGGTCTTCCCTCAGGTTTATAAGGCATGCGATGAATGGCCTTGATCGCGGTGGCTTGGGATAGCCATTATCCTTAAGAGGCTATATACACAACGACCCAGGGGTAGGTACGTACATGCCATGTCGGGAGACCTACACCGAGAAGCCTGCGGTACTTGGTTCTTGCCGCCGTAGTTGTGCAGGATCGTGGTGTCAGCGAGGCCCTGGAACACGCGGGCCTCGTTCTATTGTCATCCAATCTGATCTGGCCTGATCTACTTACTTCAACCGTACCTGCAGTAACTGACGTCCATTGAGGGGTGAGCTAACGGGGCTGGGGGGCCTTGTTGCCGTGACGAGTAGGTCCGTTGGTGCTCAGCGTGGATCTCCCTCGCCGAGACCAGGCCGGATCTCGACATTCTGGCCAGGCCGCCCTTGATGCCGGACGCCGACACGTCGTGTGGAAAGACATAGGCCCGGGGCACCCTCATGCCGTGCTGGTGAGCCGGGCTCGACGTCGGCCTGCTCGTACGCGCCACTCTGCACATCCCTGCTGCTTTTAATAGCCACGATATTGGCTATGGAAATAAGTAACAACTACATAAGAAAGTGGCGACATTAACGAATGCTTTTTCGAAGTCCGGCACTTGAGCTGATTCGTGGCGGCCCAAGCTTGGAGACGCGCACAAAGCTCTTAAACGTCATCGTGTACCGGAAAAGCCTTCTCTCCCCCCAATCCCGCCGTCGATATGGAATGGAGTAGGAAGCCGCTCCATCGCCCGAGGCACCTCCGGCTCCCCTACCCGCTGACCGGGTTGGTTAGTACCTGCCTGCCATCATCAACCGGGAGCGCCTGGCCCTGCTGCCCCGTGTAAGCACATTTTCTCGTGCCTGGATGAAATGCTCTCTCTGTGTGTGTGTGGGGGGGGTTGGAGGCGTGGCGCGATGAGGCGGCAGAAGTTCATTGCCGCCATGATCCTTTCCGCCTTCGGGGCGATGGATATTGCCGTGATAACCATAGCGATGAGGCCAAACCCCGGGAAAAACAGCAATGCTTCTATTTCCAGCAGTAACTGATCACAAAATAAATATTAATCGAGATTCTGGTATATCAAAGCACTGATATCGCTTAGCAGTGGGCAAGAGAGCGTTCTCAATGTCACCCCTATACATACCGTACCAGCTATGTACCCTCACGAGATACCGATTGGTATTCTACGAAGCGTCGTTTATTCTCCATTCCCTAAGGAACTTTAAATTTACTTATTATGTACGTAATGTTTACATCTCTTCTCAATCCCTGTCTTCATTAGAATCAGTTACGGCAGCGAGCAGTATGGGCTGTATCGATACTTGGGGCTGGTGAGCGTCCCCCCGCCAGTCTCAGCCTACAAGCCTGCCTTCGATCATCAATACATAGAAAAGCCAAGACGGCATATGAAATCCATCACAAGGAGATTCTGTCGTATCAGGGCCGTCAATTATCATGGTGCTGACCCAGGGAAACCCCTATCATACAGCACAGGCCTGTCACGCGCACAACTATGCTAAGTGAACGGGAAAGGGGCCATACTCCACGAATACTTCTCGCGAGGTAGCGATAACAGCGCTAGCAGACATGCATTTTTTTCTGTTACCCTTCTTGTAGCTGCCATGATCATTAAATAAGTACCAGAGCCCATAGAGATGTGTACTAGGGAGGCTTCGATTTCTAATCAGAATCCGGCATGCGTGCTGGCTGGTACATGTTTGAGCAGGGCCATGTCAGCCCCCACAGCCGGGGAATAGCATCATTACTACAATCCTCACTTACTATGTAGAAGAAGTCTCTCCACGTGGGAGCTCAGTGTATACTGTGCAGGTGTTGTTGTCCGCTCCCCATAACCCCCGAGCCAGTGTCGGGAGGAGTGAATGCTCATGATGGGGTAAACACTCCACTGAGCAGCGGCACGTCCCTGATCTACCTCTCCCAGTCTGGTGTTCTGTCTGCCGATCTGAGCAAATTACAGCTCGGACGGCATTTGTCTCCGATGTGTATATCCTCATGCTATACCATCGCTGGCGCGTAAGGCTATAAACTCACGATCTGGATATGTAAGTGGCATCATCAAAACCAATGCTGCTAGATGAATCAGAAGCTAGTCGAAGGGGAACTGAATATTCCACGCAAGTTGTTCACCCATTCGGGCATCATGTCACTGTCTAGGGTACCGCGCTTGAGGATCGGCTCTTGAGAGGAGTAGGCCCAACGAGCTTACAAGCCGAGGCACCACACAGTGAAGATTAAAGGGATCGGGGATAGGGTCCATATACAGTCGCCGATCTTTCTCTTTGGAACACAACATCAAGCTACATAGAAAGGCCATTACATCACAGTGCTTAGCTCCATTCAAGCATCGCATCCAAGATACCCGAACGGGCATACCCACCTCTGATGGAACGAGCACCTAGACATCAAGCAGTGTGGTGGACCGCGCAGCAAGAGTGAGATGCGGCAGCAGGGGATGTTTCTTGGAGAACTCCTTGGCAATGACAACACCATAGCTTCTATTTGGAGCCCTTGAGAATGACATATTCCAATCAGCGAGCTGCTAAATGGGACTCATCGATCAGAAACTCAGACATCAAACATTACTCTTTGTACAAGCCTAAGTCATTTCCTTGTGTGAATCTGATAAGGTAGCTAGCGAGATCCTAGAACGGGCAGTGAGTCACTGTCCCTAGGCCTCGGCTTGCCCTATCGAGCCCGCCCGGCGACAGCAGGGCACACAAACATGGTGAGTCGGAGACAGGTGCTATGTTTTGTGTAAAAGGGTCTTGCTGGGGCGTTTTTCAATCTATCGCCGATATCAAAAGCCGGAGCATGGAGGAGGTGAGAGAGAGGAGTAGTAGGGGGGGATGCGCCCTAGCATAACCTACCCACGAGGCCATCGTTAGGTCGTAAGGCAGGCAGTTGGGGCGGTAGATGTATTCTGATGTTTCAACCTTCTTCTCCCTTGCATGTATGTACGTATGTATGTACTGTACATCGTCACCACAGGTACAAGTAGCGAAAGTATCAGGTACGAAGACGGCATGTTTCTTCTTCTGCTTCTTCAACACATGCAGGACGGCTCGACTCACTCTCGCCTAGTGGGACCGATGAAGGACCATGCAAGCACCCCATGTATATCCAAATCCCAACCCAGGGCGTCCGTCGATCAATTTTGGTGGAGGTCGCGGCCGCAGGCGGCGGGGAGGGGGGCGGGATGACATGTGGATTGCATGGGGAGTAGAAAAAAAGACGAAGAAGAAGAGCAACATGTGTAAGTGAAGCGACCTTGTCCTCCCTCGCAGCCTCTCCCTGCCGCTGTCTCGCACCACCAAGGCCCAATCAGCAAGTCAGTAGGGCGTCAAGTTTCTTTTTTTCTCTTACCTCCAGGCCGTGCCGCGTACGTGCCGCCGTCAGCCCCTGCAGTTGACAGCTGAGTTCCGCACGTAGCATGCAGTAGTGTAAGCGGGATTTCTTTTCCTTTGTTCCCTTGGTAGATCTTTTCTCCTCTCTCTCTCTTACACACCCTACCATCTACATATTTACCTACCGGCATGCACGTGCGTAAGTGGTGACAAGGATTGCCGATACATAGATACCGGGGGAGGGGGCGTGCTTGAAGATATGCGCCCATCTGCCATCTGCAGTTGTAGCAACAGTGGACGACAGAGGCAGCCATCTTAGGTAGCCAACCAAAACTAGGACAGAGAACGGACCGTACCCGAAAATAAGGTGATGATGAATAAGAGGGCGCTATAGCCTCCGGCAATCGCACACCGCACTTGAATCATCAGCTGAGGTCAGACCAGAGCTTTTGCAGACGAGGGAGAAATGGTTGGCTTGGAGAGAAGCAAAAGTGTGATGCACAGCCTACCTGGGCTGGGTTGTCGCAATCCCTCGGCGTATGTGTCGATGCTGTTTGGTTCTGGTTTGGGGGTGTTGGGCACGAGGACAGAAATTCACAGAGGGGGAATATCTATCCGTTCATTGGGCCTCACCCACCAGGTAGGTTACCGGATTCACTCACCGCAGTTTGCTGTGTCTGAGGAAGCGCGCCGTTGAGACGGCGAATCCTGTCCAATCATGTTCCGTCTTGAGCATCAATCAGGCTGGATGGTTGTCGCAGGGCTGCTGCTGCCATCTCTTTATCCCTGTTTTTTTTCTTCCGGTTTTGTTGAACGGAGTCAGCGAGATCTGCGGTCAAAAAAAAAAAACAATCCCTGCTTACCTGTTGTGGTATGCCCACGCCGAGCATGACAATTTTGCAGCGGTCAAATGAGGGACCACTATGCTGTTTCCTTGAAACACCCAAGGAGACCGATAGACGCAGGATGGTCGTCGGGAGCGGAGGATCAAGGCAACATCCACGCGACTCGCATGGGAGATGAAAGGGTCCTGATCAGATTGAGGAAGTCTCCATTCTCGGAAAGATGACGTCGGTCTACCCTTTTCCCATTGTCCCCCCCGCGGGAGTCCAGTTTTGGTTTGGTGGTACCCCCGGGCGGCTCCCCGGCGTATCAGAGGCTGTTGAGCTCGCGGAACCCCTGGCGAGATGGGGGTCCCGAGTTGTCGGGTTCTCTCGCTGTCCTGCCCCTTTCGTCAGCTGCTCTCCCCCCACCGGGGCCATGTGATGGGATTTTTGGCCTGGTATGGTTACCCGAGAGATGCAGTTCAATTTCACCCATCGCCCCTGAGACATAGGTATGGAATTGCCAGCAAAGCAGCAGATTGACATGTTTTCCGCCCAGAGCCAAGAATTTATCGCGATAAAAAGAAACACCCTGAACAGACTTGGCAGATGCGCGGCGGCTACCAGCGGGATATACGGCATTCCCCGACAGGGGTTCAAGACGACAAGACATCATACTGCTGTGCCGTTAAGGATTTGACACCAGACGAAAAAGCAAAATTACCATGGCGAGGTACACTGTGCGAGTGGGAAGCGAGGCATCTCGATAGTCACAAATCAGAAAACAGTTGCAGGTTGAAAGATGTTTCCATTTCAGTATTTTACTTGTACAATGTTGGTGGCGCGAGCCACTGGTATCTGTATCTTGGAAACAAGGTCATCAAGAAGGGGATTGTATACGCTGGAAAAAGCGATCCCATATTCGTAAAATTCGTAATGACTCTTCTAGTCAAGGAATACCAGGTGTCTTGCCTAGTCCTTCTCCAACTCTTACAAAGAGAAAAAGCCTTTCTGGCCGTCTCCGTTGAGATGCTCAGCACCCCGAACCGTCGCCATCCCATGCAGCCAGATGCCCTAAATAACCCTCGTCCGCCCAGGGGATCGATTGTGCTACCGTCGCCGCCGCCGCGGGTGAGACCATGCGCCAGAGAAAACCTTCCCTCCCTGAAGAAAAGACGCTTCAAACTTTTTTTGTGTGGTTCCCCGTGTCTATCGTGCCAACCCTACCAGAACACCTGAAATGCGAGTCCCTGCCAGGTATGCGTGCTCATTCTCCGACGCATCTGGTCGATTCAGCCCCGGGCCAAATTCTGGTCCGAAAAAATTAGGTGTCCCCTCGAAACGCCTTGGTGAACCCGGAAAAGACAAAACAAAAAGAAAAGAGTAAATGCACTATGTTCGCTGATGTCCGTGATGCGCCGTTCTCATGTGTGATCAGGAAAGGGTATTCGCCGTAGATCAAAAACGAAGCTGGGGAATCATTGCAAAAATGGCCTGAGCTCTCCGAGGCCGAACCATCTTCCCCCGCGCGCGCGTGATATGTTGATACATGCTGGATGCCCTAACCAAACGCAGGCGGAATATCTCTGTTATACAGTTCGAACCAGGGAGCTGTCCGAATAGCCGCTGTCGAAACTCGACTTCTCCATCGTCTTCTCGGCCGTGAGCTTCGTGTTGCTGTTGTAAGATCGGTTGAAGACCTTGTTGCCCAGCGTCTTGATCCTGCCGACCGGCTCGGCCTCGTCTCCGGGGTTGACGTATACGTTGGTGACGGGGCCGCGCTCGATGCGGCAGAACAAGGTCGAGAACAGGTAGCGATCCCCATTCGGATCGAGTAAAGGCAGGGTCCGATATCCCTCCTTCAAGTTGCAAAGCTTCGCCGTGTATGTCGCCATGGGGGCCACGCGCTCGTTGCGCTTCTCGCCGTCGGGCGACATCTTGACGCTAAATTTGACAAAGACCAGCTCCGGGTACTTTGTGGTGAGTTTGAAGTGACACTTGTAGTCGAAGACGGGATTGAAGCCGTTTTCCCGGACCACTTTGGTCGTGTACTTCAACGGGGTGTCGGTGGGCGTGGGTATGCCGACACTGCTGTCGTGCTTGTCCCGCTTGTCGTTGGCATGGAAGACCTCGACTTCGACGTACGGGTCGACGGTGCGGTTGCCGGGTAGGTTGCCGGGGCGCATGAGCTGCTGGGCCGAGATGACGTCGATCGTGAAGGAGACGTTCTTTCGCTCCAACTTGCCAACGGCTTCGTCCGGGAGGCCCTCCCGCAGCATGCGAATCTCTCGCATCGAGTGCGGTTTCAGGACGTAACCCGACTGGTCGGTGCCGCCTTCGAACATGGCCTGGTTGAGCTGCATGCCGTGGTCAAATGTTTGCCAGTTGAGCGCCGCCATCTGGACGCCCTTCCTCCAGTACATCAGAGGGTTGAAATTGTGCGAAGTGAGACGGTTGAACTGAGGATACACTCGCATCATGAAGCGCATGTTGTGTCGGTACAGAGCATCTTTGTACTCCTTCGTCTTCGTGTGCTTGCTGAACGTCCCTTCCATAAAAGACAGGATGTGGAAAGGCATCTTGCAGTCGAGTGCAGCAAAGCCGTCGAACTTGACACCCATGCAGTAGACACCAAGTTCGCCGAGAGCCGGGACGATCTTGCTCGTCTTCTTCTTGTTGGGTGCGCTCTCGCTGCCGCTGTCGTTGTCGCTCGTGTTGCTGCTCACCGTTTCCTGCACCTCGCCTTCGGTAATCGTGTTGTAGCGTTTGCCGACTCGCAGCCGGGACGACTCTCTCGGGCTGAGCAGGGGGCTGTTCGAGAGGTACATGGCAGGGACCGCCCCATTATCTGTCGTTACTGGCTTGGTGTACGGCGATGTGAGGCTGTTGGTGAGACTGTTGCCGCGCCGACGGCCGGTAGACGAGGGAGTTCTTCCTTTTCGTGACTCGTCGACGCTGGGCGCGGCTGCCTTTACCTTGATCAAGATCCTGTGCTTCAACTGCGAGGGCGAAGGCAATTTGTCCGACGACGAATCCAGCGGCTCCGTCACCAAACGGCTGGCGAAAATCTCCTTCATAATGTCGGCCATGATCACTTGCTGTGCGTTGTTGCAGTGGACCTCGAGAGATACCAGGAGAGGGAATGGGCTGGCGACGAAGGCGTACTTGTTGACGATATTGATGACTTCGCGGAAGGAAATGGCGTTGGTCATGGCGTAGCCGTGTTGGACCTGGGGCTGCCCGTCCGAACCGTCCCAGCAGTCAATCTCGATGCTGCGGCAGCCCTTGACCAAGGCGGTGATGTACCCCTCGACGCTGGACAGGTCGGCAACTTGGCGGCCCAGCAGGTACGTGTTGTGGGAGCTAGATATGAAGTACTCATGCAGAGGCCGGTCGAGAGAATACTCGGCAGGCTCGCGGGTGAGAGGGAGATTGTAAGTGGAAGTAAGATAGGCAGTAAATGCCTGCTCCGTCATCCGAGGCAGAGGGGTCTCGCCGTCTCCCAGCTCGCTAGATGTCGGCTTGGGGCGGCGGGCGAAGCGCATGAACTTGTCTTCCCAACCACGTGGGTCGGCGTCGACGTCTTCGCCCTGAGTTTCACGCAAGAACGAAGCAAATTCAGGCCAGGTGATGCCGGTTTCCACGTCCGTGGTGGCCGCTCCGCGGTACACGGCGCGAATGTCGTCGCGGCGCTTCATCTCGCGGACAAAGAGCTGGAACTCGCCGTAGTTGAGACGTCCCGTCTTGGTGACGTCAGCCAGGGTGAATTTGCTCTGCAGCTGCTCGGGCGAGATGTGGATGTGCAGGTTGCGGCACACGCGTTCCACGCCAGGAAGATCGATCTCCTCGTCGTCAAACGCATGCGGGCGTCCCTCGAACTGTTTCGTCATCTCGCTGGTCCAGTAAGCACGGATGGCTTTCTCGTTGAAAGACATCAGGGATGTCATGAGATCTTGGCGGTGCTTCGAGATGGCGTCCAGGGCATTCACCCAGCTATCGAAGGTCTCCTCGTCCTCGGCGATCAGGTGCATGACCTTGCTCTTGGACTTGTCGGCCTGGGCGTACAGAATGGAGAAGAAGCGGCCCTCCTCCGACTCGGGCACTTCGTAATCGAGACGATACTGCCGGATGTCCGAGCCTACGCGGATCTCCTTGATGTCGTCGATATAAATGGATTTGGACGGGCGGCTCTTGTCCCAGGTGATCTTGGCCGCTTCCGAGTCCAAAACAAGGAATATTTTCTTGTACTTCCTCTTCTTGGAGACCTTGAAGATGGAGGTGCCCTTGATCAGGGCTAGCGGGATGACAGGTCCGGCATGTGCGCTAACCGGAGACATGGAGCCGGTGTTGGAAGCTGGGTTGCTTGTGGACGAAACTTCGCGTAGCGATCCGTTGATCAGGCCGAGAGCGTTGAACTCGTCTCTCTCGTCCGTGAAACCATCGTCCGAATCGCTGTAGAAGACGGTTTCAGGCGGAGCAGTATTGTTACTGTCACTTCTGCGGCGCAGAATAGCAGGGCCGATGGTACCGTCTCGGCCTACAGGAGTGACGGATGATTGGCGGCGGGTGGGTGCGAGCTTCTTGGCTCGACTTGATAGTCTCCGCATGAGGCCTCCTTTGCTGTCCCTTTCTCGGATTTGCAAGGCTTCGGCCAAGGAGTTGGCGCTAGGGGTTACGCTAGGATTCATGGAGTTGTTGCTCGGCTTGCGTGATAGTTGGGAGTCGCGAATTATCAAAGGGTCGCCCAGCATCAAAGGTGTAGGTGGAAATTGGTCCACGTCGCGGCCTAGGAACGGGAAAGGTTCCGGAGATGCCTGGACAGAGCCGCTCGCCATCAGTGCGGCGTACTCAGGCGTCATGAGCGGCGAGTCCCGTGGTAGGCTGGAAGCCATAGAGGAGGCGCTCATGGTCGAGGAGGGTATGGAACTAAGTTTATGGTTCGCCAGGGCGGTCGTCTGGACCTGGCTGGGTCGGCGCCGCCGCTGCAACGAACCTTGAGAAGAGCCCTGGATAGCCATGGGAGGAGTGGTGGAGTTGGCATTTGGATCGGGACTCGACCGTGGATGTGAGGTTGGGAGGGAAGGCATAGTGGTATGGGTGCGGGATACTGCCCGGCACAAGGAGACGCGATGGTCTACACGGTTTATCGATATGGAGGAGTAGCGCAGGGCAGACTGAGCTATGCGGGAAGGCGTGGCATCTATGAAGAGGATCGTCCAGTTGGTTTCGTGGGCCTCATGGTTCTGCCAGGTTTAGAGAGAGAAAAGGATCAAAGCTCAGTGGCCCATGGGCAAGTAAGTAGGCGGGAGAGGAGCAGCAAGGGTTTATAAAGATGCAGTCGAATCTCAGCATACACGGACGGCGCCGTGACGGCCGTAGCTCAAAATGAGAGCACGCTGACGCCGGGGCCCAGGTGCTTTATATACAATCTTCCGAGGCAGCAAGTCGACACCCCACGATATCTATTGGGGTCCGGGGCAAGGTGGTGGGCAGGCCTACAAACCACCAGAGTCGGCGTTGCAGCAGGCCACAAAGTACTAAGCGAGTACCGGTACGGCTTTTCGAAGTGAGTACGTCGAGGTACAAGCAACTGCACAGATTGGCCGTACAGCATATACGTGCAGCGCGGGTCAGGACCGTGGAGGTATCCTGCAACGGAGGGGTGCCAGTGGCTGGCTCTCCTTCTGCTGGGCGAGAGAGCAGCAGATGAAGGTGGTGTTGGTCAAGCAGCGGAAGTATGCAGGTCGCTTTTTTCGGCGGGAACCACGAGAGACTAGGGTCGTCAGATATGCAGATAACCCACACGGGCGATCGATATTGTTGCTTCCTATGCCGAGAAGAAATTGTCCACAGGTGTCCTGGTTGGTCCTTTGCGTTTTTCTTCGTATTCTGTTGAGCTACCAGGAGATTGCAACTTCTTTTTTTCTTCTTCTGACGAGAGCCGGGGCGAAAGCTGGAGCCCGGTACACCGCCCGACAGCGACTTCGTACGTTCTACGTGACGGTGATGCTCACACTAGCTTTCCCCAAACACAGTCGGCAATTGTTTCTGTCCTGTTGGCCCAATAGCGCCGCGGGGATGCAACGCGCGCGACAAGCGAGGACGACTATATAGAACTGGGTTGATCGAGACTGGCGCGGGCTGCTGGATTTGCGCGGCCGGCTTGGGTAATGGGTGGTACAGCGTTGGTATATGCGATGCAGATGCAATTGATGCGAGGGAAAACCGAGATGTGTCGACACTGGCGATTTGTAGTCGTTTGGACGCAAGGCGGCTTTTGAGGTCTTCTTGTCTGGCAATGGCAGGACTTGAGGTTCACTTATGGTGCAGTAGTAGTAGACGGGGTCGGGAGATTATTAGTGACGGAACAGAGAAGGGATGAGAAGGCATGGCCGGACAGGGAACCGGGGTGGACGATCGACAGGTACGTACTGAAGACTCTAAACAAGTCGTTCAGCAAGCTAGGAGGTAGCTTAGCCTGGAAAGCCAGGGTTGCAAGAGAAGAAAAAAAGGGAAATAAAAAAAGGAGGGGGTGGAGTGAGAGATTGGTACTGTGTGCGCAGCAAGACTCGAGAGGACTCAGAAGAGAACAGACAGAGCGAAGCAAAGGATTGGACAAGAAGAACAAGAAGAGCACCCGGTGCGCAGTGCACTACCGAACAACAAAAAAGAAACTTTGCAAGTATCGGCTGTGGAGAGGCGCATTGTATCGTACAGTACAGTAAAGCCGTCCGTAGTGTGTACATGCAGCAGAAGTACAAGGAAGGGGAGTCAGGAAGGCTCATTGAAGGTACAAAAAAAAAAAAAGGGAGTACGGCACAAGGCCTTGAGTCTTTGGCCTTTGGGGGGGAGCGAAGCAGGAGAAGATCGATGACTCTTTGCGGGCATAATTCGAGTTGACTGGTTGAAATGGAATGGCACATGGGGCGTATCCGAATAAGAGAACCAGCAGAGCACCAGCTCCAGTACCGCTACTGCCAGTACGTACTGCCCTTGGCTACGGGCGGTCCAACATTCATACAGGGGAGACCCCAGGATTGGGCTTGATTCAAGAATGTATCGCTACGGCGTGTGCTGTACCTTAGCTCTCTTTATTTCTGGGCAGTCTCTTACGGTATGTATCCTGGGCTCAACCTCTTGCGGGCGCGCGCTCTCTCTGCTGAGTCTGCTTTGCCCTGCCTCCCTCTCACGCTCACAGCATGCATGCCGGTCAGATCCAGGGGTAGGATAACAGCTGTGTACCTACATCACTTTTTCCGGCGTCCCAAGAAACAGCACACTGTGCACGCATTCTTTCCTTTTCTCTCGATCCCCCATTGGCAAAGCATGTACCTCTCTACCTGCATCCATTCGATCCCACGAAGCATACGGACACGGATGTTTGGAAGAGACGATTCTCAGTCCGATATTGCCGAGAGTAGAGTTCACATTCCAATTGCATTCCACGATTATGCCGACCAATTGGGCAATCCTCGGAAAGGTTCGCTCGAAAGCTAGTGTGTATGTAGGTGTAGATACTCCGTACACACATATGTGTCCGTATCGGGCGGAGAATCGATTGACTAGGTATCCGTAGAGGCACATTGGTAAACAGTTTTGTAGATCTCACTGGTATTGGACGTATCAATGGGAAGAAAAGGGAGGGAACAAGTACATGTGACGGGCAGTGAGTGGGCGGGCGAGCATTGGAGCTGCTGCAACCTGCAGCGAGGAAACAATGACAGGTATGCTAGAAGGAGTTGGGAGGAACCACCGCGACCGTTATGCTAGGCTAGCAGGCGCGCTAGGTCTGGCACTGCAGACTACCAGACCACTGCAGCTGCTGGCCGCATGCGTGTTGGGTACAGCAGGTACTTTTGACCGTGCCGTACGCTGAGCAGTACCTGCTCAGAATAACGTGTTGATGACTAGAGGGTGGAACTGTCGCTGACGGCTTCAGGAACAAACCTCCTACAAAGCAAATCAGTGTGCTACAAGACCACTGTACCTCAGGCAGACAACCGCACCAAGGAAGCGAAACGCCCTGGGTACTGCCCGCCGCGGAACTGGAGCTGCTGAGCGTGTCCTTAGCACGGCTGGTATAGGTGGTGCTAGCAGTTAGGTACATCAATGTCCCATCAATGTCCCCATCGATGCTGGCTGCCCAGAACCCCACCGGCATCCAACAATGACTTCACCACCCTATATTGGGTGACAGCGCAATTACCTATAGGTACCTAACCTATGGATTGACGTGTTCGTCATTGGCGCATCGGTGGCAGCGTTTTCACCGCCAGCTCCCGGTGCGGTAAAATTCCAGACAGCAGAACCCAGGTGACAAGATAAATTGGCCAGGGCCAGGAGCGCGTGTGAGGACTGTATGTGTGTGCACTGTAATTAGCATTCTGAGTCAATAATGCGGCAGTAGTTCGCATTCCCACTGGCTGGTCTAGGAGAAAGTCGGTGCACCGAGAATGAGTGGCCCAGCCGAGGTGAGGAACGAGGCGGACTATCGAGCTCAATGCATCTGCATCTACAGAGTACTCCGTACACAAACGTGAAATGTTACATTTGCGAGCCACCAGGCCGAAAAACAACAACACTGGGCCAGCAAGAGCTCTGCATAATGTGCAATTAGGTCATGTATCCATCGGTGTGCTAGGCGAATGTTGAGCCCTGGAATATACGGAGTACAACAACCACCGTGGTTCTAATTATATATGCCAGTGGGCAGGTCTTTCGTCCGTACGAGCGAACCCGTAACGTACAATTGCATTTTTCTTTTATTCTTGCTCTCCTCTGAACCTGGGTCCAGAGAGACTGGGGGAGATTGAGAGCACTGAGATTGCAAGATTAAAACTGAATCCAACCTAACCCAGATGCATGTGGCAGGTGGATCCAGAAGCACCTAACCCTACCGCGGTACCCAGTACTCAGTAGATTGGATCAAGCGATACCACAACGCATTTTGTCCAAAAACTTGCCCAAAAGAGTAGTAATTGGTAACATCACATCACCGCTGCCAACGCACCTGCATTCTGCTGAGCACTTCCTTTTCTTGCCTGTCCCCTCCTGACGGACGGACTGATCGACCGTTAGAAGAAGAACAACAGCCAAAAGTTGGAAGTTCCGTTTTTGGCATACAGTTGTACACCCATCTCCCCTGGGAAATCGATCATCCCTGGGCCTCATCCAGGGTCCGGTAGGGCGCAAGGCGCAAGGTCATTCGTGAAACCACCATCGAGAGCCCATTGCCCGATGTACCAACGCCACAACACAGAGACAGCTACGTAGTAGTGGCAGACAGACAGATGCCTCCAGCAGACCAAGGGCAGCTGGAACCGTACGGTCGCTTCGAGAAGAAGTGGACAATGTGACCTAGCCTCTTGTAACCTAAGCTAATGCTAATTGCGAAACAATATGGGGAGTAGGCTCCTCTCTGACGATCATCCGGCCGTCGGAGAGGCTCCATCTCCAGTCAATAAGGGCAAGAATGGTGCCACTGTTTTATTAAGTCGCCAACCTTATTGCTCCCACTCTATCAGGGACACAGGGACACAGCAAGCAAATTTGATACTTTGCTAAAAATCCATCGCGCCTGGCCGAGCTCCTCGCTTGCTCGCCCGTCCTTCCGCAGACAGGGCAAACCATACCGGGGAACAGCACCACGCCATGCCATCACCGATGGTGAAATCTGGAATGCGCGCCGTCTTACTACAAGCTACAGGTGCTGCGCTAGGGGGCCAGCTGACAGTAGGCTGGTGGTGACGGCATCATCCGAGAACCCGCATGTATCAGTCTGTGCTGCCGACTCCATTGCGTCCATTGCGTCCATTCCAGTCGTCCGCTGCCCTAATAGAATGCATATCAACTGCAAACCCTGATGGCCTGTTTTCCCCGGGGCCAGCCACTTGTCGGAATCGCCCGTTCATCATTGTGGGCACTGGGAATTGCTGAACGTCATGTCTTTATAACCTGTTCGTCTTGAAACTGCCTGTATATTGGCGGCCTAGCAAGGAAACCGTGAGGGGATAGGATCCCAATGAACCCATAGCCGGGCCGTGATGCGTTGTCTTCCGTCCTTCTACGGACAATAGACTTTTTGTCACATCGAAAGAGTCATTTGGGTCAACCAAAGCTCTGCCTACATTGCAATCACCCAATGGAGGCTAGCCGTCATCTCCCCCCCAGAGTACGTCTGATTAACAAGCGAGACACTACGGATCTCGAGAACCTCCAGTGAGCACCATCAGCGTTGGGAGGCAGCCCTTTGCTCTCCACCCCCATCATAGCGATGTGCCTTGATTCCAACACTTACGCCTATCGTTATTTGCCGCGTGTTTCGTGACGATTCAGACAGGCGCATGCCCTGGAATCAACGTTCGTGTTATGTTTACTGTAGAGTTCCCAATCGCATGCTTTTCTTGATTGCGAGCTTGCGCCTGCGAGTTTGCCATTGCCCTGGCTGGCTCCCAGCGGGAATTACACAAAACCATGTGTTGTCGCCATGTACAGTGACACACTGGGCCCAGCGCTGGAGGTAGCAATTATACCAGAGACATATTCCTTGGTCTCCTACGTAGGAAGCCAAGGTCACATACCTAGCCAACATATTCTGGCCTATCCGAGCATTCGCTGTCCAACTCCGCATCACCGAACGGGTAAAGGAAGCGCGGCGGCAGGGATTCTGTCTATAATGGCAGGTGCTAAGTCGGCATGATTGGCCGAGGTGACTCGCATTAGGAAATATCTAGAGGGAGGCGTGGACTTCACCGCCCAACCTCGACTCATCTTGTTTGATTGACCATTGGCACAGTCGTCGCCGCTTACTTGTGGTACAGCTAGTGCTGACCAGGCTGTAATCTTAGCCACAGACAAATCGGTCTTCTGGATTCAATTGCTACTCCGTCGCTGGGCCGCGTCTCAGCATCAACCTGTTCCTCGACGGCGGTCGGCTCGGAGCGACTTGCAGAAAGGATCATCCGAAGATGTTAACGACAACGAATGGCATACCTCCAATAACGGCAAGCGAGCGTCCAAGCCTCACACAGCATGAGGGAAATAGGCAGTGCTGGGTTTTGTTTTTAGATCGTCTGTACTCCGTACATCTTTATGCTCTTGGCTAATCAGGCCAACATCCCCGTGTTCTGTTTGGTTTTGTGCTCCTAGGCTGGGTTACATCAGGTGCAGCTTGTGATGTGATTCCCAACGCTCATGATGAAATGACGGTCCTACGCCCTGCCTCTGCTTGCCTGCTTCACCAACACCCAACGCACCCACGATAGACAGAAAAAGGAAGCCGCACGCGCCGTGTGCGCGATATAACCCGGGCGATTGGCGTATATACTCTCGCCTGCGATGCTCGACGCCAAGACAGGGGTCAGAGTGTCACGAGGACAGTTTCTCGCATGCTCAGAACGTTACATGCCAGGGCACGTCGTAGGTGATCAGGGGTTTCGACCAATGAGCGGCCGCCGCCAGAGACAATATCGTATCGTGCACTTTTTCGAGGCCCTCATCTCAGTAGCAGCGCATCAAACTATTAGAAATGTCGCGACACGGCTTGTCTGTCACGTTTCTTATCTCCCGGCCTCTCGGGCTTTCCTCTTCAAAGCTTGCCGGAATGATTCACGGCGACAACCTACAACTGCATGCAACTCTCGACGGCCAATAGGAGTGGTTTCCGGCCTGCATCAAAGGCATCAGCCGGGTTCCCAGTCGTTCAATTGAGCCACGACGCCGGAAGACGCACACCCCATTCACTGCAGAAAGCCAGAAGGGCGCATAGCACCGCTCATATAGGCGTATGCGTCGTTGACCTGTCATGAAGCTGCAAGATAACAACGATCCAACAGGTTTCCGAAGCGACGTATCGTGTGAACCTGGCCTCTACAGGACAGTGCAGTATAGAACATCGAGTATATATGACCAAACTGAGACAAATACTAGGACTATAGTGTGTCAGTTGGCCTGGCATTGGATCAGGACTTGCTTGCTCCGGTGGTGTCAGGCACCGCTGCGAGCTCATTCGCAGGAAATGGAGGGGTCCGGCCCCCCTCATTCTCCCAGTCCACCATTCAATTCCCCAGGAAATAGGAAATAGACTCGTCATACTGCATGCACATGTCACGAACAATCGTGGCACACCCTGATCCTGGCTAGGATCAGTTGATCCCCCGTATGCCTCATTTTGCACAGGCGCTGCTCATTTGCGAGGGCGGCTGCAATATATCGATCGCACGGCTTATCTTTGGGAGGAGAGAAGTCAGAACAAGCCGGCGTTCGCAACTGATTTTCAACCGGTGAGGCTCAAATTGACTCTTGAGAGGCCAGCGCAAATGACTTGCATACGAGCTTGCCCGACCTAGTATCGCCTCCTCCTCGTGTACCCGGAAGGGTATGTTCTTTCGGATGGCTTTTTGGACTGCTACTACGACTACAGGAGCACGCAAACAGGCACCATGCGCGTGGCATTCGATAACGATGTCAGAAAACCCAGCCGGGGTCTATCAGCCAGCCAGTCAGCCAGCCAGCCAACCCCGTACTTGCCTTCTTTGCGGTTTCCTTTTCTGAAATGCGCGCGCAACGCGGCGCCTTGCTTCCCACGTCGTCGACGGTCCCAGAAGTCGTGGTACCGCACTGCTACCTCCAGATGGTACGATGGCCTGCATAGGTACTGCTGGATACATCATGACAAAGCTCCGACGCGAAAAGATCCGCTGCGGGATGGCATCGCCCGGCTGTTCCGCGTTCGACTTGCAGCCGCATGGCGTGCGGCCATCGTGCAGCAGCAGCAGCAGCAGAAGAAGACGGAGAAGCAGAAGCAGCAGTTGCAGTTGCAGTTGGGCGTATTGATGCGTTTGCGTAGGATTATTGCCCAAACTCGTCTCCATGAGTGGCTCGTTAGTCGAGGGGCCAACCTCCACGGCTGAGCTGAGCGTCAGAGAAGAGCAATTGATTGACGGGTCCCTCCCTCACATAATTGGCATCCCACCCAGAGCCCACCCAGCCTGTGCGGCCTGTGGCACTCGACTTGCCAACAACAGCTGCAAAGCTGCAAAAGGGCACACAAGGTTTGGGGGCAGGCCGGTTGGGGGCCATCACGATGGTTCGTGGTTCTTCGCAGTGTCGCATCGTGCGCGCGCGCAACCCACCCCGGCCCCGTCGATCAGCGTGAAGCTTCGTGATCTCGACGCCGGATGCGGCCTAGGCGGCCAGCTGTCAATGGCTGATCTATTTATCAAGGGGAAACCCCGGTGGTGCTCTGGTGCTCTTTCCTCGATTCTACGGTACCGGTACACATCACGCTCCCAAGCTTGCCAGATCCTGCTTAAGCGAGCAGGATCACCCCCTCTTTTGCAGGCTCCGATCGTGAACAAGCCGCTGCCACCACCCGCTTGGTACGATTGTGTCCTACATGTTCTGCAGATTACCCATGGCGCCTCATTTATCGATGTGGCTCTCCTTTTTCCCGGCGCAAGGCGCGGCTCTGAGGGTATTCGCGCCTTGGCCGGTGTCCCTGTCCCTGTCCCTCGTTTCCAATCACGGCCGCCTGTCGCCGGGCAGGCAATTGGGCTCTCTAGTATCAGATCACCCAAGTCTCGGCAACTGTTTCGATCGTGATGAATGTGTGTAACCAAACGAGCGTCCACTGCAAAGGATAAGCTACATCTACACTACATCACACCTCCATATGCAGCTGACCAGTATGCACGTAGTCGCATGCACGCACAAAATAATCATTTAGGCTCAGCCTCTACATGCGTATGCTGAATCCGATAAGATTCGTAATGGCGACGCAACCTTGTAGACGTCATCCATGGTCGTGGTCCCGAGCTGCAAGCCCTTTGGGGTCCCTTTTTGGCAAAGGAAAGCCACGGGGCCAATCAGGACTCTGCATGCTGAAGATTATTCATGAGGGGTTCTTGCGACCCGAACCTACCGAACTCCAATTGGCAAATGGCACCTTTTTAAGGCACCCAGATAAACGCCGATCCATTGCTGTATACTACAGTCTATAGTCTATTCTGAAACAGTCGCCTATCTGGCCGGCATCTTCCAGGTCTTGCCATAGTAGGAACAAAATGATCGACCATTCTGCCCTCCAACACTTGCGGTATCATCCACGAATACATAATGGACAATGCCGGTAATAACGTTGCTAAGAGGGTTGATGGGTTTGTTCCTACGACCCCTAGGTAGAGGGCCCTGAGGCTTTGGAAACAAGGGGACCAGACACGTGCAGGCGCCGGGATGCTACGAATGATGATGGGCGGGCGGCGGAAAGGGTGGAAGACGTGCCGCGCGACAAGTCCTCAGACATGGACATCGATGCCCTGACCGCGGCCGCTGCCCGCCACTCTACTGTGTACGCCGAGCGCCTCTGCATGTGTGTGTAGATTTGATGTGCTGTGGGGAAGGAGAGCCGATCCGAATACCAGGCTCTCACGATCCCCAAGTGGTGTGGAGCGGCTATGGTTTCAGCACCGACGAGCGATATTCCGAGTCGGGACTCGCTGGTTGGAATGGCGCGCAGATAGGGGGATTGACAGGAGGGAACATAGGCTGGAAAGCAGGTTTTGCCAGGACGGAAATAAAGACCAGCAAGAATGCCTTGGAAAGTGAAGATGTCACGCACATCATCTTCCCCCAGTTCACATCGGACACGTAGGTACGGTAAACCCTAACTAGCATTGAGCAGCGACGGGGAATCTTGAAAATGGCGAGATGTAAAGAGAGATCCAGCCAGTGGTTTGCAAATCATCGACCCCTGTTCTCCTGGGCTCCCCTCTAGCCTGGCCTCCGTGACGTCCATGGCACGCGAATAAGACTTGGAGCTCCAGTCTTTCTCATCAGACCACCACCACGGGTAACCGGCAAAACGTGGCTACAACTACAGACGGTCCACCGACAATGAGCACCTGCCGTCCGTGTCCGAGTGTCCCTCGTCGACAATTCGGGTGGTGGATCGGATAGGATAGGATAGGATAGGGCATCGAGGGCATGGCCGTATCTGGGAATCGTCTCTCTATCTGGGCATCTAATCCCAACTCCACGCCCTATGGGGAGGGCCGGCCAGGGGGGTGTGGTTGGACGCTACGCCGTGGGAGCACATCTCCCAATCTCCAATAACACCGTGTGCATTGTGTCGGGCGGGACGGTGTACAAGGGCAGGCTGGAGGCGACAGGGGGGGCCGGGGAGGTTCCAACATTGCAACATGGAGAAGAAAAAGATGGTGTTCTTCTAGAAGGCAAAACTGGGGCCCTTACCCAGCTTGTCGGATCCATCGGTGCTTTGCATTTATGTGTGTAATATGTAATATGTACTTGGGTATGGGGGTGGATGGATGTACAGGTCTTGAAGATAGCCCCCCCCATTGAAGAAGATTCTGTCTGTCGCATCCAAGTCCAGCGCTTCTTTTTTTTTCTCCCTGCACAATGGCCGAAATACCTAATGAGAAGCACGTATATATTTTTCTAAAATGGATAACAGTCTGGTGGGGTTGTGACCCTATACGAGCCAACAAATGAAGGCTCTCAAGTGAGAAAACCGGTGCCTTAGATGTTGCGCTTCGCCTCACTTTTTTGCCAACCTAGGGGGAGGACTAACTAAATCAGCAGCAAAAAAAAAGTATTAATAGCTACATATATGTACACACTCGCATACCGACCGGCGCTAGTTCCGTTCGCATAGCCGCGTTCGTCAAGCAACCAGCCGTGACCCTGTAACAGACGGCGGTGATGGATTTCTATTCTTGTGATTGTTACGAGGGCGGCGGACCAGACGCGCGACGGGGACAAGTGTTATATTTTCATCTTGTTTATTACTGTGTTTTACTGTGTTTGTTTGGCTTCGATTGGATACCACCCGAGGCCATGCACAGTGGCCGGCGATGCGATCGAACTGGAGTGCATCGTTCCAATGACTACGGAGCACCAACCAGGGTCTTGATTCGCTTTCTCGGGCCCGATCAAGGAGTCCTTCAAGCAACAATTGCATGGCCGGAGACATCCAGTTCACCAAGACTACCATGTGCTTCTGCCTCTCACTTTCTCCCAAATCAGGCAGGGGGGGATGGGAGTGCGCAGGCAACACCTGCACGTCAACACATCACCCCAGAATCAACCCCCTTGGACCACTATATGCCTGACCAACGTAGTTAGGCCCGCGCACCACCTAGATCCCCCAAAAGTAGCAGCCAGCCGCTCTAGACGTCGAGCATTATGTAACGACACCCTGCTGGGTCTGCTCCCTCGAAAATCCCATACCGTCCTTTTTTTTTTTTTTTTCTGTCGGGCGACGAAAGAGTTTGAGGCGCGCGACGTGAGACCTGCGGTTTGCATGGCTCACTCATTTGGGTGCATGGCACGCACTGGCATTGGTCCAGTTTATCAATTTGGATCTGGACACACAAAACAGTTCGAGGGGCAACTTGGTGGGCTCGGCTCGACTGCTTGTCACGCGATAATGGAGGGGCACTGACAAGCAATGGCCATCTCCTCCGAGGTGCCTTTCGGCGAGCAAACCCCTCCGCTGCTGTCGCATTTGCCTCTTAGCTCTCCTCTCCCTCTCTGTTGGTGAGTGAATGCGCGCGGGTGCCGAACAGGCAGCATCTGCTGTCTACTACTTACCGTGTCAATCATTTCAACAAGGCAACAAATTGGATTCCGCATGCATAGGTCTATAAATTGGCGTCGACGCCGGCCATATGGGGACGTCGAGGGGTGATTGCGACGGCATGCGGTGCGATGACAAGAGCATATGCATGATCTCTGGTGCATTCGAACCCCTTTTCAGTCGTTATCTGCACCCTGACAGCTGCCGGGGCCAGGGGCAAAATCATCTTCTTCTTTACGGAACGGCGGCTCTCCTCAGTGATCATGATATAGCTCGACGAGGGCGAGGCGATAGTCGCATGCAGACTGCACCATGCTCCTTCAGGAACTGCGCGCCCTCCCCGTTTGGGGAATTGTTGTACGAATCGTCGGTGAGACTGACCAATCTTCACCGAGAGCCTCCTCACTAGTATGTCCTTGTCCTACCTGACTTGTCACCGCCCTCATCGCTCGGGGCTTCTCCAACGCCATGCCATCGCACCCTTTTCCCTGGGAGCAACGCCAGCAACACAGAGCATGTTAGGGTTCCTGGCCCCAAAGGTGCTGCGGTGTTACTGCGACCTCCGGGCTATTCTTACAATCACTGTTTCATCCTCCAGCACACCGCCGTATCCTCATCTGCAAGCTGCTGATGAAAGGGCCCTAATGCTTCTGCCTGGTCGTCATGCAATTGGCATCATCGAGCCTGGCTTCAGGCAAAGTGAGTCAGCAGGGGACGATAATATGATATGATCGGCCATTCTACGGCCGCTGGTACGCCGCGACCTAGCGTCCTGAACAAGGCCCCTTGCAGTCTGCTGCAGCTTCGCGTCTCTCCAGCTGGATCAAGTTGATCGCCAGCCAGGGCCGCCACGGCCAGATACTCGTCACTGACAAATCGCCGCGCGCTGTACCTGTCGGGGTAGCTTGGGGTACCAGTACCCTAGGAGACCCTGGGAGACAAGGCCGGTAGCCCTACGGGCGGATATTGCCAATCATGACCGCGTGCGTAAGTAGACTACATCCATTCGGCCGCCTGCTGCGACGACTGCGGCTGCCTGCTGCGTGCGGCGCCCACTGCCTATATGCGAGATAGAAGAAACACGGGCTAGGATATAAGCGAGCGAGCCCATGTGAGATTGCAACGGGGACCCTGACCCTAAGGCCATGCTCTGTTGTGTTGGCAGGGTGTGCCGCCAACCCGTCCAACCTCGTCAAAGTGAACCGTCCACGAGTTACATGCCCACTCAATGGAAATTCAAGTTTGCAACGTCGTCCCCCGGCGAAACTGAGCTCGCAGAGCCCTGCCTATGCTCCTGCCCATGCTCATGCCCATGCTCCTGTACCTTGTCGGCGCAGCATCGAAAGGTCGGTAAGTCGATAGAAACGTAGGCAGGCTAGGGTCTCGTTATCCGGGGATTTGTTTCCTAGAAACGAAGTAAGCAGGGGCGCTGCACGCTGGTTACCAACAAGCCGGGTACGCTTGGTCTGAGTACCAAACCCCTGATGTCAATGGTACCGCAAACGCCGTACCATCATTCGTCACTTCCACCCTGTCGTCGCGGTTCGCCTTTTGCAACTACGCCGTGCCAAGTTGCTAAATCACTGCCTACTGTGCACTTACATTGCTATCAATAGCACTTGACCATATTCTTGTCATTTCTCACAAATAATTGACCGCCTTGTGATGTGCCGTGCGCCCATCTTCTATTGCCCTTCCTCCAAGCATCGCCAGGTCAGCAATCAACGCGCAGCAGCAGTTGGCAGCGAGGAAGTGGATGTGGCCATCACGCGCTGCGTACGACATGTAAGGTATGATCCGCGTCCCGATACAGTTTTGCAAGCGCACGCAAGCGTGAAACGTGGGCTGCGATGCGGTCATCATTCCATCAACGCTTCCATGCAGATGACTGGTCCGATGGAGGGTTACCTGGCCCAATCCGGTATCTCAAAAACCCAGGAGCTGTTTCCGCCCGCTCATGATTTGACGCTGGGGGGGTACCCATCCAGTGAGAGCGAGGCCATATACCGAGACCGCCAGACCGCCGAAGACGTCGGCCATCTCATCTCGCATCCACGGAGGCTCATCACGGGGTCCATCTATTTCGGGAGCTTGGCTTCCGACTTTCTTTATCGTTTTGTCCAGCAAACAGACAAATCATCGTCGCCTTTACTCAGTCTGCCGTTCCAGGCAACAGGTACAGTACTTACATGCCTTTAGGATGGGCCCCCTTATCGCGTCCGGAGAGCCATTCAAGGCGTGCCAGTTTGCAGCATGATTACCTCCCGGATGACAATTTCGCTTAATAGTTCCGGGTCAAATTTCTTCTTGAGGAAGAGGACCAATGTCATGTTCGTGATTCAGCTTTTCGCCTCTGGCCCTCCTCTCCGTCTCCCCCCTTCCACCTTACCAAGATCGATCGCAAATTACTTCTCCATATGCGGCACCAAAGCGTACGCCCGCGTGCACGAGCGTAACCCCATGGGTTTTGCAACATGTCTTTCACTAAATGCTTATACTGACTTTTGCCTACTTTGGTGGCACTCGCAGGTCTGAAAGTGCACGATACTAAGCTAGAATGAATGAATGACCACCCTAGTCTCTGGTCCCCAGTCCCCTTCACGAACGCTGCAGGGCAAAGGTAAGTAAGGCTCACCTATACCTGATTACGGTGTTTCCCCAGCCCCTCCTCCAACCCCCCATACGTACATCTATATGCATGGAAGCGCAGCAGCCACCGACCGCATCGCACCTTATTACAGCAAGTGTGGCCGTTTCCGGGGTAATGCAGTGCAACGTCAACGCTTGTAGGTAAGCAGCTGGTTTGCTTGCTTTCGGCCCTTGAAGACTGTAGTAGATTGCCATCTGGGGCAAGGTTACATCTGTAGCTGACCTAACTGGGCAATGGATCATGATATGACAATTATGGTGGCTCTGGTCGCTGGTAGGCCCATCGTACCTTATCTCCGGCGTGCGTTTCTGACTGCACACTAAAGTACGCTGATGCTATTATCCCAAGCTGCCCAGAACGGCAATTTAGCTCTCCCGCAACCTGGGAAGAGAGATGACAGGTCTCTCGTCTAGGGGGGTCAGCAGGACAGCTTACCGTCGCTATGTGTGAATGGGGACTTACATGCATGGCCAATGTTTCCCCCCAGCCCGGACAGAAAAGTCCCTGCGACCTTTACTATTGGCAAGGGAGACAACCAATAGATACAAGTCAACAACAACAACAACAACAACAAGAAGTCAGCATACCCTCAGAGCTGTATGCAAATAACGCCGGAGCTTACTATTGCATACAGCTGAACGCAATGCGAACCCAAGGTGGCGTGCTACAATATGACTACATGAGATAAGACCAGTATACAGCAGAAGGGCCGTATACGGGGGAAGACGCATGGGTCGCTGTTGATGCTTCTGCCGTTGTTGGCGATGATACTGGCCGGAGAAAGGCATTTTGGGGTTAGACGCAAACAGCTGCCTCCTCCTCACGACGGAAGACTTAAGCGAACGGCGTCGCCCGCCCATCTATCTCTGGGGAGTGGTGGGTGGTCAAATGGGAGATCAGCAGTAGGGGTCTTGTTTTGTTTTTGTTTTGTTTTTTATCGCCTCCCCTTCCCTTTCTCGTCTTAGCCGGCATGATTCTTCCGCTGGCGGGCTGCCCTGCCCTCTTCACCTTCTCCTTGGGAAGGGAGTGGAGGGTATAACCCCCCCCTCCCTCCCCCTCCCCGACATGGACGCAAACGAGCGGTGATGGGGTGGGATCTCAAGGCGCCAGTCAACACACATACGCTGCAGCGTCGCCTCCTTTCAGCTCTCGTCAGCTGGCGAGGTAGGCCGAGGCCGATCTGGCTTTGGCGCATGCGGCTGGGGGGTGGGATATGCGTTGGCTAGATCGTGCATATGGGTGGGTGGGTAGATATGTGTGTGTGTGCCTGTTCTGAGTAAGAGAGTGCGTGAAATGGGAGACGAAGGTGAGGGTGTAGGTTAGGTTAGTGTACGAAGATATTGGCCGATGTAGTTGGTGGTATATTGTCGTCGTCAGATCGATATCGAGGTACCATTTCATAGGCACTGGCTGACGACCTCCTGCACACCGCAGAAAGTACCGTACCTTGAGGAACATCTAGAAGAGGATAGCCTGCGTTTTCGGTCGTGAATCACCACGTCGCATCGCATATCTCCTGGCTTCTTCACTTCTTGCACGCCCTCCGGTGGGATTTGATAGATGTAGAGATAGATGTAAGTATGTACTTGGCCCGCGAGACTTAAAGCACGCAGCCATGCAGCAGTGAAAGATACTGGTCAGGTTTGACGGCTGCAGGATGATGCTCAAGTCTCTAGTTGCATACGCGTCGATGCAAAAGTCTATAGCGTGCTGTGTCTTCTTTTACATTGCCACTACATGGTGCATTGCCGGCGCCCAACCAATCAGCAGCCCCAGACCGAGACTCCGGCGCAAGCAATAGAAAATATGAAATATGCTGTGAGACCGCCATGCTGCTGCATCATGTAGACGCGTGCTTTCTGCAGCTCAGCCTGGTTGCCTCTTTTCTGTAATGTATGTCCGCCTTGCCGGGCCAGTCTCTGGTTGGTGTACGGCCAGGCATGGCTTGTGCCTCTCTCTCCCCCTCTGTTCTGTTTCCTCTGGCTCTGCTCTCAACCCCTCCTTCCCCCTCCCCTTGCATACTTAGACTTCGTGCATACAGATACGGAGGCCTGTGCGTTGTCTTCCCTCGTCCCCCGGACGGAACAGAATCGGAGGAAGGCCCTTTCTACTGGCTTATTACTGCCCCTCTCCTCTGCTGCAAGAGATCGGCCGCCGTGGAGGGGCCAGGAGAGGCACGGACAAGTAGAGAAAGCAGGGGACACTGAGGGGATGCGGAGCAACGAGCAGCAGAGGAGGGTGGTATGCGCGCGAATCCTGGGAAAGGGCCGTGCCGGCGGCCGTGGAAAGCCGTCTGCCCGCCCGCCCGCCCGCTGTTGGAATGCTGCTAGAATGCTGCTGCTGCTGCTGCTGCTGCTGCTGCTTTGGGGGCCTTCCGTGGTACCCTGCAACGTCACGCCTTCGTCACTATGAAAAAGGGTTTTTTTCTTGGCGACCAAGGCAGGCATGCCAGTGGTCACCCAACTCCAGCTCGTTTCCGGATTTGTTTGACATGGCTTACAAGATTGAGGGGGAGGGGTCGAGGTTGGGAATACTACGTGTCGACCGTACCACTCACGGCTCCTATCAACGGATGGACGATAGAAGATGAAGTCGGCCAATCACGGGATCGTGTATAATTATCACTTTCCCCTCTGTATCCCCCTACGTATGCATGTTTTTTTTCGGCTTGTTTGTTTGTTTGTCATAACCCACGTGCATTATCACCTGCTTCCCAGAGTTGTCTTTGGTGTTTCCTACATGACCCTGCCGTGGTAGTACGCTATGACTTTGGCATGCTGACTGAGATGATGATCGGGGAGCAGGGACCTGAGCGACCGTCGTGGTACAAGGCGTGATAGGGCAGAGACAGATTCTGTTTCCCTTGCATGATGTCTCGGATGGCGAGGTCGATAATTGCTGTCTGTCTCTCTTTGCTTTCTTTTTCTTCTTCCACTACTGCTTCTCTCCAGCCTATACCGGTATATGCAATGTACCGAGGTTGTATACATAATGTTTCACATGCACATATTAGACGCTGTCACTGCGAAGAGTAGTGAGACATCGTGGCCCCCTCGATCCGTGTAGCCTCCGCCATTTCCGTCCTGATGGTTCATCATCAGTACACAATCGCATGTTTTGGAAGCCTCCGTCTCTCCGGGCGTTTGGAGGTTAGACTTCCGTCGTGTCCGTGAGGACAACGAGCGATTGATTCCCTGCGTGCGTTCTCGCTTTCCTCGGCAAGAAGACGCAAGGCGACCCAACGCATCGAGAGGAGGTGCATTCAGGGTGATGCCCGAGGCCACACAACAGACACAGGGTATCATTACGTTGTTGGGATTGAATGAAGATCCTGCAAGCCCCCCCTGCAAAACCGTGTGTGTGGTGCAATTCCCCGATTGCTTGGATTCCCGGCCCCAGCGCACCGAGGAACCCTCGGCGCTGTGGGCTCCGACTATTTCTGTCTGGCTCCCTGCCCTGCGATGCGAGCAATAGCGGCCTGTCTGTCCCACGGAGCACGCAATATGGGTAGCTGCAGCATCGGCCCAGCGGGTCATGCCATTGCCTCATCCAAGACGAGCACAGCGTCGTTAGGCACACCGCAAGTCTTATCCGGAGTCCTTTCTTCATCGGACGGGATACTGTCGCCGATGATGGCGACGATGGGCATCTTCTCTGCCGTCTTGTTGGGCTTCTCGAACGGAGTAGCATCGCGAGAAACGGTGAATGACAGGTCTGTGTGTGGCTAGCACCACGTAGCCCCATGTTTCTCCTCCCCCATGCTCTCGTATAAGCAGGGCAACTAAAACGATCGTGGTAGAAACCAGGCTTCTGAGAAACTCAATTGACTAGGCGCCCCTCCCCCGGGAGGTCCGGGGTATCTGCTAGACGTGGACGACTAGCGGCCGGCAGGGGAGGAAGAGCTACTGTATCTTGCTGTTTCAAGAAACAGATGCATGCAGGGCCCAGACCACGATCGACCCAATGGCGTGGAATAGTCAACACATCCATGCCCGCTCCCGTTTGCCGTAGTATAGTGTAAACAAGCACCATCCACCATCTTGATCGAGGGCGGCTTCTGCCGTCGTGAGGTGTAGACTCTTGGCCGGATAAGGGTGTGCGGTATGTCTGGCATCACGTATACGTGGGACGGCGGCGTAGATGACGGGGCCTGTGAACTCTGTGCTGCAAAGTACCCAGAAAGTATCATGGGAACTTGGACATCCTTACCAATGATACCCTGATTCCTGGTAGCCATCGCGGGGCTTATACATAACCTGCAGCTTGTGATAGGATCGGCATAAGGTGACCGGGTTCCCTTGGAGTACCGGAGCATGTCCGCCCAAGCCAAGTAATTGGCCCCTTTACATTACCGAAGGCCATCCAGCCGTGGAGCCAGGGAAAGCTTACAGATTCACTACTAAGCGAGATCGTAATCTCTGCTGTTTTGTTTTGACCTCTTAGACTCGAAAACGAAAACCCGGCGTAGCAGCGATCGTTCATTGGGTGGTTTCGATACGTGTCAAGTGAATGACAAATGATGGCGTCTTGTGCTCCAGTAGACGAGAGTCTTCAGTATGATGACTTCGTCGAGTACGAAGGCATGATGAGAGATAGACTGATAGGCCCTCATGGCTGTCACTACCCAAGAAGATATGTGTACTGTGCTGAGTCTTTACCCAGTGACCGTAGCGAACACGGACTGAATGTCTTCTGGAAGTGTTCGTATAATGTATATATAGTGAAACTACATCAACACACTATATCGTAGCTCCAGCATACTTGGACAACAGTTATGTGGTAAGTCCGCAGAAGCGTCCCGAGGGCAATAGTAGAAAGCACTCGTATGGTAGATCCTCGCCACAAAGTGTAAGCTAGCTAACCCAGATAGAACAAGATGGGATGCGGAATATTGAGAAGGTCTCCTCGAAACCCCTGGGAAGTATGCTGCTGGTTTGAATATGAAGTAGTCGTGGCCTCTGGGGCCTTAAAATTACTGCTCTTATGTCCCCTACACCCGGAACTGCAGTCCAGGGGCTACGGTGAAAAGGCCTCAAGACCATGGACGACAGTATTGTAAATAGTAAGTATTCTGTCACTTGATCTAAATGAGAGATACAATATTCCTGATCTGTCTACCACGCTTGCGAGTTCTCCCTATCTAGGCACTTCGGTTTATGCCAACAAAGATATCATCATGCCTCTTCGTAATGCTCGTCTCGTTCATCATGACGTCCCCTCTAACCCAACCTCTAAACGTTAACTCCCCCTTCTACCAAAGCAGAGTACCACGAGCCTATGTGCCCTTTCCGGACGGTCACTCATTAGAGCCCATTCTCCGCCTTGAACTTGTCCCATGCTTCGTTCAAGGTGGCAAAGACGGTTCCGGCGATAAGTTTTACCTCGGTAGAGGCGTCCTGGGGCAGCTGTAGTCCAAAGATGGGTTAGTATTGCCATGGACAACTACGGAAAGGGGGGAGGAAAGAGGGGGAGGTTTTGCCTACCTTGTCAGGGTGCGTCTTCGCAATGGCCTTCATGTAGTTGATCTTGACCTTGTTGGCCATGACCAGCTCATGCAGACCAATCTTCTTCCAGCCGCTGCCCTCCCAGAGGACCTGGTCCATGCTGCCCAGCAACGCTCGCAAGTTATCCCGCTTGCCGTCGCGCCACAGCGAGATGCGGGCGTCGACCTTCTCGCTCAAGGCAAATTTCTCGTCGTCGGCCGCCTCGGCCGCCTGGTTGGCAGCGCGGAGCCTCTGGACCGCCTCGGAGCTCTTCTGGGGCGTCATATCCGACAGCGCCGAAGGCTTGGGACGCGGCTTGGCGGCTACCGGAGTGGGCTTCGGCTTCGGCGCCAGGGCCTTTTGACAACGTTGGCGACCGGCGATAGCGGTCGGCCCACCTACACCGGCCTCGACGCACAACTGCCATACACTGCCGGCATCGCTCCATTTCTCCATCTGCTCCAGGGCTTCGGCTTTGCGACTTAGGGCCTTGCCATACAGCTCCTTCATATCCCGGTTCTCGCCATCTCCCAACGCAACCTTCTCGCCTTCACCGTGAGAGGGTCCAATAATCTTCACCGCATTGTCTGCGTCTTCAACAGCCTGCTTAGGGCTGCCGGTTTTCAGAGCCGTAAGAGATCGATTCGTAAGCAGTACGATGCAAATTGGGTGCGTCTGCGGGATTCCTTGCAAGGAGTTTGTGTAGGAGGTATGCGCTGCGTCAAAGTCGCCGCGTTTGAAGTGTGCGGTTCCGTCCGTGCGATGTTTGGCAGACGCCTGGAGGACAGCTGGGGAAACCGATGGGATCTGTCTCGTGGGTGCTGCCGGCCTGGGCGTGATGGTGCGGGAAACTGGCGTGGCCGGCTTCGCAGGAGCAGGAGAAGGCTGTGTCCGAGACGGCAGAGCGGTCGAGTTGAAGAGTAGGTCGGGCTCGGGCTCTGCGGCCGTTTGTGGTTGCGGTGTTGGCTTTTTCCGCCGGGATGGGCTCACATATGCCTGGGCACTTTGTTCCTCAATGGCCTGCTTGTTGAGACGAGCCCGGGGATCGGCGGGGGGCTTTGAGGTCTGTTGCCACTTGGGAGCGCCAGATGACGAACTAGCAGAGCGCATGGGCAACGGAGAAGACCGATCCCGAGAAGAGTCGAATCTGGATCCACCCGGCTGGGGTTCCCTGGACCGCGAAGCCCGTTCGGGTCGCATACCCGAATCCAGCATCATAGCTTCGTCGGTTGCCGATGGACGTTGCGTTTCCGGCGCATGTTGCCTCTCCTGCTGGGCAGACCGCATCCACTTGGGCTGGTTCGGGTCGCCACCACCACCTTCGTTGAATTCGGCCACTGCCTTCTGCACCTGTTTTTGACCTGTCTTCCAGAGTGTATTCGCCGTCTTGAAGAAGCTTGCTCCCATGGCGGCGGCGCGCTGCTGGAGTTCGCTTGATCCTTCGGCCGGTGGCGTGTTGCTAGGCTGATCTTCCCTCATCCAGGCCGGACTGCCGTTGTTCCTGGACCGTCCAGCGTCCTCGCGCGTTCTACTTTGCTCGTTACGTGGGCCTCTCGATCCTGAATTCTTACTAGACTTCTTGTGCGCATCATCCAGCAGCCAGCCGACAGCTGCTTGGACATTGAGCCCTGAGCCATTCTCCGTGAGACCCCGTCGCGCATTTTCAGGGGTAAAGCCCATATCAACTAATTCTGCCACCGCTTTGTCGAAGGGGTCGTCACCGCCGCGGCCGCCACGAGGTTGGCGAGGTTCGGGTCCGGGTTCGGAGTCGGAGCTAGAGTCGGAATCGTCTATGGGCTTGCCGGGTTGGGCCGCAGGCTGCGCTGCTTGTACCTTTCGGCGCACCTCTTCCACCGGCTTTGCCAGGTCGCCTAAGAAGTCGTCCTCGTCCGCAGGTGGCGCAACAGGCTGCTGTTGGGATTGGCTTGGCCGGATTTGGTTCAGGCCGAATGGATCGTCATCGTCGTCCCCAAAGCCCCCAGAAGGGGCAGCCGCCGGGGGCTGGGACCAGGCGCTCGGGTTGCCCAGGTCTAGTGTAGCCGCATTCGCCGGGGTGCTCTTGCCAGAAGCTGGCTGAAGTGGCGGTGGGTAATGACTTGCATTGTCTACCTTGGTATTCCTGTTGAAAGCTGCGAATAGGTCGTCGTCGTCGCCACCGCCGGTCGCTGCCGGTCCGTTCTGGGGGAGGCCGATCGCCGGCGATGCGGTTCGTGAGGCATTAGCGGAACCTTGGCCCAGAGTGTCCCAGAACTGGCCGTTCCCGTACTGCGACTGCATTTGCTTTTTCTGCTCTTCTGCCTTTCTCTTTTTTTCCGCCTCCATTTGCTCCTGGCGTTCCCGTAGGCTGAGGTTGGCATTGCTCTTGGCCCCGCCAAAGTTGACGAGGTTGCTGAAGCTGTCCATGCCGGCTTTGGCGGCGGCCGGCTTGGGTGCACCCATTCCCGAGCCTTGAGCGGACATGGGCGTGTTTCTGCCAGTCACCTGGGGGGAGGGGCTCGGCCGTAGTGATGGGTAGAAGTTGCTGCTGCCCTGGCTGTTCATCGTCATTAGGTTGGGCTTGTTGGTGCCTTGTGCCGATTGGGTCGACGACCAATCGAGCCCGGAAAGATCGTCCATGGTTGCGCAAATATCGAATACTTCATATCATCATTAGGGGAGTTGAGTTGCAAAGTGGGCTGTTGTTATGCTGGCGACCTGATCAATCAATGTCAACACGCGACACGACGGGCATCTCCTCCCTCCTTAAAGTGGCTTGAACTCTGAGGTCGGCTGTGGCGCCGCCGATCCGAATTAGGTAAGCGGGTATTTTCGAAGGGCCTAGATCCGCCAGCGTCTGGCCTCTTGTCAAAAACCAGGGCCATGCGCCTCAGCTACCTATTACGCTGCATTTCGGGTCAAGTTGCTACGATGCATCCCTAGAGATGGGTATTTGCTTCTTTTCTTTTTCTAGACCTGGCATTGACACCAATCGATCAGAATGCTTGAAGGCTTGTTGACGTGCATGAAGGACAGAGCGCAGGTGTTCATCCGGCCACGAACCTACACAGTCCCAAAACGATGCCAGGTGCCGACCTTTGCCTACATGAACCCGATCAGTGCACAATCTCGAGGAGAGAATCTCGGTGTGGTCTGGTGCAACAGAAGAGTGCTTGGAGCCTGGCATTTTAGCTATTACGACGAGAACAGGAAACACGCCGTCATTCGCCAATCGCCCGGGTCAAGAATCACCTAAGGAAATCCTAAATCCCATTATATTCGTGCACTCGTGACCATTACCAAGAAGGACCGGCTGCCGCACTTTGATACGCTGCTCCCGGGCAACTACAGAAAAGTGAAGCATCGTGTAATTCCTCGAGGGCTATACAATACAAAATATAGAAGATGGTGGAGGTGGTGATGATACAGGAACAGTTTGGGACCCTGGAGAATGCTATGCAACTTGACCTGCCATCTGAAAACCCCGGGGGGAGAATGCTACTCCAGACGGGGGGTTTCCCAGCGCTGCATGGAAGAATAACTTTAAAGGATGGTCCCAACGGCTTGTCGAAACATGGCAGCTAGGCGAGCCGGCGAAGGATTGAATGTCCACCTTGCACGATGTGATGACGAAAAGCAATAGACTATTCAGTCGATCGTTATAGAAGCACGAACTATTCTTTTTTCTGGAAGAGATAGATCTGTCCATCTGTCCATCTGTCCGTTGCGGGACCCCTTCTAGGTACCTTTCAGGCTCCTTGCCATGAAAGCAGCAGCACACTTAACCCACTAGAATGTACAGCATTGACTGCGTACCCTACCACGTATTGCCTACAGATGTTCAAAATCTTTTATAGTATGCTATTCTTGCCCATTAATTCCTGGATGCTTTCTAGGCTTGGAAATGGTATTTTGACTGAGCTATCAAAGATGTCGAATGCAATGCGCACATTTGCCTACGAAGCGCAAGCCGTCGGTCGCCAGCGCAATTGCATACTCCTTTTTTGTGACACATTGTGAGTTAAGGTTGAGACGATCGGCAGCAGCTGTCATTTGGATCTGCAGAATTGCCTTTCTCGAATTTGGTGGCACCGCGCTCTGTGGATAAGCCCGATCCGACGCTGGTAGTGTGTGACGTAACTGGAAATGAGCAGTCAGACTTCTCCTGATTGCCGACTAGGTCAAGGCAAGATGAGCTGTGTGTCGTTGCTTTGTGCCCCTCAATCTCCTATCTCCAATCTTGCTTCAATCAGCAAATGAAGGAGGTGAAGGAGGGGATTCCATACAAGTCCCGCCAGACGGCTGGCCAGACATGCCATAGTGAGATGATGTTAGAGAGGGTGCAAGGCCATGCGCCATTGGGACGGGCAATTCTTGGGGGTCTCGTCGGAGTAGGAATAATCACGCTAGCGGTAGACAAGAGGGAAGGGGCTACATAAGTGAGATAAGGCTCCGAATAGCATCGTGGATGAGCACCTAAATAGAAACAGCTCGACGATTCAGGTCTAGATCCTAGCTGGTCGGAATTGAATCGCTCAATTTGTGCTACCGTTATGGATGCACAAAGCGGTGGTCTTCTTAAGATGCTACACTTGGCGCCATCTCTACCAGTTATTCTTTCAGTTACCTCAGTCACAAGCGCCGGCGGCCGGCAGCACCAGCACCCCCGGCTGAGACGGCAAACAAGGGCGGACTCTCCGGTGCCTGCAATTCGCCAGCATCCGTCGAATAAACGAAAGGGGTACCCCTGAGTAGACTTCCAGAGATAGAAATAATCCGCCCTGTTGGCCCGTCTGATTGGCTAGTCTGACCCTAGCCAGGAGGCTTGCTGAAACACCTTGTCATGCCACCCCTGAAAGTCCTTCCCAAATGCTAGGCTGCCCCACCGCTGGATGATGGGAAAGATCTTGGTTACCACTCACCCCTCCTTTCTATCCGGCCGCCCCTTTCCCTTTCTGCATCTCGTGGCCTGCAGAAACAACTGCATATGACACACTGGACACGCAGTAGCTACGGCACAAGCACGCATCGGATGGCGTGCAACGTGTAGTATGAAACGCACTGCCAACACCAAAAGGGATATCTCACAGACGCCAGCATCCGCCCGGCAGTGTTGCACCACACGTCTTCAAGCGAGCCTTGTACTGCATTACCTTGCTCGGGCCGGCGCAAGTCTCAGCTCACGGGCTGATCAGCAGCAGCTTGGGAAGGAGCAGAGGAGGTACTGTAAGAATGAGATAAGCAAGGAGCGCAAACGGCTGCGGCGCAAAGATCCTCACTGCTGCAAATCAGGATGGGCGCTGCCCAGAACGCTTGCTGCCTGTCCTGGGCACGCTAGCTACCAGCCTGTTGGATGTGTCCTGTTACGATGCTGACAGCAACCGCCACACCCCAAGACTCCTGCTTCCCTCCAAGGTCTACATGATACTCGAAATAGAGATATGGCTCCGTCCGCCCATCCTGCTGATGCGCTATAAATTACTAGGCAATATATGGAGAGTAGGCGAGCAATTAAGTCGTCGGGATGGGCGCTCGGAGTTCGATACTAGTGCTGGCTAAACTGGGCCATTTATCCCTGGTCCAAATTAGTTCGCCATCTGAGCAGCCCGTGTGTGTGATGCGATGCTCTCGCACCTCGGTCGCTGCTTACACCCATCGATACCCCTCTCCTCACGCCAGATGCTATGACTGATCACAAAATATTGACACAAACATAGCAGACAACTGTAAAGAGGGAAACAGATGCGCTGGCACGATGAAGATCGTATGTTTCTTGGAGGATAGCATATAACAACAGATGGAAATGTGTGACCACTTCTGTCTCTTTTGTCGGCTCCATGCAGTGTGGGGGGTACCTGACTTCCGCCGGGCGGTTTTGACAGTGAGCTAAGCACTAAGGCAGGTACAGGAGAGGTGGGCGCAGCAGCCCACGCCAAAGTCCTGTCAACGGCTGCGCATAAGGGAACGCCTCTGCCATTGCGCTCCTGACTCGATTCCAGCCACCGATCCATACCACGAAACAGTGCATGGTGATAATAAACCAAACACCATTACAACAAGACGTCATTTAAATATTACAGGGCGTATAGCTTGATTTGAGAGGAGAGAGGAGAGAGGGAAATAAAAATGCGTGGTATGGCTAACCCGCCAAATTTCAAGCGCCGTCATCAATGATTAGGTACGGAGCCCGTTTGCCAGCACAAGAGGACCTTGGACCCCCCAGACTCGAGACACCAGACGAACCCTGGGAAAATGCCCAATTGCTTGGGGGCAGGCCTTAATTAACTTCGTGTGCCAAGGGAGGATCTCCCAGGGTAAGCGACATGGGGTCTAAGATCCGTTGCTGGCCATCGCCCGGCTGCCTTTTTTTCTATCTGCCTCTTGCTTCTTGCTTCTTGCCTCTGCTCTGCTCTGTGCTGTGTACCTCCGACTTGTACATTTCATGTTTTGGTGGATCAGCACGGCTACAAGAGACGAACGTGTTATGGGCAGGCAAAGGAGATTATGGCTGTGGATCGAATCCGAGTGATGTGCAGAGGAACCGCCAATTGGCAATGGGCTATGTAGTGACCCCCATGTCTCTCGCTTGCCCAACCTTCTCCTGGCTCGATTATCAGAGAGTCGGAAAGAGTGTGTGTCCCGCTGTAGAAGAGGTGAAGGCGAGGTGTGGGTATCTGTAGACTGTACAGAGTAGTGCGATTCGTTCCGTGTTTAACGGGCGGGGCCTGGTACCGTAACCCTTTTGTTTGACGACCACCACCACCTCCGCCCAGGTACCGATTGAATTACACTACACTCCTTCTGTCCTCCCGTCCACTGCGCATTCCTTCCCTCCCCAACCTTACCCACGCATTCGCTCATTTTTCACCTTCACCTCCTCACGAACCTGTGTAGCCACCCAGTCCTTCTCGATAGCGCGCCCAGTTGACTGGACCCTCATATCTAGAACCCGGGCATCCACATTCATTTCTTTCAACCTGTGTTGATCGCATTCACTCCCTCTCTCTTTACCCAACCATCCTGCTCTGCCAGAGAACACGACAAGCCTTCCTTTGGCATTCTTCACACTCTTTCTTCCCGCGTGGTTGGTATCCGCTACTACAAGTGATCGCATTTCAGGAACGTCTTCGGGCCTCCTTCACAATCGTTGGCGTCTCTCACTTGAAAGTTGCGACAAGAACCACTTCCCACCGCTGTCCAAACAGGGAAGGCACTTGAAGCACAACAACAATAAGAAAACACCCACGCCGACCTTGCGATTGTTAGATACCCTCGACCAATCTTTGCATTGGTCTTCCGCTCCTTTTGAGAACAACCCCCCAAAACACACTCTTTCTGTCGGTTTCGGTCCCACAACCAGATCCGTCAATTTGACTCGACCTGACGTCCCTCACAACCATATACGTTCAAGAAGTCGACATATTCAACAACCCCCCCAATCGCCAAGATGACCAAGTCCCTGGTCCTTCTTGTCGCCGCCCTTGACGCCATCTCTGGCGTCTCGGCTTTTTTCCGCATGGAATGCCGTGGCCGACTTGCCATGGCCCGTATTGACCCTCTGGTGAACAAGAACGAGGTCGGCCAGCACGTCCACGCCATTCATGGATCCAGCGGTGAGTTCAAACTGCACAATTCCACATCCCGCTTTGCGTAGGAGATGTAAAAGCCCGCTGTCAATAAGGGCTCGATACTAATTCGTGCTGCGTACATCAGGTTTCTCTGAGACCTCGGGCTTCAGCGACCTCCGCGGTGGAGACTGCACTTCTTGCGCCGCCAAGGAGGACATGTCCGCCTATTGGACTCCCAACATGTACTTCCAGCATGCCGATGGCACTTTCGAGGCCGTCGAGCAGATCGGAGGCATGCTGTCGTAAGTGCCTTTCCGTTTGCCCCACAGGTCATTCGGGGCCATCACTAACACAAACCCAGCTACTACCTGTTCCGTGACCCCAAGAACAACGTCAAGGCCTTCCCCGAGGGTTTCCAGATGATCGCCGGAAGCAACTACCGCCGCGACTACCCCCTCGGCGACCCCGCCAAGCCCGACCCGCCCCAGTCCAACTGGAGAGCCATGGGCCAGACGTCGCAGGCCGACCTCGAGCAGCGCGCTCTGGGTTTCAACTGCCTGGATTACTCCAAGGCCCCTGAGGCTTCTCTGTTCCGCCACTTCATGCCCACCAAGGAGTACCTCGACCAGAACTGCCCTGACGGTATCCGTCTCGAGCTGGCTTTCCCTTCGTGCTGGAACGGCAAGGACGTCGACTCCAAGGACCACAAGTCGCACATGGCCTACCCTGATCTCGTCCAGGACGGCAACTGCCCCGAGGGCTTCGACACCCGCCTGGTCACCCTGTTCTACGAAATCATCTGGGCTACCAACGACTTCAAGGGCAAACCCGGCCAGTTTGTCGTTTCCAACGGCGACCCCACTGGTGAGCAATGGACACCTGCTTGGTCCATGAACATGTGCTAACATTGAATCAGGTTTCGGATTCCACGGCGACTTCATCAACGGCTGGCAGCCCGATTTCTTGCAAGACGTCGTCGGCAACTGCACCAACCCGTCTGGCGAGATTTCCGACTGCCATCTTCTAACCCTCCAGAGCGAGGCCGAGCAGAACAAGTGCAAGATCAACCCCCCTGGAGTCCTGGCCAAGGAGAACGTCTTTGGTGGCAAGCTCGGCAAGCAGCTGCTTAAGGCCCTGCCCGGAAACGTGCCCATCCAGGCCGGCCCCCAGTCCGCTACCCCTTACGCTGACGGCGGAGCCGGTGGGTTCTTCTCTAGCCTCTTTGGTGGCAACAAGCCCGAGAAGACCTCCAGCACCTTCAGCGCACCCACTCTCACCTACCAGCCCGCCACCTCGTCGTCGTACCCCGGCGGTGCCATCTTCCTCGAGTCCACCCCTGCTGCCGCTCCCAGCTCTACCGCGTCCCCGGTCCAGCCCAGCTTTAAGCAAGCTCTGGCTGCGCCGGCCACTACGCCCTCGCCTGTGCCCTCGCCTGCCACTACTCCCGCTCCTGCCGTCTCGTCGGACCCCAACGTCAAGTACGAGATTGTGAGCACCCAGACCGTCACCAACGGCGCCCAGGTCCAGGAGGTCGTCTGGGAGGAGGCCGTCAAGTACGTCACCGAGGACGTCGTCACGACCACGACTGTCTACTCCGGTGTTGCCGGCCGATCCGAGCACAACCGCAGCCACCTGCGCCGCCACGGCCACGCTGCCCACCGCGCCTAAGGGTTTTGTGACTTTCCACTTCGATTCATTGAAGATACTAGGGAGCAGCCGTACAGGGCGGATATTGCATTGCGATGTTTGGGTTCGATCCCGCATACTATGATTTCACTTTTTTTTTGTGCTGCTCTTGGAACAAAGCATATTTGATTCAGCTGGATGGAAACGGAGTCCGTGGCGAGCAGCGTACAGCACGTGCATGGAAGGGAGGAGGCGGAGAAAAACAACAAAAACAACGGTGTAGCGGACAATGGCATTGCATATGAAATTTCTGTTAGGCGTTACAAGGACAAGAGACACCCTTATCCGTAGTAGGGAGTTGCATTTTGGGCCGGCATACATCTCTTCTGGTAAGAGGTGGTTGACCCTTTCGATATCTCTGCCATGGTCTGGTCTCGGAAAGCTGCATCATTCATATTTGCAATCAATTCTTCAATCCATCTGATCTTGATACACCGAAACCTCTGTGCCAGCCGTTTGACTGTCTGATGTGATGATGTTTATATGTTTTAGTATAAGTAGAAAAAAGGCGTAGCATCTAGGCCATGTATGCTCTAGAATTACGGTGGCCCGGATCTAGCGGTCGATAGTTGGGTGTTGGTCCCTATTTTAGGCGCTATGTTGCGTGGCTATTGGGCCTTTGCACCGCCACAGGCCCCTCTAACCCCTGCGAGGTTACGTTTCCCCAGGCCTCGTAAAGTCAGCTGGGCTAGGCTAAGCCGGATTGTTAATCCAACGATCCAGCACTCCCACGTCGCTGTCGATACTGATCTATTCGTTGTCCTTGTTTTTTTTCTTGCTTGCCCATATCTTTCTCTGCGGAACCTACTGGTGCAACGTCGGACCTGGCCATCTCGTCCTGTTTGTTGTGGATATTAGAACATGCGGTGAATCAACACGCGGCCCTCTCTCGCCTCCCATCAACCTACATTCTTTTAAGCCCCAACCCGTTCTTCGTCCCCAGCCTGTCCGTACCTCATGGCTACGAGGAGTTCATCACCTACGTTTGCATCCTCCAACATGGCGCGACGCTGGGCTCGTCGGGTCGAACGGTATTGCTGCAGCTGTATCACTTATTTCCCCCTGGCCTTTGTCTATGGCGTGACGACTTGGGCTGTGTGGGTTGTTGTGAAGATTGGAAGTATCTCCTCCAACTCGCCGACTGCCTGGACTGGTAAGTTGCCACTCGGGACTTTTGTCGACTAAACTGTTCATCAGGCACATGCTTCCACCCAAGACTTGATACTGACTGCGGCATATCCAGGCACGCTTTCATCGATCGGCGGCATCATCCTCTACTCCCTCCTCAACTGGTCCTACACCACCGCGGTCTTCACCCCACCCGGCAGCACGACTAACGACTACGGCTACTCGACTTTGCCGACGACCGCCCCTCCTTCCGCGACGTCCTTTACCGTCAAGTCAAACGGCGAACTACGCTTTTGTAAGAAATGCCAGGCTCGCAAGCCCGACCGCGCCCATCACTGCAGCACCTGTAGGAGATGTGTTCTCAAGATGGACCATCACTGTCCCTGGCTTGCGACTTGCATCGGCCTGCGGAACCACAAGGCCTTCCTGCTCTTCTTGATATACACTACCCTATTTTGCTTCTACAGCTTCGCCGTTTCCGGGTCCTGGGTCTGGGCCGAGCTTGTCAAGCAGACACAATACGTCGACACTCTGATGCCCGTCAACTACATCATGCTGGCCGTCGTCTCGGGCATCATTGGCTTGGTCGTCGGCGTTTTCACGGGGTGGCACATCCTGCTTGCGAGCAAGGGCCAGACGACCATCGAGTGCCTGGAGAAGACGCGCTACCTGTCACCCCTGCGCAAATCGATGCAGAACCAATACACTGCGCAGCACAACGGCGAAGGCATGGCGCTCCCCAAGTACGGGCAGCAGCTTCTCGATATCCACGCGAACGCGCTACCGGGGGTCACGCGCCCGGAGGAGGGGGAGATCCGTGTCAGCCTGGATGGGAACAACGACATGCGCCCGACGCACATGTCGTACGAGGAGATGGAGCGCATGAACTCCCGGAAGCGGTACGAGGAATACTTGGATGAGCAGGACTCGGAGAAGCTACCCAATGCGTTCGACCTCGGCGTGAAGCGAAATCTTTTGCACCTCTTCGGGCCGTCTCCGATGCTCTGGTTCGTCCCCATCATCAACACGACCGGGGACGGTTGGGCATGGGAGGCCAGTCCGAAGTGGGTGGCGGCGCGGGAGCGGCTCTCGAGCGAGCGGGAGGAGCAGCGGCGGCGAGAGGCAGCTGCCGGGTGGGGTGTCGAGACGCCCAACTTCATACGGAGCCAGCCCTACGAGCCTGAGCTGAACGGGACCACGCGGCATTACCTCAACACCCCTACAGCGCCCTCCGCGCCGCCCCGCCCGAGCGTCGGCCGGCGGGTAGCCTCCAAGGCCGATCGCGTGCTCGGCCGCGACCCCGGACTGTACGTCGACGAACCGGCGAACTCGGTTTCTATGCGAAAGCTGAGCTCCCAGGGCATCGACATTGATCATGATGATTATGATACGGGCAGTGACGATTCCGATGACGACGTCAAAGAGGATACCGCGATGAACCTGGTGACAAACGGGGCGTGGGCTAAGAGCGGCGCCAGCGGGTTATTGCGAAAATCGCCATCAAGGACGGGTTCCAGCCAGTCGATGGCCGCGGCGAAAGAAGACGAGGGTGTAGACTAACTTGGCTCCCTCTGAGGGGAGGGGGCTCCGCTCTGGTTGTTTTTGGACATACAGGACAAGGTTACGGGCAAATGGGATCGGGGGTTGGTATTATGAAATGTGTGAGATATTGTATTAGCAGACATGCTTTCCCCCCTTGCCCTCTTCTGTGGCAAAAACAATTGTGCAAGTCGGGCTTTGGCGGTGTTCGATTATTCGTATGATACATGCATGCCAGTCGCATTGGGTTCCGGGCGAGCTTCTTTCAATGCTACCTATGGTTTTGTATTAGGTCGTCTGTATGGCGTTACTTGGAATATAGAAAGCGAGCGGGTTGTTCCTCAGCCTTATGGAATCCATGATGATTTGAAGACACGACGACTCATAAAGGGGGAGGGATACTGTAACATTCGGTATTGAGTGGATGGGAAGGAGGTTCTTTGAAACTTGGTTTCCTTTTAGCAATGAGTTTTCAGTCTTATAATAGAGAAAAACACCATCACTTTATTTGCGTGTCAGTGTCTTAGCCGTTTGTACATTCAGGTGCTCGTCATATCATCATGTGCTAAGCGGCTGAGCATGGCTACATGTGTTTTGCGTTCAACGGCCGTTGATTAAGTGTATAGAAGCCATTGCAAGAGTTGGATAGTGGTCATACGCGTATCATTTTCAGTACCTGTCCGGAAGCAAGGGGTATACCCATCGCGGTTCTCCAAGCAGTTGGATCTAGAAAGTTGGGACCGCGCGATGAGTTCTTTGCAACCACCCAGACAAGTGTTCCACGTGTGTGAGGCCGCTCAGTCCAGTATGATCTTACTTATTAGTGTACAACTTGAGGGAACCAGCAGTCTATTTGCGAATACCCACGTACTATTGCAACAGATGACAGGCTGGGGTGATATTGCTGCCCGGTAGAACTGCTGCGACCGTCAAGTCATCAAGACACGGCGGCGATTTACGCGATAGCCAAAGACATGATGAGTCGCAAGACAATATAGAACCTCAAACGACCAAGGTGGACATACCCGCCATCAAGCCGACAAGAAATGATGCGCGTGAGGTAAGGCGAGGTTAGCTTGTCTCCCGGTCACCAGGCCAATGGGACTGTTGATTCCGCTAGGCACGGGTGACAACTGTTACATAAAGCACAAGACGACAAGATGATAGGATGGTAGTGATTGGATGCCAGTAACTGACGCCCAGGGCGGTTCGCTTGTCATGAATGGCTATGATACCGTGGGCTTTTCGACAGCTACTCTACGCGAAAGTATCTTGTCGGCCTACCACCGTATCGCGCCCCTTCTCGTCTCAGGTATGAACCGTAGCAAGTGGTGCGGAAAATCGCGTACCCTGCTGTGCTTTCACGGACTTGTTGTAGCGCTGCTTGATGGAAACCGACCGGCACAACAGGGTGTAGGAGCCAACCAGCCACTTCACATATCTGTCTCTCGCGTGTCGTGGTTACTGCATGCTGGAAGGGAAAAGCTCCGTGGCCAATCGACCTACGTCTGGCTATCAATATTGGGTCCCTGGCCTGTTGGTTGCACGTTTTAATCTTGAAGGCTTTATTAGTGGGAGTTGAGCGGTCAAATCCCTCGCGATTCATTCCATTTTCTGTTACGGTACGGACGCGTGCATGTCCTTGAGTCAAGACGGACGGGCGTCTAGACCGTGGGGATTCCAGCCGAATGGATACCTCGCACGCATCTCCAGTTTTTTCCAATTAGGATCGGGAAGTGGTTTTGTCGGAGTTGTGGTGGATGGTAGATGGTGGATGAATGAAATGCCAGTCTAGGTCTAGTAGTGAGGATATTTCAAGGGGCGTGTCCATGCCCACTGGTTCACAGCCGCCTCGTCGCACATGTTACAGCCGCGTGGAAACTTAGGAAATGAAGGTGGTGCCAATAACGCCTATACCCAGCCCGACATATAGACCGTGTTGCCAGGTCAAGGGATCTTTGTCGCGGGCGATAGGCCGTTATCCGAGTCGCTCTCGCTGATGGGTGGGACCCATCGTCTATTTTGATGAAACAAGTCCTTATCGGCGTTCCCTCCATTTGCACAAGGTCAATTATGCATATCTCTGGCATGGCCCCCACGCCTGGTACCTAGCAGAGGTACCGAAGGTTCGTGGTTGGCGTGCAGACGGCGTCGAGCCTGTAAGGCGGAAAGAATTGCGCGAGCGAGCGGGTGGCGCGCTACTTCATGTTGGAGGGGTGGAAAAAAGGGAAGCGAAAAACAAAAAAGTCATCAGCGATCGATGATTCGTCGAGACGAGCTGCCTGCTCCAAGTAGAAACTTGCAGTCATCGACCCAGAACTGGACGGGTAGAGCGAGAGCGAGCGGAATATATGGTGGGCTACTACTATATGCAATGGAGTCGGTCGGTGGTCGTGCCATCAGAACATCCAAGCATCGCGAGGAACTCTGCCTCTGAGTTCTCTGCCTCTGTCTCGGGCCAATTCTAACCGGCCGGTCGGGTCGGGTTGCAGCATGCTTACACATCGCATCTCTGATCTCGGTGCCGAAGAAGTGGAGGGATTCCCAGCAGCATTTGCAGTTGACCATGCTGCATACTGTGCCATCTGTACCCCGTGAAGCGTAGGGACCCTTTCTTTCCTTCGCGGCCCAGGTAGTTGCGGTGATCCGGAGATATTTTCGTGGGGTCGGATCGGGAAGAGCGGCACAATGCAGCAGCAGCAGCATTTGGGGCCAAGCACCCAAGTGAATCAACCCGACCTGCCACCGTTCGGTTTCGAGAAGTCTGTTACGAAACGTGGGTATCAGGGTTTTCTCTGTCTGGCATGTCGGGGTCGGAATACTGGACCTGCATATATGTCTTTGCATACGATACCACGTATACCCGTCTCTTCGGAAATACGCACTCGTCAAGTCCTGTATACAGAGTATTCTCCCCAAGCGTTAGAACGACCTCCAACCTTCCCCTCAATTCAGTTTCGGCGATTTCGTCAGTGGCTCTCACAGAAAAGAGGTGTTGGCGGCATTAGTCTGGACAGCTAGGGAGCGCAGGAGAGGGATAATGACGTCAGGCCAAGTGGCCAGCTGAAAATAGCCTCCAGTTGTCAACGCTGTCCGTGGGGGGCGCGACGATCCAAAAAGCAAACTCCCAACCACCAACCGCCAACGTCTTTGGGCAAGGCCGAAGAGGGTAACCCGCCCTGCCGCCGGACAAACGGGCGGGCGGGCTACTTAGACTAGCTAGAAATTCACCGCTCAATCCGTCATCTACAGAACACGATCCTGACGTCTCCAAGAGGAGATCCAAACAAGTATTCCCCGAGGTTGGTTGGGCTTTTATGGATTGGACACAATGGCACTTGGACAGAACGGTAGGTGATGCGCAGTTTTTCCGATGTTTATCAAGGTTGATCTACCCGATGTCCTTATCAGCAGAGTGCCCTGGTATGTCGGTGGCTTGCAGTAGTGTGTCCTGAGTCTCCCCCTATCACCCGAGGTTCGTGTCTGTCAGATAAAGAAAGGAGACGAATGGCTGGCAGTGGCATCATCAATCGACCGAATCTCTTTCGCATTGGGATGATTACGGCGGGAGTCATTGAATGGCGAGAGAATCATAAGGTGCGGTGCAGAGCACGTTGTTTGTTTGTTTATTGAGACGACGCCGGTTGGAATTACGAGGTGTGCCAGCCGAATCCAAACCCGTTCGTGAAGCTGCAAGCAGCTGTAAGTGCTGTGCCCCCCACTCAGTGTTTCCCCCTGAGCAGGGAGGGCTGGACGGTGGCATCGGTCGGCGTCAACCGTCGTGCTGCGGCGGCGTCTTCTCAGGGCCCTCGCAGGCGCAGGAGCCGGGAGCCCCTGCATTGGATGATCGACCCTGTGCGACAGTCGACCACAGTGTAATGTTATCAAAGAATCTTGGAAGCCGGGAGGATTGCCCGTGGAACATTTGAACTTTCAGGCCTTTGATCAACATTCATCAGTAGAGCATTTGCATCATCTCAGCCCATGAACAACTCTATCTGTCCATCTTTAATCTGACCGACTGGGGACACAGATGCGATATGACGTCCCGGCAGAATCCCAAGCACATGCCAGATACAGCCGACGCTCAAGAGAGAGCGCGAACAAGGCATTGGGTGATTGATTGATGGCTTGCTTGCTCATGGCCTAACTAACCGATCGCGCAGCCGGCTTGCATGCACACACATGCACACCCACACACAGTACGGAATGCAGAGGAACGCTTGGCTGCTTGCTTTGGCTTCCACTGGCAGCGTGGGGCGTCTTGGCATGCTAATTCAAGGCGTGGCGTTCAGGTCCCGCCGCCAAGATCTGGTGGTGGATACGGTGGATATGGTGGATGCACTGGTGGATCGCCCAGCTTTTGATGCGATCGCCTACTTATGTACATATCCAGAAGAGCGAATAGCAGTGCCAGTAGTGAGTAGCACCCTACCACCCACCACCCACCACCCACCACCTACCAAAGCCGCTAGGGCCCTATCAAAAATTTGAGCGGCCAGTGGGCCTGGCCATGCCCAGACAGCCCAGACAGCCCAGAGTGAGTGACTCGGAGTGCCAGAGCAGGCCAGCAAGTTGCAACCGCTGCCCGGCGGCCCTGCCGCGTCATATCGGATTCTGACCTCCCCCTACCCGTACCGGTATGGTAGCGACCTGGACAGGGATGGGACGATTAATAGCGAAATACGTGTAGGCCGTAGGGGCTGCAGGGATCGACGTTTTGTGAATACTCCATCCTGCCATCCATCGCCTGCAAAGTGCAACGAGCACTGCACCACCACCGCACGCTCGCCGAGGAGGGTGCTGATTCTCTATCCGTACATATTTCACAGGAATCGAGACCTCCCCTTCTCCATCTTTTTCTCCATTCATTAAGCAAGTCTCTCCATCTGGCTTCTGTTCTCTTCTGATCTGGTTCTTTGGGGGTTCATCACACTCGTTTTCAGCACGCAATTGCAGTACCAAGCATCCCCCTCCCCAGTGTTTTATTCTCCAGGTATTCCCCAACCCAACACCACCAGGACCTGTGGCCATCTCATTTCCATTGGAATCAACACCTCAGACTCTGGACCAGCGTTCCATCCGTCGTGATAGCTGGCGTGTGCCACCGATACTCTTCATCTCAGAGCATTCTTATCCCATGGTAACCGCCCACGTGGATGGCTTCCCGACAATCTGAGATGGGTCCTCCTCCTCTCCAGCACCAGAGCTCCTTCGAGATGGCCGAGACATCTTCGAACCACCACACCTACCACGAGAGCACCGACTCGGGCAAACAGCCCCAACACGCCCATGATGCCTCGTCAAATACACTAACCCGCGCCGACACGGTGGAATCCGACGGTGTCATCTCACAGAGCGACAAGGAAACCCAGGACCGCCGGGACCATGCGGCACGGCTCAACGATGACTTAACCCTGCTCGGCATCGAGCGCAAGATCAGCAACCAGGAGGAGTACCTGAACAAGTCGCACTCGAGGCGCTCCGAAATCATCAAGGAGGACGTCTTCAACGCGCCGACTAACCCCAACAACCTACCTAACCTGACTGCCCTGCCTACCCAGTCCGAGGAGGAGCCTAGTAAGATCTTCAACGCCCTCAAGCGCATCAAGAAGCTGCCCCGTGCCGCACGATACATCTTCTACTTGCTGCCCATCTTCCTCATCCTGCTCATCCCCGTCTTCCTGGGCATCTTCCTGCCTCAGGACCTCCAGCCCGTCATTGGCGGGCCGGGGGGTGTGCAGCTGCTGTGGTTCGGCATCTGGCTGGAAATCGTGTGGTTGACTCTCTGGGCCGCCCGAATCTGCACAGCTATCCTGCCGTTCCTGGTGCGGTTCGGCGCCAAGATCCTGGGCTCGGGCAACCCCAAGAAGTGGAAGGTCATTGGCGAGCAGATGGAACTACATACCGCGCTGTTCCTCTGGATGCTGGCCTGTCTCATTTCTTTCCTCCCCATCGTCAACAACCACAAGGTGGCGGGGCCGGCGCCGGAGCCGTTCCCCGATATCAAATGGATCAACATCGTCCAGAAGGTGATTATCGCCCTGTTTGTCCTGGCCGCCCTGAACTTTGTCGAGAAGATCATCATCCAGTGGATCGCCAACACCTTCCACAAGCGCACCTACATGATCAGGATCGACACCAACAAGCAGTACGTTGCGTACCTGGTCCACCTGTTCCAGTACTCGGGAGACCGGCTGGCCACGGAGGAATCCGTCTCGGGGTACAACGCCTCCGGCACCAAGACGCCGCTGCGTGCGTTCCAGCAGAACGTCGGCACGGTCTTCAACAAGGTCGGCGACGTTGCGAACCGCGTGGCCGGCGACTTTACCGGCCGCGAGGTCCGGCTCAGCAACCACCCCCGCAAGGTCGTGTCCGAACTGCTTCGCAACTCGAGCTCGGCCCAGGTCCTCGCAAGGCGCCTTTTCCGCACGTATGCCAAGGACGGCGCCGACGTGCTAACGCCCGACGATCTGAGCCCCGCTTTCCCGACCGAGGAGGACGCCGAGGCCGCCTTCTCTATCTTCGACCGCGATCTCAACGGCGACGTATCTCTGGAGGAACTTGAGGCCTTCTGCGACGAGGTCCACCGCGAGAAGAAGGCCATTACCGCATCGCTGAAGGATCTGGATTCCGTCATTAAGAAGCTGGACCAGACGTTCCTTGTGATCGTCGTCATCATCACCGTCATCGTCTTCATCTCCATCATCTCCGCCTCCGCTAGTGCCGCTTTGGCGTCCGCCGGCACCGCCGTCCTGGGTCTGGCCTGGGTTCTCCAGGCGACCGCCCAGGAGTTCCTGCAGTCCATCATCTTCGTCTTCGTGAAGCACCCCTTCGATGTCGGCGACCGTATCACGGTCTACGGCAACACGGGTGCCAAGGGAACTGGCGACGACTACTACGTGACGGAAATTTCGCTGTTGTACACCGAGTTCAAGAAGATGGAGGGCCACATTGTCCAAGCGCCCAACTCGGTGCTCAACACCCTCTTCATCCTCAATCACCGACGATCCGGCAGTCTGGCCGACGTGTTCAACCTGCGCATGGCGTTCGGCACCCCCAAGGAGATGATCGAGGAGCTGCAGGCGCGCATGACCGAGTTCGTGCAGGCCAACCGACGCGACTACACCGGCAAGATCATCACCGAGCTGACGACCATCGAGGACACCTACTGCATCGGCGTCAACTTCATCACCTTCCACAAGTCCAGTTTCCAGAACGAGCTGATCCGTCTGACGCGCCACAACAAGTTCGCCATCGAGCTCTCCAAGCAGACGGCCGCCATCGGCATCCAGCAGCCGCGCCGCCAGCTCCAGATCGCCGGCCACGACTTCCCGGTCTACCAGACCAACATCTCGCCGCCGCAGCGGACCGACTCGTACGGGCAGCAGTCGGTGGACCACTCCAAGCTGACGGCGACGCGGCGCCAGCGCTCCAACTCGCGCTACAGCGACAACAACGCCAACATGGACTTTTACCAGGACGTCTTCGCCTCGCGCAAGCAGGCGCCCACCTTTGTCCACCCCCCGCGCATCCCCGAGGAGGCCGTCGCCAGCGGCGCCAACCTCGAGAAGACGACTAGCAAGGCCAGCAGGACCGGCAGCAGCCGTGGCGGCCTGTTCCACCGCACCATGACGCTCCGGCACAGCATCGACCAGAACAGCAACCGCAGTAACGACCGACACGACATGGTATAGACAAATGATTACAGTAGTTATAGACTTAATTCCCCTTTAGAAGAATGCCGATGCATCAAAAGCAACAAATTTATAATGTTAGAGCGACAATTCTAATTCAAATATTTGACATTTGCCTGTGGTCCCAGAGACTGAAGAAAAAGGCGTTGAAGAGTAGAACCGTGCCGGCTCCGGAAATGATGCAGTGGGCTTGGACAACTGAGACATCGCGCTATGTTGTACCAGGGCCGCTTGCTTTGGATTAGAAATTAAACAAAAATAGAAGAGTATTTACTCACGGGTGATAAAACCTATGTCCAGTACCAGTGTGCCAGTAAAGTGCCCCATCCATTGCCCCTTGGTTAGTCGCGGAGTATGGTAACGTCTACTACAGGGCTGGCTATCTGTGTAAGTAAGGGGTAATCGCGGGTAATCGTGAAATAGCACACCGACTGTGCTACGGCGTCACAACAAGTGTCACGTTATAATATCAATAGACACTCGCCGCCTAAAATGCATATGCCAATTCAACTAATCAATGCTCCGCGCCACGCATCCCTAACCGTCCATCCATACTATCCTCATCATCCTCCTCGTCGTCATCGTCATCTTCCTCTTCCGACTGTATATCGGCCACTGCCCCTGCGCCGGCGGCATCCGCCGAGCGCTCCCCAGCAGCGGGCCGGCGTCTCTTCTCAAAGTCCTGCCGGTGAGCCTCGGCCATGATGCGACGAATGCTCTCGCCGCCGGCCCGGACATCCGACTGCCTACGCCGGCGCAGCCCGCTCTCGTCGGGCGTGCGGGCCTCTGAGGCCGTGGTTTCGGCCGTAGCGGCGGGCGCCAAGGCCTCAGGCGCGGTGCTGGTGCCCGAGACTTGCTCGGCAGGAAGCGGTGTGCCATCCCGCTCGTTGGTGCTCTCCTCGGAGCTCGGGCGCTCGATCAGCGGCTCGTGGTCGAGGTGGTACGGCAGCGGGACGTCCCGGCTCGCCTTGTACTGGCCCACGTTGGTGCAATGCTCGTTTTCAACACGCAGGAGGGCCCACATGCCACGGCGCGTGACCTCGGCGAAACCCAGGAGGAAGGAGACGGCTGTGCTGTGCTGGGTATCGTGCGTGAAGATGGCGTAGAAGATCCAGGCGAAACGCAGGATCGGGTCCACGATCATGATGAAGTAGTACACCCACCGGCGCTTGAGCGCGAGAATATCGCGAAGCAGGTGGTGGCGCGCGTCGGGCTGCAGGAGCGAGAAATCCATCAACAGATCCCAGATGGAGCAGTAGATGGCATTGACGGTACTGAAAGTCACGAACAGCGCCAGGTTCGAATGGGTATTGTTGAGGCGGTAGAGGGACAGCATGACGGCGGCCAGAATGGTCATTGCGTACTTGCCGCAGTTGACAAGATGCGGGAACATGTTCTTCGTGTCGGCATAACGTCGGATACACTGGAAGGCGCGCCAGATGGCCGGAACGGTGTTGAAAAAGCCAAGCAGCCTGGAATGGCTTGAATTGCATTGCGACGGGTCGTTCCACGAACGAGCATAGAGGCAGAAGAAGAGTTCCACGTTGCACATGGCATATGTCAAAGAACAGTACATATCGCCCAGGAAGAAGTCGCGAAACTCAACCGGGAAGAGCCCAGCAAAGAACAGGCGATACTAGAGACACTCAGTACCCGTACAGCTAATGGTTGTGGGTTATGACTTACGTGGGAATAGACAAACCATTTGCGACTTCGGTGCCCCAGGATAGGCGCCGGCAAAAAGATGAGCACGAGGGTGAAGAATATTAACAAGATCGGATAATACAGAAACATGTCGGGCGACCCATAGCGAGTAAAGTTGAGCCAGATAAATATGCCCAGCAGCAAGAGACAGAAACTTGGAAACTCGGCAAGCTCTCTCCAGTCCAGGTGATGCCGAGGGTCGAATTCAAAAATGAAGGGGTAGTTGATCTTGTTCTTGTTCCAGAGATAACAGTCGCCGCAGAACAAGGCAAAAAGATACAGCATCAAGAAGTAGCCGCCGTATAATTGCATCAGGTAGAGCGTCTGTTCGCGCACTAGGGGGTCGGGGTCGAACAGGAGCTCCACGCCGTATACGAGACCCTGTAGCGTGAAAACGGCACCGAGGCCGATGAAGAGGCCGTTGAGAAAAGTGCTCCCCGACACATCTTTCGGCCGTCTGGTCAGTCTGCGCAGCTTCCCGGCCGCGATCTTGTGGTTTCCCTTCTCAAAGTATCTCGCATACAGGTCCTCGACGGCAATGATGTGGCTGTCGAGGACGTCGCTGTTCACGAACCAGGACTTGTTGACCCTCTCGTTCATGTACTTGTACGGCGGCCGGGCGTTGACGGCCTTGTCGTACTTCTTGTTGAGCTTCCGGAAGGCGGTCCGGTTCAGGAGCGTGTACGACTTGAGGAGCTCGAGACCTCGGTAAAACTCCTGCAGCGCCAGTTTCAGCTTGCGCTTCGCTGTCCTATAGGGCACATCGTGATCATGCGGCTTCTTGACGTAGTCGCGTCCGCCCTCGGTCGGCCCGCCACCGCTGAAGAGAGGCGTTGGCGGCATCTTCATCAAGGCCTTCGAGTTAGGGCCGGGCTTGAATATCTTGGACTTGATCGGGTCCATCCAGCCTTGCGCGCTCTCGCCGCTGGACATCAAATGGTGGTGGCCGTTCCCGTTGCCAGCCTCGCCCTTCTTGCGCCGCTTCACTTCGGCAAGCTCGCTCGCTCGCCTGTTACGCATCTCGTGCAGCTGCTCCCGAAGCACGGTCAATCGCTGTCCGGCCTGTTCCTCCTTTTGCTTGTAGAACGTCTCGACCTTGTCGAGCTCCCCGTCCAGGAAATCGAAAAACTCTTGCTCTCTCTGCCGCACGGTGTCCAACGCATACAGCCCCATGTCGCCCCTACCGCCTTCGGGCGCTGTCGCGTCACTGGCACCGGAGGAGAAGAGTCGTCGCAGGCGCATGGAGGGCGTCCGGGTCATCATGGAGGGGTTTGGCATGGTCGTAGATCTTTTATTATCTGAAACCGGATCCATCGACAAGCTCCTCTGGAGGGTGAGGCGACCAGAACCCACAGCAGGCTCGTCCATGGCTGGTCCGGGCAATGCGAAGGCATTCCTATTGTTGCTGGTAGTCGTCGCCAAGGCCAGCGGCGAATGCTGTGGTGGTGTCGCCACGAAGCTCCCGTAGTTCCCGGCATTACCAGGTGACTTGGTCAGAGATTGGCCCTCGTTCCTCGTGGCCGTGGGCGTGGCCATGGGAACAGGCCCGACCGTAGAAGCATTTCTCACGGAACCCGGGTTTCCTTGCCGCGACTCCAACCCATCATTAGGGGTGACGCGGGTCTGGAAAGAGGTCGGCGTCTTACGCGGACGCAGTTCGCCTCTCCTGATGGACGGGGTGGCGCCATTGGCTTTGGTGATGGCCCGGCTCACGGACTTGACGTACTTCTTGCCGGCCTTGTAGTTGAGATACTTGATTCTCCATTCTTAAGTTACTGAAGTTAGCCAAAGTTTCTCGATATGAATGACTAAGGTATCAACCCCGCAGAACAGCAGCAATGACATCAACAGCGAACAGCCAACGGAGGAAATGAATTGGCGAATGCGAAGAAGCCCCCGTCGTAGTGACCAATACGGCGATGGACCGGGACGGCGTTTTGAAACAAAACTCTCCTCCTTGCTGCAGTGGATTGTGGGTATATCTGCAGCCCAATATCGGGCGTACAGCAGCGAGGGTTCGACGCCACTTACCTGGCACCAGGTCCTGCTCAAGCTCCTTTGCGAACTTCATGACGTCAAAAGCATAATCGATAACCAGCGAAGACCAAAACAACGTTCTCCGGCGGACGGAGGCGAATATTTAGAGGTGAGAAGAGGGAGAGGAAAGACGGGCAGTCAAATGGGAGGCGTTCTGATTAGCTTCCATGCCAATTGAACCAAAAATAATCAAACTTGGGAAGGAAAGGAAAGGCGACGATTATGTAGCACAGGGGCCTCTGCGTGGCCCTGATTGGCCGCATAAACGGACCGGCCCAGTGGCTGCTCTGTGCCTGCACTGACGGACATGACTAAGACTAACCAGGCCTAGGGAGTCAAGAATACATACAGGAGCTTCCACCATCAACCCGGTAGGCATGTGTTGGAATCTACAACAACGACAACAAACATCTCGTCGCTGCAGCAGTACGACGGCGGAATCGCCAGTGGCCGACCAGTGTGACAGCCACTGAAACCCAAGACGTCCAACATTAGTCAACTGCCAATTGCCCATGGCCATACCTGACATCTGCTTCTCCCACCCGCCGCCAAAACACCAGACGGCACGGCCGTCGGATTGAGGGTCCGTCCTCCCAAGTCATTCTAGACCGGTTGACCTGGCCCAGCAACGCCGTCCATCCCTGTCCGCCGCCCGATCTCCGACATCTTGACCGTGTCAACGCTGGACTAAGCACTCGGTCGCCGCAGGCCCCGTTTCACCGGCACCTTACGCGCGTGTTTAGGGTAGGTCATGTATTTGAGTTCGCTGTTGCAGCTAACACCGGCCTGTTGCTGATGTGGCATTATCAGATCCACGTCAGCCGCCAGTCGGGTCTTGCCGCTGTGCCCGTCCGTCTCCACCACCCGCCATGGCCTCTTCTCCTTCCTCCTCAAGCGCCGTCCTGCCCAGGATAGTCCTATACCACCAGACCATCCATGACCGCGATGGGAAACACATATCCATACTACCCCTGATAACCCAGCCGGGGATCGCCGTGACGCACATTATCGTAGCGGCTATCCACATCAACGATGACCCCAACGGTCTGACCCTCAACGACCATGCGCCGGCAGACGCGAGATATGCCACTCTCTGGGCAGAGCTGCGCATTGCACAAGCCAGCGGCATCAAAGTGCTCGGCATGCTGGGCGGGGCCGCCAAAGGTTCTTACACCCGACTCGACCAGGATCAGTCTTTGTTCGAGTCCTACTACGCCCCCGTCTACAACGCCATCAAAGAAAGGGGCCTCGACGGCATCGACCTCGACATTGAAGAGGCCATGTCGCTGGGCGGTGTCATCCGGCTAATTGACCGCATCCGCGCGGACTTTGGCCCCGACTTCCTCATCACGCTCGCCCCCGTGGCCGCGGCTCTCCTGGATGTCCGTCGCAACCTCAGCGGCTTTGACTACGAGGCGCTCGAGGTGATGCGCGGCAGCCAGATCGCCTGGTACAACACCCAATTCTACTGCGGATGGGGCGACGCCAGCAACCCCATCATGTACGAGATGATTGTCGCTCGGGGATGGGCCCCCGAAAAGGTCGTCGTCGGCCTTGTCACGAATGCCGAGAACGGTGCCGGGTTCGTGCCGTGGGAATTACTGAAAGCGAATCTGACGCTTCTGAAGTTTCAGTTCAGCCGGTTCGGTGGTGTTATGGGCTGGGAGTACTTTAACAGCGCGCCCGGGGGCAAAGACAAACCGTGGGAATGGGCTCAGCGTATGACCTCGTTGTTGAGGGCCGGCGAGGTTGCTCCGATTAGCGAGACATCCGCTCAAGATGTGAGCAAGGCCGGGGAGGAAGTGATTGGCATGCCCAAGACATCAAACACAGGCGTCCAGGTGGTAGATCCGGATCTAGGGGTATTTGGAGATGTCCCTGTACCTACAGATTTTGACTACTTCTCAGACTTTTCAAATGGGTCCGATGATTAGAATAGTAGTTTGTCCAGAACAGAATATCTACGAAATTCACTTATGCCCTTTATTATGCTGGTTACTCGGTTTATGCTTTGCCCCTCAATGCTAACCACCAAACCTAAAGTACCGTTGCATCACAGCGTCTCTTGTCTCGTTAGGGTAAACCTAGAAACCGATCGTGGCTTTATTTAGAAGAGTAGATGTATCCCGAGGGCTTGTAATGTCAGTAAATTATAGGCTTGTGATCATTTCCGAGCTTCTAAATTGAATGATGGCCAAAAGGCAAAGTCAATTTTTCTAGACTTGTGAATATATGCTGGGTAGTCAGCAATTTCTATGTAAAACGCCGTACATGCAAGGATGTGAAACTCCCAACTCCGTAGCCATGAAAACTGACAAAATCCCAGCCCAACGTAAACCGTGATCCACCCGCCCGTTTATCTCACTTCATGCCCCCGAATGCCCGGTCCAGCTCCTCGCCCTGGTCCACCGCCATCTCGCTCGCCCCCTGCCGGTCCGCCAGGCTCATCTCGGCGAACTGCCCGGCCAGCGGCGTCCCCTCCCCGGTGCCACCGCCGTGCTGTTGGTACGGGTGGAGCGGCGGCGTGACCAAGCCGTCGCCGGCCTCGGACATGCTCGTCTTCTTCTCGGGCTCCAGCAGCCGGGCCTCGCTGTCGAGCCAGCCGGGCGCGACGCGGCGCTTCTCCGCCAGCTCGCGCGCCGCGATGCGCTCCTCGAGCGCCCGCAGCTCCCGCCCGGCCTCCTCTTGCATCTGCGTGACGTGGGCCTGCAGCGCCCGGCAGCTCGCCACGATGTCGTCCGGGTGCGCCGCGTGGCCCGACGCCGAGATCACGTACTTGGGCTTCGCGTCGGCGGCGGATGCGGATGTGGAAGTGTTGGTGATGCCGGTCGTCGAAGACGGCGGGAGGGTCGAGGGCATGTTCTTGTAGGTGTAGGGCAGGGTCGCGGCGACAGGAAGCGTAACGAACGGCGATACGGTGAGGGGCACCTGGGCCAGGAGCGGATGTGTGCCTAGCAAAGTGCGGAACATTAGCGACATGAGTTCGTTGATTCCTGGAGTGTAGAGGTAAGGAGCGATATTACGTACGAGTGTTGTGCATGTTGCCGATGCGCCTTGCGCAATTGCGATAGCTAATTCGCAGCTATGCTGAGGGCTATCGTCAGGGGTAGACTTGAAAAATCGCAGTGCGTCATATAAAAAAAGCCCGTTGGTCGGACAGATGCAGTCGGACAGACACCTGAAGTTGCTGAAGGATCTCGGGTTGGATTGAGGATGACGGTTAGGTGCAGCTGTAGCGACAGTCTGCCTAATGACATGCAGGTGGATTGGTTGATAACCGATAAGCCCCGCCATTCAAGCTCACTTCCTGAGGAAGCTTGCAAAGCTCAGTTGAGCCTTGCCCATCTTAGCAACAGGATTCTTGTAACTGCACTAGTACAGACCGTACCGGAAAGAAAGTGTTGTTTATTGTCACTTCTAGAAATCTTCACCGTCCAACTCATCAAGTATGCTTCCTACCGTCATAAAGACCTGTCCGTCGGCAGAGAACGACTTTGAGCCTCTGAGCGAGTATCAGTCGCAGACGCCCGAAACCTTCTTCGACGGGAAGCCCGTTCTCTACTTTCATGACGCAAATGTCAAGGCCTGGTGCTCAACGGAGCACTACAAGCGCCTGTACTTTTTCTCTGGCGATGATGCCGCGGCGAACCACCCGACGGCACCTGAGAACCTGGCGCTGGAGAACGATGGTGGAAAGCACATGAGAGAGGAAGCTCAGGTCCAAGTGTTTGTCGGATCAAGGTACGATTTCACATCACACTCGTAACACGCCCATGAACCATCGACTAACATCTTACAGCAAATTCATTCTGTTCTCCCCCAGCAGTGGCACCGGTATTGAGATCCCTTACCCTGCCATCACCCTGCATGCCACCAAGAACTTCCGCAGCCTGCAATCTCCAGACAACGCAGACCTCAAGTTTGTCGGCGTCTACATGCAGCTCGAGTTCTCGGGCGACGGTGGCGGCGATGACGACGATAGCTTCGATCCCATCGAGCTCACTTTGATCCCGTCGCAGAGTCCCGAGAATGCGTCCGATTCTCGGGTCGACCCGCTCAACGCCGAGCGCAACGCCGCCCTGTTCAACCAGATCTCGGCCTGCTCCAACTTGCACCCCGACCCGCAGGACGAAGACGACGACGAAGAGGAAGATGAGGCGGATCGGATCATCTTCGAAGGCGAGGCTCTGGAGGGCCTGCCGGGCGCTTTCCGAGGCGATGCTGCTGGCGGCCTGCCTCCGCCCATGCCTGGAAGCTCGGGCTGGATCACTGCCGACAACGTCAACGAGTACTTTGATGCAGAGGGCAACTGGATTGGAGGTGGCGGTGAGATATCCGAGGAGGGCATCAGCGGAGAACTGGGCGAAGGCGCCGGTCGGGTCCGTGTACGAGACGAGATCGATGGCGAAGGCGCTAATGGACACGACGGCAACGAGGACACCGCCGATTCGAAGCGACCGCGGACTGAGTAGGCCCCTGACGTCGGGCGCAATGACGAGTACAGTAGGCCCTGGAGGGCGGCTTGCTTTCTCAATAGAATAGGTATGTGACCGCTACCCCTCTCGGACCGCCGTAATACCTAATGAATTGCCTGCTGCAGATGATACCCAATGAAAAATCAGACAGTACCAATGTGCACAACCCCCTTTTTGATCTATTTATTCCTCGACCACTCTCGCGGAACCTCGGAACGGGGCCGGGCCGTGAGACCTGGTGTTAGGTCTCGAGTCCGAGAGCAAGAGCTGAAGCTCAGCAAGTCGGCACCGATCGTGATGGTGTGGCTGCGTGAAAACCGCGGCTGGCGAGTCGTGTAACAGCCCCTATGTTTACAGCCCGAAACACATTGTTATTGCGCTCTCTACCGTTGTTTGGGGCGTAGAGTTCAAACGTACAGCAGTTGGCAGTTACCCAGCATGCCTGTCTGAGGAGAAACAACTTTTGCTCGTCGTGACAACTCACTGGCACCAGCCTTTTGTCTCAGAGACGTGGGGTTGACTGGAATGTGGTTTTGGCCCGGCGACGCATTCCCAGGGGGTCAACACCCCCCAAATCTAGACCGTTCATGGCATTGTTTTCGCTTTTGTCGCAAATCTGTCTGTTTGCCTCGTTACCCTTGACACCTTCTACGTTCATTCTACTGACTATCTGCACGCCGACTGAAGGGATTCCTGTTTCTGTATAGCAAGCTCTGGGTTGATAGTCACACACAAACGCTCGTTTACTTCGTGTTGTTCCATGATGCCTAGCCTCATTCGAGTGGATAGCTCGATAGAGGCTCGGGACGAAGGGTCTGGCTCTCCGAGTCTGTCAACGGGCGCTATTATCGGCATTGCCATCTCCGGTGCCTTTGTTTTGTTTGTGGCTCTCTCGTTGCTTCTAGTCTGCGTCTCGAGATGGCAACGACGCCGGCGTTGGCTTGCCGAGCAAGCAGAATCGGGCACGATGGGGACGCCGTCCCAGGACGATTCCTCCACGTTCCCGCGGCGACTACGTAAAAAGTCCATTCTCGACGCCGAAGGCATCTCAGAGCCAGACTTTTCGTGGCACCGCATCTCGCTACCGATCATCCCCCCTGTCTTCTCCAGAAAGCCGAGTATGAACCTGGCACCTTTTCGGGATGTCCACAGCAGCGCAGGGCAGTCCCAGCGCACGGAAAAGGAGCGAGGCCGAGAGCTTAGAGAGCTCCGTCGCAAGAGCTCGTGGATCGACGAGGACGCATTACACGGGCCACGCATAGCAAAGCCGAAGAGCAAACAGAGCCTCTTGTCGCTGCGCCGGAAGCCGAGTTTTAGACAGCCGATGACCAACACCACGCTGATGGGCAGCCCGACTTTGCCCCACGCCGAGCACAAAACCGATCCAGGTCCCATTGAAAGCACCAACACAGCTCCCCACACTGCTGCGGTAACTAGGTCTTCGTCATCCGGAACCATATTATACGGCCCCCGGCCCGCACCACCCACTGCGAGCGCCCTGGCCCAGTCTACTACTTCGTTTCCCCAGCCGCCCCCGTTAGCGGTAACCCAGGCCACAAAGACTACGCACACGATCGCTTTCGAGGCCGCGCAGCAACTCGCCGGGAAGTCTCGCCTGCCCGAGACCCAGCGACCTGCGCGGAACTGCACATCGGCCACGGACTTGTCCGCCGTCCTCCAGCTGACGGCCGCGAGGCTTCAAGATGGCAGAAGGAGCCCGCGGCGGCAGACCATGTTTGCGGCGAGCACCTCGACAACCACTCACCAGGTCGTCCGCTTCGAAGGGGTCGACGTGATAGATAGCGACGCCGTAAGTCCGGCAAGAAGCCACAGGAGTGCCCGGGCAATTCTGGAGCTTGATGTAGCGGAGACAAGTTCCCAAAAGGGGCTACCAATGCCGGTTCTGAAACAGAAAAGTATCCACGATCGCCACGTTTCCCAGATGTCGCACGTCTCCCAGTTTTCCATTGTGTCCGAGGCAGATAGCCTGATTGCTAGCAATCGAGGTTCGCAAACCGATGTGCAGACGGCCTTGTCCAGCCCCAGCCGTCATGAGCGGGCGAAGGAAATGGCACAAGTCGAGCAGCAAGCCCAAGAACCGCGACCAAACACAAGCGGGTCCGAGTCGTCTGCGTTATCGACATTGTACAGCGTAGACGAGGAGCTCGAGGCCTCACACGCAAACAAACCAAATACTAAGAACACAGTCGATGACTATACAACCTACCAGGAGGACGAGCGATACGAGAAAAGCCCCAAGTTTCCCTTTGAGAATGGTGGCAGCCCTCGGATCTGCAAACTCCGCCGGGGAACATTGGGCCAGTTCCACGGGCCCAGACCTATGCCTCGCCCCGAGTCTCCGGCACTGTCCCTCAGCCCCCCGGATAGGGCAGCCAAGTCGCAGGAGACGCCACTCCAATTTTCCATCTACTCAGTCCAAGATGACCCTTTTACTACGGAACCGTCCCTATCGCAAGGCTCACCTCAGCTTTCAGAAGTCTTTAAAGTCGTCCCGGGAAATACCCACCGCCCCGAGTCTGGCCCTAGATCCAGGGACTCGACCCGGTCCATGAAGCCCAAACCATTAGCGCGGACTGCCAAAAGAGCACAGTCACCCACACCGTCGTCCAAGAGCCTGCGCATCACATTGCCCCCACCGTACGTCCTCCGCCCCGGCCCACCCGCGCAGAACGTTGATGAGCGATGCCCCAGCCCCACGCCTTCGTCCCGCAACGCCGACTTGTCAGCTAACCAAATCAGCTCCAGCAACGGAAACGGAGTGTCCATCACCACCACGGTTGACTACAGCACCACGACGCTGCTGACCATGCCGCGCCCCGAGAGCTCACCGACCACGCCCGGCGAACGGCCCGTGTCGCGAGCCGGCTTCCGCTGCGACGACCCCTTGTCGGTCTCGGACGACGACCTCGAAGACGAGGAACGGGACGTGGTCCGCAGTATGCCGCGCTCCAACATCTACGCAAAGCAGACCAGGCTGCCCTCGGACGGCTCCGTGTACTCGCAGCAAGAAGAAGAGGAGCAGGACGACCAGCTGCCGCCCCTGCGCACCGACCGGGACAGCACCCAGATCAGCGGCCTGATCGCCGAGCTGCGCCGCATGAACAGCCAGATCAGCCAGGCCAGCTGCTACAGCGCGGCGTCGACGGCGTCGTCCAATACGCTGGCGACCGTCACGAGCCCCACGCTGCCGGCCCTCCGCGGCGGCGGCTTCAGCCCCGGCAAGAAGGGCGACATCGCCGGGGCGTCCCGCAACTACCTGGCGGTGGGCAGCCCCGAGAGGAAGTCGCACGACGAAGAGGCGGAGAAGAAGCGGTTCTCGGACAGCGCGCTGGCGGCGCGGCGGAAGAGCAACGGTCGCAGCGCGGTCGGCGTGTATGCCCGAAGAGCGCGGCGCGGGACGGTGGGTGCGGGCATGGGGTCCGGAACGGGGTTGGCGGGCCGGCTGCAGGAGCTCGACAGGCACATGGCCGGTCTGGCCGGGCAGGGGGCGGCCGTGAAAACACCGGTCAGGAGCGGCGCGATACGGGTGCGACCGGACCTTAGTTCGGAAAGTCTGTATGACGACCACGGGTTCCTCAAGAGCTCCCCGGCGGTCGGACAGGATTGACGGTTGATGGCTTGATGCAGCGTGTCGTTTTCGTACTGTACGTATTCACGATTGATGGGCTGATTTGTTCATATGCACTTTGCGAGAAACCTAGGGTACGGAGTTATGTAGTTAGATTCAAATAATGGCGGAATTGCCGCACTTTAGGAGTAGGTGTTCAAGCTATCAATACAAGTCTTCATCCATGGCAACTCACACGGCAGAGGAGACCGAGGATTTCATTCCATGAAGCAATCCACAAATATCGTAAGACCTCGTTATCCAGAACACCAACAACCAGTTTGGATCTTGTGCAATCGATCTCGAGGCAATCTTCCTTGGAAATCGTGATTAAAGAACATATTTCGATGGTGCCGGTGTTTTCCGATGCCCCGCACGCTTCTACCTGGCCAGGGCACAATGAAAGGTCGAGAGAATACCAATGCTATCATGCCTCGTTTCGAATAGAAATCCTACCCCGAGTCGGTGAACCGTAGCAACGGGCAGAGCACGACTCGAGCGAGCAGCGCACGCGATCCAAGGCGTGGAGCGGGTCGCGTGCCCCATAGGCCCCATATGTCCAATCTGGGGAGAGCCTGGGGAGACCGATGTAGGGCCGGGGGCGGTCGCCCTTTTACAGTTCCGACTTTTGGGTGGTTACAGTTGAGCGGCGCAGGAAGCAGGAGGAGAGCCGTTGTAGCCGTCGCCAAGCTGGCGTTTTTCCCTTGGGTCGCCGACGTCTCCCAAGTTACCAAGGTATCGCTCTTCGCATATCGCCGAAATTGTTCGAGAGCTCACGATGTTGACTAACAGCCAAGGTCGGGTTTTGTAGTGCGAGTGCTGCTTACCACCCCATGCAAGACTATGCGGGACCTTGACGTCATGCGATCTTTTCTCCGCGTCTCGGAGTGGACACCTTGAACCTGGGCGCGACGGCAGATGATCGTCCAGGGTGCAGAAGAAGCGAGCAAACAAGGACTCCTGTCGGGTTACCCAAAGAGGTAGTCCGACAGCGACGGTTGTTTTTTTATTCTTCAAGCCAGGAGCCCTGTTTGCTATGACAGCAGATGTCTAACAAACCAGAAGGGGTTTTGTGGTATACTTACCCAATGACCGGAGAGTTCGACATGAGGCTCTTCCTGCGGCCACATGCAGTCTTCTCAATGCAGCACCGCTGATCAAAATGATGCTCAAAGCGGAATTGTGTTGCGTTATTCAACGGTACGGCGTATGGAATGAAGACAATGTAAGATGAGCGTTCAACAAAATGCTATTGCCTCACACTAGCGCCGTCCCTAGTGAATCTTATTCCCCCAGTTTCCTCCCTCCCCCCACCCACCCTAAGGAATTGCCATCATCGTTGCTTGAATCGTGCTAACGTCAGAACCAGCGGGTCTTCAGCACCGCATCTGCTCCCGCAATCCCCTGCATTCTGGTCTGTAAAACACGAGGCCAAGATGGGGGAAGACTGCACTCGTTCACAGGGTTCTTTTCTTGCGAGGTGGATCGCATTGGGCGGCCTTGTCTGTTCCAGGCAAGACGACGGCTCCCGAAAAGCAATAGAGATCGGCAAGTACTGCTAGCTCTCGGTCGCCATGGTCTTTGTGTACCCCTACTACATCTGACATCCTGAAATTCTGGCTCGGCTGCCGTCGTACAAATATGCACCCACCCCCCGTCTCACGCCTCCCTAAACCCGTGTCTTCGCGATCTCCATCTCCATCTCCATCGTGTCTGCTCACTAGATGTCTTTCTGCACGGCTCGGCGCTCTAAAGGGGTACTAACACCATTCTAAACCACGCCACCTTCCACGATTGCCAGCATGAAGCCCTTCTTCGGCCTTCGCGGCAAACAGCTCAACTATGCCATCGGCATCATCGCAGGATGCGACTTCCTGCTCTTTGGTTACGGTAAAGGCTCTTTTCCCCGCGAACCCCTGAACACGAGTCGCTGACCCAGACCCAGACCAAGGTGTCATGGGGGGCATCTTGACGATGCGCAACTTCCTCGTCGATTTCCCGGACATCGACCCGGACGGCACGCCGGACACGGCGCTCAAGCGCACCCGCGCCGAGAACCAGGGCATCTCGGTCGCGTCCTACAACCTCGGCTGCTTCCTCGGCGCCGTCATCACCATCTGGATCGGCAACCCGCTGGGCCGCCGCCGCATGATCATGCTCGGCACCGCCATCATGTGCATCGGCGCCATCCTGCAGGCCTCGGCCACCACCCTGCCCCACTTCATCGTCGGCCGCATCATCACCGGCATCGGCAACGGCGGCAACACCTCCACCGTGCCCACCTGGCAGTCCGAGACCTCGCGCTCCCACAAGCGCGGCAAGCTCGTCATGATCGAGGGCGCCCTCATCACCTGCGGCATCATGATTAGTTACTGGATCGATCTCGGCTTCAGCTTCCTCGACGGCAGCATCGCGTGGCGCTTCCCGCTCGCGTTCCAGCTCGTTTTCTGCATCTTCATCTTGGCTACTATTTGGTACGTCCTACTCTGTTGCTGTGCTGCCCAGAAAGTTACTGACTCCGTAATAGGAACCTGCCCGAGTCCCCACGATGGCTCGTACTCAAGGAGCGAGAGGATGAAGCCCTGGAAGTGCTTGCGGCCCTGGCAGACACAAGTATAGAAGACAAGGAGGTCAGGAACGAGTTCATCGCTATCAAGGACACCGTTTTGGAGATGAAGAAAGGCCGTTTCCGAGATCTCTTCACGCAAGGGAAAGACAGGTTCGTCATGGCTCCAGCCCCTAGAAAGACACGAGCTTACATTTTTGCAGGAACTTTCACCGCACCTTGCTTGGCTACACCAACCAGATGTTCCGGTAAGTCCAATCCCCACCTAAGATTATGTGACCTTTTACTAACCTGCTTCTAGTGAGTCACCTCCGCTGCGCTGCCTAAGCCGCACTCGCTTCCACCACCCTAGGACACATGCTAACGACCAACAGAGCAAATTTCGGGTATCAACCTGATTACCTACTACGCCCCAGTCATCTACGCTGGCCTCGGCATGAGCAGCTTCATGGCACGTCTTCTGGCCGCCATCAACGGAACGGAGTACTTTATCGCCTCGTGGCCGGCCGTATACTTGGTCGAACGCGTTGGGCGCAGAAAACTCATGCTGTTCGGCGCCGCGGGCCAGGCCGCCAGTATGGCCGTCCTTGCAGGCGTCAACTCGCAGCCTGAAAACGCCTCGTGCCAGGTCGCCGCCGTGGTCTTCCTCTTCGTGTTCAACACCTTCTTCGCCGTTGGCTGGCTGGGCATGACCTGGCTGTACCCCGCCGAGATCGTCCCCCTGCGCATCCGAGCCCCGGCCAACGCCCTATCCACCTCCGGTACGTATCTCCTGCCGCAACTCTGGGAGACCCCTTGCTGACTTGCCTACTAGCCAACTGGATCTTCAACTTCATGGTCGTCATGGTCACCCCGGTCGCCTTCAACAACATCAGGTACCAGACATACATCATCTTCGCCGTCATTAACGCCTTCATGGTCCCTAGCGTCTACTTCTTCTACCCCGAGACGGCCTATCGCTCGCTCGAGGAGATGGACGCCATCTTCCACAAGGTCGACGGCGCCAGCGCCTACCTCCAGGTCGTCGACGTGGCGCGCAAGGAGCCCCTCCGCTACGGCAAGAACGGCGAGCTGCTCATCGCGTACGAGGAGACCGAGGAGCACAAGACGCACGTGCAACACGGCGAGTTCAAGGGAAACTCGACGTCGCCCAGCGAAGGGGATGCGGAGAATGGGCGTGGGGGTGCACTGTAGAGGGGGGAAAGTGGTTTAAGAGGTCCTGGAGAGCACATATGTGCGCGGGTTGTATAAAGAACGAGACTGAATTAGATCTAATCTTTGGATGTTTTCGTTCGAAATCTAAGATATAATAAAATGAATATTATATAATGAAAAGGCAAGGTCGACGGACTGTTCTGTACTGGACTGCCAATGTCCATCCCGAACCAGTACAGCTGCTAGATTGTTCAAGTAGGTGGGCTACAAGCATGCTTAGCAAGCAATTACACAGGAAGGGTTTCTTCAAAATCCATCAGGGGTCTACTCGTTGAAATCGACCTTCCCTCACAGCGATCAGACATGTTGCTTCCTGTTACCTATTATCATGCACTTTTCAGGGAGCGCTTCGTGTTGTACGTAAGTATTGTTACTGAATTTTCCATTTTCTTTCTTCCTCCAAACCCTTCTGGCAACTCGTGCGATGCGACGACGGATGCTGGCTTGAACCTGGCTTCCTCGTTTCCAGGGGTGTTATGCCAATGGTTGTTTCACTTGTTATACCATTGAAACGGTTGGAAATGGATGCAACACATATATAGTATGTTCCTCCTAGTCATACTAATAAGTAGTACAATGTAATGATCGTGGTGTACAGCCTGTGGCTACTCATAATATGTGGATAGCCACTCCCATCGCCGCCAGATGCCGGTGGTTATTGGTAGGGCCATTGGTGGACATAGAGATTGAAGTCTGTTCTGATTTGCTGGGCCATGGCTGACGTACACTGGGCATTGAATTCGGGGTTCTGAAGACGATTACGTATTGCTCAAGTTATCATACAGGGACGTTACGGACGGCTTCGCGAGATCACATGGATGCGAGAAGACAATGACAAAATAGGTTAACTCGGTGTTCCCGAGTTAAAAAAAAAACCCTAAACTTATAAACCGACATTGCTGTCGTTTACCTTAGGTTGCGAGGAGTATTCTTGAACTTCTTGGCTATTAAGAAGCTTGAATGGTAGGCTTCGGCCAGACACCAGCCCTGCCGTGATTTCCTGGTTGTCAAATGAACCAGTGCAAGCCTTTTCCCAGCAGTATCCATCAGTACATGCGTAAGCATTGTGTATGCTGCCGTCTTTGTTATAGCAAGGTCGATGAATGACATCGCAATTATCGCTATCGTGCCCAGGATGGTACTGGCACTCGCACCGGTTGCTCTCTGTCTTGGGACAATCCGAGGCGAGATGATCCTGATTGCCACATTTGCCACAAGGCTTTGCACAAACTATGACATCTGAGGCATAGGCCGAGTCGTCCCCAGAACCAACTCCCTACTTGTGATCACTCAGTTTTCTAATCGTTCCATGCTAGGCTGGCCTAGTTGAATGGAACCCTTACTTTGTGATATCTTCCCGTCTGTCTCTGAGATACATTGAAGAACCACACCTGGTCCTAAGTAACCCATATAATAAACATCATGCCAGCCTGGAAGCTACGACATTACTTGCATATCATGTTCCGAGTGGCCGTCCTTAACGGGAGGGCCCTGCATGGATAAGCCGCAGCTCCTATTACAGCTTCAAGACGGACTAATTATTGCAAGCCAAATCATAAAAACACCTTTGTCGGCAAATTATCGCCTGTGCCAAGGAATTTCCACGTTCGTAACCTGGTTCGCAGTCCAGTTCTCCCGTCCTACGGGATTGCAAGTTGACGCGTTGGGCTACGGAGGATCTCGGCTGTAGCCACACACCATACAATTACAAGCCCATGCCATCGTGGGCATTTCCAGGGAGCATTTGATCTTCGGTTACCTGCTAACTGAATCTCTTCATCAACAGGTGAACAGCAAGCAGCATGTAGAAAACATACAGATGTAAGTTTTAGTGACAAGGAAACAGGCAGCTATCCCAACCAGAGCAAAACGGTTCACCATAAAGATCCATACGTAGTGTGTACTCTTCATGTACGGTGTGGAGATAATTGACCAGATTCGGGTAGAATATGACGGTAAAATCAGGGCATACAAGAAACAGACTGATGCATGGAATGTCACTTAATAACATTGCCTCTACTTGGGTGAATCGATAACCAGCTTCCCCTTCATGATCTCAGTGTTTTGGCAACAGTGTCACTATCACTGGCGGCCTCTTCATGTAATATGTCACAGGGGCTTGCTGAGGAGTAGATATTTACTGCATGTACTCTAGGATCCTGTTGTTCATTCAACTGACGTTCAAGTAAAGAAAGCGTGTGCCACCATTGGAGCATTTCTTTTTTTTTTCTACATATCTACCCAGCGCAAGTACAAGCCTAGACTGTTGTAAGATGGTGTCTACCTCGAGGATTGTGGTCAATCTATGCAGTACGCAAGGTGATTGTCCGTTCTGTAAGGCATGTGTGTATCAAACGAGATATCTAGCTTGGGCGAGGCATCTGTGACAGCAGTGAAGTGAATCCATTTAATTGATACATACCTAGGTACCTATGTTTTCCTCCCTCAGAAACATAAGTGGGTACCATCTATTGATCCTATTGTTTACCTAGGTAGGCACGCCATAATTGCCTGCCTACAGAAGCCTCCATTCTTTCCCACTTCTCAACATCAAATTCCATCCCTCAACATCCTTGCCTTCTCACCTACTCCCATCCATCCTTGCCTTCTCACCTATTCCCATCCATCGTCACGTTTGCGCCACTTCCTTCAATCATTCCCTTTGCACTATCACACCTCCGCTCGTCCCTCTCAAACGTAAGTGCGCCATCCCGTTTCCATCAACACAACGCTGCAGAGTGCTGACTTTACCATGATGCAGGAAGTTCCACACCTCACACCATTTCACATTGGCACGAGCCAGCTCACCTCAAGACCCCCAGTGAGATGAAACAAATGAACTTGCAAGTTCATCCCTGTCCCTGCAAAGGGAAGTAACCTCGTTGCGCGACCTCCCAGACAAAAGCAATGAACAGCTGCCACAACCCAAACCCCCAACTTATCATTGCTTGTTCACCACCCAACATTAAATCAATGCTGATTGGCAAGGGACCTCTTGGCCACCCCGTCGTTCCGAGTTGGAGAGACAATCCCCATCTTCTCGTCCTCGGCGTCGGGGCCCTGATGCGGCGTCGGAAATTCTGGTATCGGCTCGAGGGGTCGTGGAACAAGTACCATTATTATGTGAACGGTCCTGCTCCCGGAAACCCCGTTGGGTCCTCTGGGCCTTCGTCGGCCTTGCTGGGAAACTGGCAAGGACTGGCGGGATGACGCCTCGGTTCAGCGTGGCCGCTGCCTCCATTTAGGACGGGCCTGGAAGCACATGTGCTAATGGTGCCGAGCTCCGTGCTTGTGCCTCTGCCGAGCACGCTTCTGTAAGAGCTAGACGCCGCTAGCACACGCTTGAGACTCCTGGAGGGCGTGTTGGGAGTTGACGGTGAGCGGAACCGCACTTCGCCGAGCTGATTCGTGTGCTGCCTATCACGCGGCATCACTTGGTCTAGTGGAGCGTCAAATAGCGCGCAGTGTCATCGTTCTTCTGTTCGATGTTTAGCCTTGGTCAGGTAAGGGTACACCTCCCTGATGCAGTGGCGGGAGGAGATGGACAGTCTGGAAGGGTAGGAGGGTAAGAGTTTGACAATCCTGGTGGTCTTCTCTACCGTGCCCGGAGAGGTGATGGCTCAAGCTGTTACACCACAATTTTTTGTTCTTTCAAAGGCCTGGCTATGACCTTGGACCCCGATATTACACTGCCTTCGGTGGGACTAAAGACGGTCACTTTTTTCATTGCATTGTCACTGGCGATGTGAAGAAGAAATCCTGGCCTCGATCCTTTCCCAGGTAATCTGATGTCATCTTACGGGAAGATTAGCGGACATGACCCTTCCGTTGAACTTCTGACGCAATACATTCGTACTGTTCGCGTATTACGCTGAGAAGTAGTGAATGATCTGAAGCAGACAGATATTTCAAGTTGATCCACCCCTGGTCAGCTTGAGGCATGTAGCTGCCGCAACGGACACAGCAAGTTGCTCATAATATGCTACGAGGGAGAGGCCAGATACAGCACAAGGTTGCGGAATGGACGCCAATGTTGATGTGCTGGTCCGTTGTTGGCCTTGACCTCTACTGCAAACTAATCAAAGCCCTTAGCAGTTATGAAGAGAGAGTTGAGTGCAGAGAGTGCCTAATAGTTGGCAGGGTGGCGAGAACCGCCCTGTTGACAACCCTTTCCTCTCGTCCCCTCGACGAACTGAGTGTACACTCGTAGAGATGAGTTGATGTTGGATAGAATAATATTGAGGCCGTCTTACCTCATCTGACTTGACTTCAACCAATGCCAGTGGCGTGAATGCCACCATCCTTGTGCCTCTAGTTGAATTGTGATGTAATCGGTGTACTGTTGTGTTACTCGGATCATTGCTATCTCGTAAATCTCCGGGCACCAGCGTAAAAGGAGCTTGCCTATTTATGCTCAATGCACACCATCTCAAGTCCATTCACAAGGCACTCTCCGTGGTTTCAGAATGAGCCTCATGTGGGACGCAGCTAAGCTGGGAAGTGAGATGAAGCTGTTTCCCACACCTGCATACTACCATACCTACCTAATGCATGTATTATAGAACCAGCTAACTAAGCAGGTAATCAGGTATTTCACAGGCAGAACAACAAAAAGCATGGGCATGTCTTGTCAGGCCGAAAAGTGGTAATGGGGTACCTACCTACATAGCTATTTCAGAAAACCCTTTTCCTGTTGCCCTATGTTCATCTTTTTTTCCTTCCTCAGTGCAAGAACGCGAGACACAATTTTCTGTTCACATCGCACCTGAAATCCGTTCTTCGCGCGGTGGCCACAACCTTTGTTTCGGCGATGTCGACGTCGACGATGTTGGTGGTGCTGGCGACCTTAATCGCCACACTGCTGTTCAGCAGGGTCAGCGAGTACACGCCAGTCAATTGCCCCAAACCCAACGTGTGCAGCTAGGTCACGCTGGCCACTACACTCAATCTCAGGCTCGATATCGGCTTGTCGCTCTGCCACAACTGCGTCAGTACCCGGCCTCGTACCAAGCTCAACCAACGTTTGGTGGTGCTGCTTATTACGACGATCTTCCTCCGCCCATGTACCAGCAATATCCGATCTATGGCAATGGTGGCTATCCCTATCATCCGCAGTACCCCTCTTTCTATGATGGCGCTGTTCCATATGCCCAAACACCTTGGGCTTATTCCCCGACTACGTTCGATCCAACCCTTCCACAACCACCTGCCCCTCTTTCATACTCTGCGCCTCATCCTTCTATGCTGGTGAACCCCTATCACAATAAGGACAACCACCATCGACAAGTCCTTTGGAGTCTCCGACGACGCCTTGTTTTGGCCCCCGATTGCCAGCATCCGAAGACATATCTTCATCAAGTCCGAATCTCAGTCATCTTAAGCTCGCCGGGCTTTCTCCAGGAGGATGTTCGAACCCCCAGGTAGAAGGATACAGCACTGGGTTACATGGTTGCGGCGGATTGCAGCATACTTGGGTGTTTGAATAGGTGGCAACCTAAATAGATATGACCCCTGATGTCTTGGCAGTCCTTGGAAATTGACGGGATATCTATAAAACTTTCTCGGCCTAATTACGTAGGTAGAGAGGTTCACCAACAAAGATTGCAACCATACAGTTGCAGCCTAAATAACACGCATTGGTGACACTGTGAAATAATTCATGTAATTCTCTTTGGACTGTTAACCCGACGCTCCTGCCTCTTCTACACTGCCTGGCCGTCAGCCCGCGGGTCAAGGACCAATGGCTATCCAAGGCCAACATTTTTGGTCGTCAGCTTGCCACTTTCGCCAAATCTGCCTCACCATTACACTCTTCTTACGTACTTGAATTACCCTGTCCCCTCCATCCAGGACTGGAAATTGGCCAGGAGTGATCGATTCTGTTATTCAAATTGAAGAAGGGGTCGTCATGTTGGGAAGGGAGCGGGAGTGGGTGAAACTCTGCTCTGATCGTATAAACAGAAAGACATCACATGGTCCTTGGATCAAAGATGCGCCCGCCAATAGGAAAAAGGAAAATGAGGCTAGTCATGCAGCCTAGCATGAATGGACACATTTATAGCTCCATAATATGTGGATGGCCATTCTCATATGCTAGCCTCAAGCTTTGATATGGAACTCAGATATTCTACAGCATCTAAAGTGCCACTTAATAGTGTGACTGTATCTTATATATCTTGGTGTTGGAGATTTATGCCGTAAATGGCCTTTTCACGGGCTTGAACGGATAGTATTGGAAGTTTATACACGAAACTCACATGAAGTCGTGGCAACATGTCTTGGCGCTTACTATAAAAGACACCCGCCCCGTTGATCTACGCAGTATGGCACGTATATGGCTTAAAACACCACGTCAATCTTACTTTGTACTACATCACGAGATGTATGCAGGTCCTTCTCAAAAGTCATGCCGTCCCGTCCCGCCCAAACTACCGCAGTGGGCAGCCAACTCCATCTTACCCCATTGGAACTTCACAGTATAAGCTGAGACGGGACAAGGAGACAAGTTGACCAATGACAAGTTGGTTAGCAGGCTGCCAACAGTCTAAAACTGCCTGACCGGGGTACAAAACTGCTGATGTCGTATAATTCGCCGTCGCCAGTTGTTTAGGGGCATATTGGACGAGGTGTGTGTGACGCTTCGTCCACCTAGCGGGCCTCTCTATATCCAGAGGCTTCACTTGAGCGGCGATCATTGTTGTTGCCTGAAAGTCCTGCACGGTAAGGACAGTGAGCAGTCCTAGACCGCTGTCGAGCGTCTATATAAACGCAGTAAGTTCGCCGCTTTCTCGACTCACGAATCCGACAACATCTGCACCAACTCGACAGCTCTCAACACCTTCACACAAATCGTTCCCATCTCCACTTCACAAGACATCTTCAGAATGCGCTCCTCTCTCACCTTCGTCGTCGCAGCGTTGGTTGCCTTTGCCGCCGCAGCGCCCGCAACCTCTGCTGAGGAGCCTGGGGTGTCGAAGCGCGATTGCGTCTTCGGCGGAGTAAGTCTTAGTTGTTTGCTTGCACCCCATACATTTCTCACAACCTTCTGGGATCAACTAACGTGACATCGCACGCTCCAGAAATGTAACGGCACGTCCTGCAGGATCGGCTTGATCAACTATGGGTGCTCCTCTGGCTCGGTATGTACCCCCTCTTCGGCTGTCGGATGTGTTCACGTGCTGATATGATATTACCACCGCAGTGTGTTGGACCCGGAGGTGGTGACGGCGCACGCTGCTGTGCGACTGGTACTCTGGCCCAAGGCCCCTACGCCTGCCCCGGCGGGGACTTTTAGAGGTGCGGCTGTTGGGAAACATGCATCCCTGTCTTTGGATTTACATGGTACATAATGGAGACTATGGATCAATTGATGGAAGTTTATGATATGTGGTTGGCGAGAGAAAACAGGGGTCACGCAACTTATGTAAAAGCTGGCTCACAAGTATCTGGACTCGGAGTCGCTCTCCTGTCCAAGCAAGATACCTGATTAACACACTCATTTTCTTGAAATACAATTTAGTCTGACCTGTATATCATACATGGCAACATCATGTGGCGAAAAGACAAAAGCACTGTGCTAGAATAGGCGACGTGAACATGGCGTTAATTGGATTAGTGATGTTGGGGCCGGAGTGGTGAGGCAGTGTAGCTTGCCTACAAGTTGGTCTCTGTGCTGGTCTTACTTTACGGAAAGACAGTGGTGAACACGTTTACATCAGGTCACGTACAAATTATCAAATAACATTAGTTCTGGGTCGAGATATCTTATTAATAGACTAATCTATTCTTAATCTATCCCTAGGTGTGCACAGATACTCAGCTGTCGTCACCCCCCAATGCCTTTCATATGTCCATACGCTGCTTTTGCCCTCTATTGGGCATTCGCAGTCGCCGGGTTCTGATCGGCGTATGTCCGGCGTCGCTTATTGGCTTGTATACCAGTTTGTACACCCTCATCCTCATCCTTGGGCACTTCGCTCAGGGTATGGGTGATGAGACTTTGCACAATTGGAACCAAGTCATCATAATCGTTGCCGAAATAAGCTACCTCAACATAAGGCATAACGAAGGTATCCTTCATCTTGTCTACGAAGAGAGACACGCTTATTTTTCGTTGCAAGACTTGGCCAGCAAGCTCGTCGAATCGAAGTTGCCAAGTCCTCAAAAACGGCGTGTAGCGTGCAAGATCTTTGCCATTGGTCGCGATCTTCCAGATGTTGAAAACCCGTCTCTCGCGCTCCGGACGTGCAATAAGATAACGGGAAGCATCCACCGGGGTTTGCTGCATCTTCTCTCTGTCCCCGAATGTTCTCTTTCGCGTAGTAGCGGAGTTACCATGCTCCAAGTGTGCAACAAGGTCATAATAGCTACCGGGAATACTCGCTTGAGTCTGCCCTTGGTTCTCTTTTTTTGCCACGCTGTTCGTCTTCAGCGTGTAAAAATGGGAGCTTCGGGGGTCTAGGGTAGGGGGTTGGATCGAACGTGTCGCCTGGGACAAACGACTAATCGTTGCCACAGCGCGATCATTGAGGTTCAAGGCATCTGTGGCCATACCTGCCAGGTCATTCTGGACAAATACAGCCAGGTCTTGAGCCGCACCGGTGTTGTACATATCTGCTACCCATCTAGTGAAAACAGCGTAGGCTATACGCCGCTTTAACTCAGATTCCAAATGAACAATGTCCTCATCCGTGTCGCGATCAATCCTTGCCTTGTAAGGATTGATCATAACCGAATTATGGAACGCTTGGCCAGTTGGTAGGGCAATCCGGACACCAAGTAACCTTCCGAGACGCGCCTGGTATGGTGCGACCCAGTCAGTTGCCTTGATATCGTGGGGCAGCCGGACTTCATAGTCTTGACAAGAAACCGGTGCCTTGGGGATGTTGCCCATGGACCTCAGACCATACAGGCCTTTCGGTTCTGCTGGCTGGGGCCCCTGGGACTGGAATTGGGCCTTCACCTCTACCTGGGTCTGAGGCTGGGGCTGGGACTGGGGCAACAGCTTTGGCTCTGGCGCCGCGGCTGGTGCCTTGGTGATGTTTCCTGCGGACCTCAAATCAAGCAGGCCTTTCCACTTGGCTGGCTTGAGGGCCTGGGGCTGGGGCAGGGGCTGGGAGGATGGCTTTGGCACCGCACTTGACGGCATCGCCGACGTCAGAGCTGGAGCTGCTGGCGACGGGGACGAAAACAGTCCTCCACTTGTCGGCGGCAAGGGGGGAAATGAATTTTGGCCTCCAGGGGAAGAAATAGAATCTGACTTACCAGTAGCAGCGTTCAAGAGCGCGTTGACAAAGTCATCCGCAGTCTGATACGTGCCTCCAGTGATTGTCTCAAAAGTGGCCACGCTGATGAATCCAGTCAGCCGCGCGAATCTCTCCTTGTAGTCCTTCGCGGTTGGCCGGGCTTCAATCAACATGTTGCCATTCTCATGTACTGCAGTACCGGTTAGTTCTGTAGAACAGCGTAATCAGTGAGTTCGACAACGTACAAAATTCATCAGTTTCACCGAGGACAGCCCACATGAGATCTGACTGCTCGATCCCACCCTTTGGTCTGACCTCGGCGATTTTCCTGTTGGTGACCTTGCGCAGGGCGTCGAGCCACCGTTCTTGGGAGCATTCTGGAGGCTGCTTGAGGGCAGTCTCCCAGATGCGAACAATCAAGTCTCGCTCGTCGTGTAGCGGCATGCTGTAACTATGCCTGCGTACAAGGTCCGAGATTGAGGATGATGAAAAGAGAAGGAAAAAATTTAGAAGGGCCGCAAGACCACAACAGAAATAGAAACCAGGACGGGGCAAACGCAGTTAAAAGTGGGCCCACTCCTACCTTTTGTGCTGGACAATCCTTCACGGGCACCTGCCTACAATAGGTACCTACCTAAGGTACACTGACTCCTTCCACGCATAAAATACCTTACCTAGGCACTCGGGGGTTGCTCTGATTCATTCTAGAAGATGAAAACCTTGCCTGTACCCTGGAGCTTGTAGTGAGAGGCACGTAGACTTAGCACCCCTTTCTATTGATATAATTCTGTCCTGAGGCGATATTTCCTAGACACCTATCTCTCAACAGTCTCCAAGGTCCCCTCGTGGCTGGCTGACTTTGCGTAATACACCCAGGTCTACCGATTTACTCTGTCCCTCGACTGCCGCTTGCTTGTTGGTGCGAACACTGGCAGTGAGTGCATGCTTGTAATGTGATTTATGCCCAATACGTCCAAAACTATGAGGTACAGTTGTCCCTTTATTCGATTTGTACTATCCACTGGAACCTACGTAGCATATTTAGTTCACGAAGTGGTGATGATATCTTCAGTCTAGTGCCTAGGTCTTGTGAGGGTCCAACAAAAACATTATTTCGCCTCATGACTCTGCTCTTGGTTATCCAAAGACGGGTATAAATATAGATTGAAGCTCATGCTGTAAACCTCCTTGATACTCCTCGGATGTCTTTTTTTCCGAATGGCACTGGTAGAGTTGTAAACATTTGCTCATGAGCCAGACATGCTGAAAACCTCTAATGAAGGTGCCATGTCTTCTGAGTGGTTCTCCATGCTAAACCCAAGGAAACTACAGGCAGCCATGCTGCTTGTTTTCGAGCCCAGTGGCCAGTTCCTCAAATTCTCTTCTGAGTGGAGTGCCTACCTGCCTGGTCTCCCTGTCTCCAGCCCAGGGAATCAGGGGTTGCAAGTACCATTTCAGGCATCTCGGCCTATGGAAGTCCAAGTAACGCTTGCAGTGACACTTTCATGAGCTCAAAACTGCCATGTATACCGCCCTAGCTCGACCAAAATGATCTACCGACTATCGGTCTACTGGCCGCCAATACACAATATTTAACAACGTAGGTGGCATTGAATCAACCCAGTAGTTTCTGGAGACTGAAAGTTTGTGATTTGCCAAGAAGACGGCGCAGCGGCGACGGAAGTGGCTATCCGGATGTAATGAGTACTCACATTATATACTATAGTTATTACACTGTACTAATTATTATTATTGGGAGGCATACACTCGGCTTTGGATGGCGGCTTGACCAGCGTTGGTGACTCGAAGACCCAATCAATCGTTGCGTAAGCCACCTTGTTTTGGACCAAGGAATCCGCTGCCATCTTAGCAATTTCGTTCTGGATGAACTCAGCTAGATCTTCGGCCACCCCTTAGTGCACATGAGTCCAACACTCACATGTACTATACACAACATGAAAATATGGTTAAACTCACTGAAGGAAGCGCTTCCCAAAGCACTAATTCATGATAGGCAGACAGTAAGCAATGTGTTTAATAAGCATAAATATACGCTGATTTCATGGGGTAGGTCTGCTGGCAGTAATCACATCACCAAGACGTCCTCCAGGGAGGGTTCGGCCCAGTGACTCTGCTAAGCAACAGATACAGGTGACCGACCATACAATGCCGAGACAACATAGATCCATGACTTTCAGGCTTCGTATTGTTCTTACAGGGGCTGGTAACTCACTAAGATGGGTGCTATGGGTATCGGTACATCCACAAGCAGAGCAGCAGCAGTCCCTAACGGGGCACCTTAGATATCCAGACAGCACAATAAAAATTGTATACAGCTATTGGCCCAAAAGAATAATTGGGTACGTACCTGTGTAGATTGTGAGCCCCACCCGCCTGTTTACTTGGCCAGAAATAATTTCTTGCTGTTGGCCTTTTTCCTTCCCTCCTTAAACCTATCTTCTCCTCATCGGTCAACCAGAATCGTCACAACATTCTGGAGACCTGATGTCTGGACGTGGAAAGCGGCGCGGCGGTCGCCAAAACGCCAATTGCGGCCGTCAACCAAATTATCAAGGTGGTATGTAAGGCGCAGCACAACCACCACAACCAGGTCAGTACAGCGGTTACGGCCATAATCCACCTCCATATGGGTATGATCCTTACAGAACGCCACCCTATCATGGATATGGATGTGGTTATTACCAGCCTCCTTACCCTTGGGGACCCGGCAGCTATGCCCCGTCTATGCCGCCTCAGGCAAACGCATCTCTTCAAACAGTAAGGTTGGAATCAACCCGTTACAGCTCACGTTTAATCTTCGAGATTCGACAGTCGATCAATGGAGTCATTTTCCATCATCTAGTCAGTAGGATCTAAGTGACTGTATTGTCTTACTACCACAGACTGCTCTAATCGGTTGACATCAAGAATGATCACATAAACACGTAGATAGGCACATCACGGAGCAACTAAATGTTTGGGGCTCTTCGGAAGTTCATTCAGAAATCTGTCATCTGTAGCTACATGCCATGATCCACACGACTCGTTGTTCGTCTCTGCATTACTCTCCGTTCCCGTCACACCTCGTTAAGTGACCACAAAGGCCTTAAGCAGACAGCTATGGTGATTCCACAACGCTGGGGTAACACAGAGGTCAACTTTGCCGTCACTCCTTGTTGTCTTCACACTCTGCATTTCGCTCTCGTTGAATGGCAATGTGAATGAAGGATCGAATGCTCGCTGCGGATAGACCATATTTACAGCGCATGAATCTGCCATGATGGACAGCTTGCATGCATCCCTGACCATGGTCCTGACCTTCTCAACGTTCAGGTCAAAATAGTTGAGGGGAATGTGTGCATACAACTTGACCCATAGAGCCGTGGAAACCCGAGACACAAATTCCGGACTATCCGTCAAGGATTGGTCCAGACGGCTGTCGACACGATTCTGAATGAGACCCATGATCTCTTTGTTCATGCCACTTTGGCCCTTCAGCCAGTTGTAGAATGAGGTGGTGTTGTTCTGAGCCTCTGCGCCCCAGACGCCAGGCCCTAGCAAAAGCACCTCGAGGAACAAATGGCGCCAGATCAAGGCACTGAGGAAGAACGGCGCTCGCTCGTGGTCGGTCATATGTTGGCGCCAGTTTCGGGATACGTTGGAATAGTCGCGACGCTCTTCGCCTTCAGTGGCTATCGAAGTATCTGGCTGCAACAAATGTCGGCAGAACAGTAATATTCTCGAAGCCAGCTCTCTGAACTTTGCGGAGATGTCTTCGGATACATAGTTTGGCTGTTGGACTCTCGAGGCCTCCTCGTACTTTTTCTTGTATGTTTCCGCCTCGGTTTTGTAAGCCTCCGCTTTCTTCTTGTAATCGTCAAGCTCCCGAATGATCTTCTCATATTCATTGCGAGCTCGGGACATCATACCGGCGTGGCTAGGTGGTACCTGGCTTGCGATGTGGGTGGTGTTTGCCTTTGCTAGGTCGGACTTCAATCTTTCGACTTCAGTCTCCTTTGCAATCAACTCCTCGGCGAGCTTATCATATCGCTGACTTGCGTCGTTAATAAATGACTTGAACTGCACCTGGGAAATGGTCAATGTATCGCCATCGTTTCCTTGTAAGCTGAGAAGCTCGTTGAGTCTCGCGACCTCCAACTTCAGGCTACGTGTCTCGGCGCTGTCTGCTGTGTTGGCTGCCGTGTTGGGAGCCGGGTCGGGAGCCGGGTCGAGTGGTTGCTTGCTATCACTCATCTTGGATCAGAGTGCAGCCTAGATTCAAGATACGGGAAGATTGTTGGGGGGGGGACGAAAAAAAGAGAGGAAAGCCACTCGAGTTGAGAATCGAGAGCTTCAGTTTGAAGGCATCAACTGGGAGGGTCCCACCTTTCTTCGGGTGGCAATTCTTACAAGCACGACTCCCACCCTCCTCGCTCTTCTAATTGCTGTCACCCCACTACAATTGACGGCTCTATCTTCAATTCAATGTTTTCCTATGATATGTACTTAACTTAGGTACCGAGGTGGGGTGAAATCCCGTCACCTTCACGTTACCTGGTACACGGATATGCGTTGGTCCATAATTAGGGGTTCGACGAGATATCCCTCTTAAACCTTGGAGCACTCGAGTTTCCTCTTTGACACCCCTGCTATTCTAATTCCCGTTTTCTTGATTGAATAGCCGGAGATAATGTATACATGGTATCTCCATACCCCGCGAGCGCTGTCACTGATCCTCCTCGACCACTGGTAGGGTCTACGAACTTATCTGTAGCAGTTCGAGGATGATATAAATAGCTCACCGCTCCATCCCCCCTTTTTGTGCGGTGTTCTGGGGAAGACGTGCGTCAGACCCTTAACCTTGCAACGTCGAGCCACCCCCATCGAAGTATCATCTTCTGCTTCTTGGCTAAGCCATGCCATCTCCTACTTGATATCGCCTTGATTTATGCAGGCGTTCGTATAGACATTGTCGTCAAACTGTCCATAAGTGGAAACTAGTCCTTGTCTTCAGCGGAAGAAGTTCTCACAGGGTTGCTTCCTGCTCCTAGCTTCTTGTCTGGAGCCACTGATCAGATCTTCATCGGAGCAGCACCAATGCTCTGCCAAATAGCTGTTGTGGGGCTTTATATCGAGCCCATTTGTTGCCATATTTGAACAACATGTTCTTTTGCCTCTGAGGCTACCGCTCATGTGATACGCCGATCTCGTGCGCATTATCTGTATCCATCTTATTCAGTTGATGGGGCCCCCAAGATTCCCTTCAACTGGTTCTGCTACCTCCTGCTCCGAATTCGCCCCACTCTCCTTCTTCTTCCATCATTCGCTTCTCCTCCGCACTATCCGGCTTCATGCTGAAGAAATGAAAGTTCAGAGGTTTTCTAGGGGGGTTGACCGTGGTAGATGACCTGGACAGTCGGTTGATTGTTTCCACACTGATCTCGGTCTCCTTACTACAGGCCTCACAAAGCTTCGCCGTATCCTCGACGATGGACTCGGTCGGATCTTTAGCCTCTCCCGTGCTGTACATGTCCGCCACTCAATTGATGGGCATGCTGTAAGCCATTCGGAGATTGTAATCTGCTTGCAAATATATGACCTCGTCGCTCAAAGTCTTGTCCTCGAACCGGCGAGGTTTCATGAAGACCTTATTTTTAAACCCTACATTGATCTAGACGCCTAGAATTTCTCCAAGCGTATCCCTGTAAGGCGAGACGTGTTCATGGGCATCCACTCCACGTCGGAGCTGGACTGCCCAAGGGCCACATTTTGCAGGTGGTACGAATATATCTCCCATAGATTTCAAGCCATACTTGGCTCGGGAATTGGTAGGTACAGAAGTTTCTGGCTTTGCTTTCTCAGCCAGCTTCGTCCTTGTGGGTTGGTTTGATACGGACGGGGGTCTCTCTCCCGGAGTCATGGGAGCGGGGTTTGAGGTATTGTTCCTTCTCGCGGCGGCTACTCTTTCAGCGAGATCTGGGGTCTTGGCTGCAGTGTCTTTGTTATCTCCGCCAGCCTGGTACGGCGGAGGGAATGATGACGCGACCGACAAGAATAAAGGGGTATTTGGTTTACCGGGAGCAGCGTTCAAGAGAGCTTCGATTACGCCATCAGCGCTTGTACAGAGGCCACCTGCAATGCGATCGAGGGTGTCTACATGGATGAAATCCTCCATGGGTATGCAATCGCCAGGTTTTGGCCTCAAGTCAAATAACTCGTGATCTCCCACGACTGTCGCATGCATTAGTATCAAGGACGCCAAGACGGCGAGACCGGGGCACGCAATGACTTACTTTCTCACCATACGGCTCCCATGGTGCCCCGAATCAGGTCGTGTTTAACAATTCCCCCTCGAGGTTTGTACCTGGTTTTAATATTTCGGATGTTGGTGCACAAGGCGTTAATTATTTCGTGCATTTGGGATCTGGGGAGGAGGCCCTCGTGAGCCGCCAAATTCCAGGCTTTTCGTACGTACTCTTGTTCGGTTATGGTCATGCTGGCGCGGCGCAGACTGTGAGAACAAGATTGATGATGAGAAGAGGAAAAGAGGAAAGTCGGTTCCAAATACGGGATCTCAAAATAGACAGCTCCAAAGGCTGCCGAGGGGCGCCTTCCTGGCTACCTAGCCTACTAGCTATCTGGATAAAAAGGCAGTGCGGGGCTCACAGTTTGTTATCTACACGCATAATTCACCAGGTAGAATCAATGACCTGGCATACACACTGAGAAACGGTCAACCATGAAGGAATCATCAATCGATGCCCAAGTGAATGTGGCCAACCCCCCAGCGTGGTGCGTTCAATTACTTGGTGTTATGTTGGGCCGCGTCCAATGATATAGCAGGGGCTAGCTCCATGCAGCTACGGCGGCGACTCAACATCTGGACACCACCCCTTTGGTCACCAAATTAACACGAGAGAGTAAACAATACGAAGTACGAGATATGTACTGGCTTCATGCCTCCCTCAAGGTTCGTGATAAGGACCTGGTGAAAATGGTCATCTTCTGGCACAGTAGCCCTTCAAACAAGATGAGTTACGTACGTACTTCTACCCCCTCAAACCTCAAGCTCCCCTTACATGTTTTCTATCAGTTTGGCTGTTCATCTCGTCAACATTCTGCAGTGGTGAGATCATGACCTGAACTGATTTCATTGTAGTCATCATCATGAAAATTTTGCTCGCAGCTGCGGCCCTTGTGGCATCTGTCCTTGCGCAGGAGCTTGACTGGGACTTAATCAACAAGGGCCCACAGCCCATCCCGGAGGCTTACAAGGCCACGGACTACTCGGAGCAGCTTTTGTCTCTTGGCTTCGCTGATGTCGTCGATTTGGGCCAAGCAGCAGTCAACGCCCCGTCGAACTGCAACGGCGTGGACACCTATATGGGCGGCACTTTCTTCGCGAATACCGCCTTCGATATTCTGCTCTGTGCTGTTGCTTGTATCAACAAGACATTATATGACCAGGCGAATCCTCCGGCGGGCCTTTCGGCGCCGCGTACTTGCCAGTTCTTCAATGCATTCTGTGAGTTCTGTCCCGGCCTACGGATGGCACATACTGACTCGACCCAGTACTACTTAAGAACGGTGTTGTTCAGGGCCAATTCTGCTCTGCAGTGAGTGATCTATTGCCATTTTTAGTGGTCTGTCGAGCTGATCAACCTGTGAAGTATACGCAAACATGGAATCAGACTTACGCTACCAATGTCGGGCAGTGGCGCGGGCAAGATCAATATACCATCGCCCAAAGTTTCGCAGTCTCCAACCGAACGAACCCCGGACTTTGCTGCAGTTTAGGCTCGGGGACAACAGACTGTGGCGGAAGCAGTTGTGTCGATCTGCAATCCGACAGCCAGAATTGTGGTAGCTGTAGGCAGGTTTGTGGCGTGGGATCCCAATGCAGCAATGGCACCTGTGCGGCGTTCCCTACCTCCTCAACGGGGCCTACTATCACGACCACGGGCTCATACATTAATCCACCAGGGACCTCGACTACGGCCAACTCCATCTCAATCACCGGGGGACCTCCAGTCCAGCTGGCTCCCACTTCAGTACCAGGGGTAGATCCAAAAGGAACCTCTGTTCTCCAACCACAGCCCACCGCACAACTGTTCTATGCCGCCAGCCCGACCAACAATACAGGCGGCAATGGAACCGCCAACCAGGCACCTGTCGTACGCTTGAACATGACATTCGGCTTGCCATCCATAGTCTTGGACCAGTCCACTCGTATAACGAGCATCCAATGCAACCCAGACTCGTTATCCGCCACGTTCACGGACTCCACCGCATACAATTTCGCAAAGGACGAGTGGAAGGCGCTCCTTGCTACTTCACCGTCCCTACTTCTCATAACCGCTGCAGCAGGATGTAGTGACGACGGCCAGAATACCTATCTCAACGCCAACACCGTCTCGTGGACCGACGGCTCACTCACGATCAACGCCGCCGGCACATTTATGGCCGCAGCCGAGCTAATCCAAAATCTCCATGTGGACTTCGGATCGATTGAATACCCAATTGCACAGGTGCCTCCCGGATGCTCTTCCCCCGCGGGACCCATCGTCGCTGGACTCCCCGCCGTCGCCTGTGGAGAAGGCTTCGATCAAGCGCTCGACCAGGCCATCGGGTTCTACCCCAGTGACGCGGCACACCTCAATGCCACTTGGGCCGCCTTGGCCCCTACGGTGCCCTTGAATTCCCTTATCTTGCAAGAACTGTCATACGACGTACCTCCGTGGTATTTTCTCACTCAAAATGTTTTGCCGGCCTTTGAGAATGCAATCTCACAAGTAGCCGCTGGGAGTCTGAATAAAACCCAGCAGGCGGCGGGTAGTGTTGTCCAGTCAAGTCCAAAAGCTGCCAACACGACCGGGTCCCTGACGAATACAATCGTATCGGGAAGCATCGGAGGAGGGGGTTTCGACTTCCCATTCAACCTCCAGGTCCCGTCCAGATCGATGTCGGATACGCCATGGGGAAAAGGTGTTCAGCTCTACGGTTGGACCCCCGACCAGGGCTCACCGGCTGCCACCTACGCCCAGAATGTGTTGCAGAAGATCAAGGGTGTTCTGCTTGGAGATCCTCAGGCCGGCGTCGCTGTGTATTGCGTGAACTGTAGTGTGAACGGTTCCTTCAGAGTGTCGGGAACCTTTGCGGCCAGCAGCAGTCAGGGGCTGACCGAAGCGAGCCTCACCTACATCGGAAACGCAGAGGCCAGCATGAATCTTGCCGTTGACGCCCTCGCTCTGTATGCTTTCTCGTCCCGGGCAACAATGCTCTCCTACGGGGTTCCTGGCTTCACGATTCCCGGGGTCGTCACCGTCAGTCCAGAGATCAGCCTGGGGGTAGCGGTCAATGCCTCGGTCGGATCCCTCGGCCAGTTTCAGGGGGAATTCGATTTCGATTGGCCACTTTTACAAGCCGAGTACGATGCCTCGCACTTTTCCTATAGTGGTGCAATGTTCAGCGGCTGGCAACCCAACATCAGCGCCCAGGTAGATGTCGCTGGGACCATCTCGGCACTTCTAGACTTTGCCTTCCCCCTGACGTTGACGTTCCACATCAACACCACGGTGGGCAACGTCACCAAGCAGGTAGCTCAAGTAGAGCAGCCGGGAGTCCAAGCAATGACCAATTGGACATGGCAGGCGTCGAATTTGTCGTCCTCCTCCTTTTCCTCGTCCTCGAGTGTGGGCAGTGGCCAAAACCAAGGCCTAGATGCTGCCAACTGCCAAGGCGTTCAGTACCAAGTTGTACCGACCAACCAACTTTACCTTAACCTCACAGACCTCTACTATCCCCAGGGTCTGTCGCAAATTAGCTCATGGACGGGCCCCAACTTACTCGAAGGATGCCAGATCATCCAGATTCCCGGCATCACGGATCAGGATCCAACGTCTTCGTTTAGCTCGAGCAGTAGCCCTGCGGCGACCTCGAGCAGCAACCCTACTCCGACATCATCTTCTCCCTTGAATATCAGCTCTACCCTTCCCGTGGTATTTCCATCCAACTCTACCATTAGCAGCACTGCCCCAACATTGTCATCTGCCTCGGGTACGGACTCTATCACAATGCCCTCCACGTCGACTAGCAGTTTTTCTTCGGCTAGCAGCTTTACCGCTACCACCAGCTCTACCTCTACTAGCAGCTCTGTCACCACTAGTAGCTCTCCCCCAACACCATCGTCAAGTTCGAGCATCAACACCACCGCGACACTGCCCTCTACCTCAAGCGGTAACCCCCACTCAACACCTGCATCCAGTCCGAGTAGCAGCTCTACTGCAACGCCCACTGGCGGGCCAACAAGTTGCGATTCTGTATCGTGCCCTGGAAGTAATGGCACCCAGTGTGTTTCGTACACCGGCACCTACCAGATCAACTGCCAGTTTAGCTTCCAGGGCAGACAACTTGGCTCTTCCATGTGCATGGCTAGTTTTGCTCTCTGCATCTCCGAATGTAGCAGGTCCGGGAACCTTTGTAACAGCGTATGGTACCGGCCAAACGTATCATGCGGCAAATTCGGAGGAACGAACAACTGCATCTTGATGTATGAAGCAGATCCTAACGCGATGGGAGAACCAGGCTGGGGCGCCATAGTTGTGGATGCTGGAGGCGGCGGCGGCGGCGGCGGCGGCGGCGGCGTCGGATTCGGCGCTCACATACCTGCTATTACTGGCACCGCCTCGAGCGCCAGGCCGCCGACCACATCTATCCTCACCACCGACGTAATTGTTTCGGCTGCTTCTTCTTCTTATGGTGATAATGACAGCAGCGACAACGTGACGGTTCCTGTTAACATCACGGACGCGACGGGCCAGCTGGTCCTCTTGCCCGCCGCCAACGGCAACCTCTTCGTCGCCACAGCCGCGCAGGCCGCGACGCCGCAGCTGGTGCAGCTGACGAACGCATCCACGCTGGCGGCGGGAGCCGGGCACGTCTTCGCCGACAGCCAGGGCCGGGTGCTGTACTTCTACCCGGCCGTGATGAACCAGACAAGGGTGTCGCGGCTGCGGCTCGGGGTGCCGGGCACCATCGCGCTGGGCGCGCAGCTGCTCACGCTGGCCCCGTTCCCGACCACTGGGACGGTAGAGGGCGGCGGCGGCAGCAACGGCACCACGATACTCCTCGCGCTGGACGCGTACGTCAATCTTTACTATCCCGTCGTCTGCGGCCTCCAGGCTCAGCGCCTCAACAAGGTCTTCCTCGTCCGCGACCCCCAGGCGGGCGTCGCTGCTCTCAATGGCGGCGACCCGGACTTGCTATACACGGTGGCCGGCGGGGTCGCCTACAACTGTTCGGCCATGGCGTTTGTGGCACAGGGGCTGCTGCCGCTGCAGCAGTTTGTAGATAAATTGACGGGGCCGTAGCTGCACTCTCAACTACCAGGTATGCAGACAATGGAAATACTACGCAATTCGGGTGAGCTTACATTCTTGTAAATATAGTATATGAAAATAGTCAGGCACAGTGATAATTAGAGTAGATACGCTGCGACGTGAAAGGATTGATGATGCGCGGGCTTGGAGGCTTGGCCTACTACCATTGTTAGCAGTATTGGTTGACGGAGACAGAAGAATCGCCTTTTGGGCGCACTCGACGCTGTGTCTAAGTAGTTATCATTGATTAAGCACTCTGTTAGATCGTAGGTGTAAGAGTAGGCAGTGCGTAAAAAGATTAATGTATAGGAAATCACGAATAGCTTCATTGCGTAGAGTAGGACCGAGTATGTAGAGGACCGTTCGGATAGCCTGCATGCACTTTGGCTAGTAAAATCCTGCACGGAACAGACCGAGGTCAGCTTCTGGGCTGAAAAGAGGTCATCCACGAGGCACTACACCATAGCTCAGATATTGCCAAACTCCACAGGATCAACCTCGTTAAACACTCCGTAGAGTGCAGCTGGCTGAGCAGCTCGGATTACCAGAAAGTACAGTATCATCACGGCCATCTACGACAAGAAAAAAGAATCGCAAACTTACCCACAGTGCCTACAAATTTCAACACACTGCTTAAGCGTGAGTAGGCACAGCTACAGATAAGTCAGAACCAAATAGAAATGTCCGGTATTGCAGTAGGTCATCATCGCATCATGGAAGCGCCGCGAGGGGCCCTCGTGATGATGGTTTTAAGCAAAGGCTCGAAGGTCAATCTTGACACACACATCGGAATCGGCAGCCGCGTGGGGAAAGTAACTAGGCAGGCTGTCGATGATTTGAGTTGGTGGTCTTGCATAATGAAGAAGAAAAGGAAAAGGGACGAAAGCGAAGGGACGCGCAGCAAAAGAATTTGTAGGCCGCGATGGGGACTGTGGTGGGGATTAGCCATGGATTTTCCGGCTAGTAGTACTAGGTACTGTACTAGATTTTTTTTTTCGTTGTCGGATAGAGGGGCTGCTAATCAGAGCAACGAAGAAAAAAAAACCAATTCAGCCAGCTTGGTCGTCAGCCTCGTTATGACACACAACGGCCTGCACGTAAGGTCGATTTTCCAGGGACCAGAGGGTGGCAAGTGGGCTGTTTCTCCCCACACGGCGAGAAGCAAGGAGGCTGATACGAGCCGTGAGCTGTGGTTAAGGTTAGCAGGTTAGGCGTTAGGCTGCTAGTGGAGGGCGTGGTAACAGTGATCAATGCGCAGTTGTTACCAGGCGGCCAGGCCTTTCAGAGACTGTACTGGACCGGAGACGACGCTACACCACCGGGCGCGGGCTGGTTACGTCTTTCGGCTGTAGTGTAAGCCTGCCCGATAAGATTATGTAGGTACCACTGTAGGTGCCGCTGTAGGTTGCTTCACGCTACCTGCACGGCGTTGAGGCGAACTGTAGATGGTCCAATGGACGTCAATGTGTGTGCGATAGGGAGGTCCCCAGTAATAACAATGAATCTGATTGAATTGACGGAGAGCGAGAAGACCTGCGGCGGGTTTGGGGCTGGTCGGTACTTGCCAGCTTCTGCTCTAGAGACTGCAAGACTGTAACCGGGAATTTGAAGTGCTGCACTCTGACTGGTGCTGGTGCTGGTGCTGGTGCTGGTGCTAGGTAGGTCACCAGCACCACCAGCAGCTTTAAACCTTCCACACTAAGGAACCACCACCACCTACCCTTCCCAACGCTCCTCCAGCAAAATCTCCAGATCGAACCATCATTTTTCTCCAGCCAAACCATTCACCACCACCCAAAAGACATTGACCACAAACACTTGCACGACTTTACTACATCATCTATCGATACCCAACGCCCTCTTATACCCAGCTCCCATTCTCAATCCATCCCATCTACCAACCTTATCATCCCATCTACCAACCTTATCATCCTCTCTACCTGACGACATCATCCCACCGTGCGCCCTCACCACCACCCTTGCATACCTACCTCACCCGCGTCCTTGGCGAAAACTGCCCTTTTGCGAACGACACCATCGTCACGGACACTGCTAGCCCGCCCCGAGCTACCGCGCTGCCTCTCGCTCCCCGGCCGACGACACCCCTACCCCGTATAGCAAAGTGAAATTAGTTCGGAGAGATAGGTTTTCACGCTTTGGGGGACGAGTTGGATTCACTGCAGATCAAACCGCTTTTTCTCAAACCCGCCATCGCCACTTTTCCCCATGGATAACAAGAGCTCCTCCTCCATCTGGAACCGCCGCCCCAAGTAAGTCCTGGCTCCTGTGCTCCCGATTCCCGGCGCTTTTGTTGGCTGACTTGGCGGTTTCAGCACCAGTAATCTTTCCCTATCGACCAACCAGACCGATCCCGCCGCCGCTGCCCGGGACTTCTCGTCCCTGTCCGCCGCCCGTCGCAACGGCGGGCCGACCTCGTCCCATGGAAAACCCAATCCGTTCTCAGCAACAACCCCCGGCAGCGGGCTAGCCTCCCCAACCGGCGGGGGTTCCAGTGCGTTCGGCTTGGGATCCGGTGCCTTTGCGTCGTTTGGGGCTGTTGGCAAGACGCCCAAGACGCCTGGCAACCCCTTCGAGATGGCCATGGGCTCCATCGGCGGCGGCGGTAAGAAGACGCCCGCCACAGAGAAGACCTCGTCCGAAGCGCTGCGGTCGGCCGCGGGCAAGATGGGCGCCGGCCCGGCCCACCCTCTACGATACACGTGGTTCTTCTGGACCCGTCCGCCAATAAGTAAGGCGAACGGCCGCGTGGACTACGACAAGACGCTGCATCCCATGGCCCGGGTGACGACGGTGGAGGAGTTCTGGACCGTCCACCGGCATCTCAAGAGACCCTCCGAGCTGCCGGTCGTGACGGACTACCACTTCTTCAAGGAGGGCATTCGTCCCATATGGGAGGACGAGGAGAACAAGCACGGCGGCAAGTGGACCCTGCGCATGAAGAAGGGCATCGCGGATCTGTACTGGACGGAAACCATGATGGCCCTGATTGGGAATGCGCTCTCGGATGGCACCGAGGAGATGAACAACGCTATCAACGGCATGGTCCTCAGTGTGCGCAATGGCGAGGACATTCTCAGCATCTGGACCTCTGGCACCGATAGCATCGTGCTCAAGGTTAGGTACGTGTTTGGTGCTCCCTGCTCGTCTCACAACTAGACCTCTAACTATTTGACTGCAGGGATATGTTGAAGTCGTGGCTCAAGTGCCCGCAGAACACCATCATCGAATTCAAGAGCCACACGGACAGCATGACGCAGCGCGCGCAGATCGACGAGCAGCGCCGCGAGAAGGCCGCCAACAACCACAACAACAACAACAACAATAACAACGACAACAAACGAACTGGGGCTAGCAGGCAGGCCTAGGGCGCTCGACGGCTACACACCCATCCAGCGTGGCGATGCGGTCCGGGCAGCGGGGGAGGCGACCTGGAACGGGTCACGGAACACCAAACCCCCGATGATATTTGAGTCATGACTTTTGACGACGATGATTTGATTGCATGGTTGGATGCCGAGTCGAGCGTTGAGCAGCAGCAGGCAGGAATTTAATCGGCGCTTGCATCTTCTTGTATGTCTTATCTGTACACTATGAAGCGTTTCGTCCCTTGAGAGAAGGGAAGGGCATATGGATGGATGGGTTGGGCGTTGTGTCGGGGGCTGAAAAGCCGTGTCCGCAACTACGCTCGCCGAGGGAACCGCCGCCGGCTGTCTAGCGCCAATCCGAGCTGCGAGGCTTGGCGAATAATAGTGAAATAAGCCCAAAAGGGTTCTGCGTGATCTGAATCTGGGTGTATGGGTCGTTGGCATGGCCAGGCAGATGAGCACCGCACAGCTGATGATTACTGGTACTCAACACGGTGCCTCACGAGTTATATGTGCTATGTATTACGCACACTCTTGCTAGCAGGTAGTCACTATTATGGACGAGATACCCCAAACATCTACCACATGCTTCATGTGTTCTCGAAATCTGTCTGCACTATTCTCAGAGGGACGACACAGCTTTTACGGGACAAATCATATCGCAAGTCATTTGAGAAAAGATGCTGTGTTGCTTGCTTCTTGCAGGAAACGCCAAAATTGGGTATCGTACATTATTTTGGGGTCGGTGACCTTATCAAGTAAAGCCACAAGAAACGTCATCTATGTCCATGATCATCATGCCTGCAATGAAACCCCACGCAAGAAATGTAGGATTAGAAAACCAGCCAGTAGTAACATCGGTGCCGGCCTGCCTTTTATCCTCCTTCCCCCCAACCAAACCCCTTCCTCGAAAGAACTCCATCAACTCCGGGTCTCAAAATGATGACTGGACCCCTCGACCAGGAACTTTTGCGGCCGCTCAAAATCAGAGACGCTGATGTCTGTTATCCGTTGCCAAAACTGTACAACAGCAAGCCGTGTGAGACCAGGCTCAACCAGAGATCTATGAAGTGACAGAACTCCGGTCCCAGCTCTATAAACAGGTGATTCCTCAACTTAATTATTGAAGGAGCGAATGGTTTGTGACAGTGGTCGTTGTAGTTACAATGGCCCACAGGTCGATCGTAACAGTCGCTCTTACAAAGCATGCTCCGGCAGCAACTGCCAATATCTCTCCGACTTCTTGCCGCCAGGCCTGGGGGCGCGGTGAGCCACTATCTCCAACGTAGTCCGGACCTGTGCTTTTGTACAAGACTTGAAGCGCTTCGACAGCATGTCGATCATGGATACCTTGGTCAGCATGCTGATATCGTCACTAATGATCGCACGCTTGAAGTTGTCCATCTCAGAAGCCGGGACCATGTCCTTGGGGTCGACGGCGGACGGGTTCGGCGGCGGCGGCATCGCCTTGCCGGCGGCAGTTCCCGCGGTCTTGTCGAACGGAGACGACCGCACGGCGACTGTGGAGGTGGCCTCGGTTTTGGTGGTCTTGGGTTGCTCCCAGTAATCCGTTGCAAAAGGATCGATGGTGTGATGATGGGGAAGAGAATCTGGTAAGGTTAGCGAGTGTACTGTAGGATAGATGTAATCATAACACTTACCAAGCAAAAACTCCATCCGGTACTTGTACACAGTCGGACAGGGACCGGCTCGTTGCCGGTTCTCGAAGCAAATGCCTGTACTCTTGGGCTCCTCCTCGGGCAGATGTGCTGTTCGCACGGCGACGGCATCATCGGCATCGTCAAGGAAGTCGGCCATCTCGTCGTCGCCCTCATCGCCCTCTTCATCATCGTCGGCATCGTCCAGATCCTCTCCTTCCTCCTCCTCCCATTCAGCTTCCGAGTCGTAGTCATAGTTCAGCTTTGACAGAGCACGCTGTGTGGGCTGCCGTGCAAGCTTGTGTAACTCGTGAGGGTTGAAGGAAGTGACAGTTCCCACATAGGCCGGCCGGACATCTTCATAGAAAGACACCAGCTTGACGGGAATGCTGCCAATTTGCTTCTGTACGTCGCTGAAGCGCTTCTGCTGCGACTCGGTACGGTTCGAGCTCTTGATGGGATCTCCAAGTAGTTCCGCCATGATTGTCTTCACGCTGGGGTGAATGATGCCTCGCTTGGTTGAAAGACCGCTGAGGTGAAAAGTCCGCACTGCGTCAAAGGGCTTGACGTCTTCTTCACCGCGCTGGCCGTAGATGTACTCATCAAGGATCTTGGACTTTGTTGCTACCGTCTCGCTTGTCATCTGCGCAAAACTCGGTTGTGCGAGGGTCATGCCAGACTTGATGAAAAAAGGCTGGAACAATCGGTCGTATGGTATTTTTTCGGGTTTTGATTTGGTCATGGCCGGGCTCGTCGATTGTTGGGCAGTGGGGGAAGGCTCCGGTTTGGCGATGGATGATTGTTTGGAAGGCGTCGATGGTCCATCGGCTTTGGGCTTCTTGCTGGCCATCATGGAGAAGAGAGTGGGCTGCTGTCGCCGTTTCTTCTCCTCCTCGGCCTTCTTTCTGTCCTCCTCCTCTTGCTTCTTCTTGCGCAGTGCCTCCTTCTCTGCCTCCTTTTCTTTCTTGATGGCCTCCCGGGCGAGTCTTGCCTTCTCCCTCTCGGCCTTTTCCTCCTCTTTTATTCGATCTTTCTCGGCTTTCTCCTCTTTTAGCTTCTGCCGCTTCACAACCCGCTCTTGCTCTTCAATTTCCTTGGCGGCTTTGACTTCGGCAGGCGTCCTCTTCTTCTTGGGGGGAGCACTTGTGGGAGCAGAGGCCTTGGCCGCCGAGGACGGCGGGGCGTTGTTGACCGTGGAGGGTGCCATGGCAGCGGGTGCGGGAATGTGTTTCGGGGATGGCGAGTTGTGAGGAGAGGTATTGGATCCTCCGTCAGTGTTAGCGGGGGGACTGCTACTCGTAGGCGGAGACGACAGCGGGCTCGATAAAGCAGTGTTGGGGAGTTCTGTGGGAGTGGGGGTTAGGCATCAGAAACAGGGACGCTGTGGTTTTCTTGCATGGGCCGACTTACGGTCAGCCTCGTTGGCCGAGGAAGAGATCACGGGTGCCTTGCGAGGCGTTGCTGAGGCGTCGACGTCGAGCTTGACAGCGCCCTCGGCATACTCGTCGTGACTACGCTTTCTGGAGGCAGCGTCCGACTCCTGGATGTTGGGTGACATGTCAAATAGCGGCATTGACACAGTCGTCACAGCGGAGCGCGAAATCCCGCCTCCAGAGTGAGTTGAAGAGCTTGGAGGACCAACTCAGACCATTCGGACAAGTCCAAGGCTGGACGGTGGGCAGTCGCAGTGGCGGAGATCGGGGTGCAAGATATTCACGGCGAATGGGTGTATGTTCGATCTCGTTTTCGGCGGTGGACGGGATGTAATGGCTTCAGACAAGCAGTTTAGGAATGGATTGTTCAACTAGGTGCCTTTGAAATCGGACCGGGAAACCAGGGCTGGAATAACTGCGCTTCAATCAAGATGGAGTCGAGGAAGTTACTCCTGCCACGGGCACATTACAGAGTCCAGGCTTAGATTGATTGACTGATTACAGGGAAGTGAACCGAACGCGAAATAAAGTAGGGAGGGACGCGTCGTTGGCGTGGCTCGCGTTCGAGGTGGGCTTGCATGGTCCGAGCTTCCTTCGCTGGGTCACTGATACCTACGCAGCTACTGATTGCCCCCCTTGCCACGGAAGTACCCAGCCATGTATCGATTTGGTTACAGTTATAAGTACACGACTTTTGTTACAGTCAAGTTAATGGCGGGGGATCTATTGCTAGCATGCAATTTGCAATTTCCCAAGGCGATCATCGCAATGATTGGATCGAGAGCTGAGGGTTTGCCCCCATTCTCAGTGCTCCGGCATCGACACACCCAGCACACCGTTTTCCGTTGCCATTTCGTTCAAATAAGCGGCAACGATAGGTATGTGCTGGCTTGCTTGGTATGCAACGAATTGACGTCGATGCAATTCCGTATAGTAGATACACATATAGATCGCGAGTCATTCGGGACTGTTTGGTCCAGTCTTACGATGATCGGTGTTGATCTGGTCTCTTTATGGATCACTGGGCATCATCACAGTCGGGAGTGGCGCTGGGCCAGAATTGTCCCTATTCGCTGCAGCCTGACGTAGAAAAGGCCAGGGGCAGGATGCTGTGTGTGGTCGCGAAATCACTAGGTGCCATGCATCATTCGCTTGTAGATATATAAACAGCCACATGTGTCCATCCCCCGAAGCCATGGTGGATTGTGTTGGCTAAAGTCCCGTTTTACCACATGCATACCTAAGTACTCAACACCCGAAATAACATGGGTCTACTCAGGAAATCCTCCGAGCAGGCGACGGCAGCAGCAGCTCCACAATCTCTGCAAGCTGCTGGGCAGCAGCAGCAGAAGCAGCCTCAAGTCCCACACCACTTTCCTCCGTCCTTCACCGTGTACAGTATCAGCCTCCAGGACCGACACTATATAATCGGCGAGACCCAGTCCACGACCCCGCTGTATGCCGTGTCGCTGCACGCCGGGTGGACAGGCCCCGACGTCGAACTGCACAGCGGGATCAACGAGGACCAACCGCCCCTCGCCACGGCGAAGCGCGGATCCCTTTTCGGCGACAACGCGACCGTCCAGCTGCCAGGCCTCGGCGGCCACGTCTGTGATGGCGGCGACACCGTCAAGGAGAAAGTGAACGCCTCCGAACACTTCCCGTACCCGAGTTACGACTTCACCATCGAGGTCGGGCCGCAGCAGCAGCGCGAGAAGTTCGAATGGATCCATGTCGGTATGAGGAAGGGTTGGCAGCTGGCGCGGCTGTCGACAAACGAGGTTGTGGCCACTTTCGAGTGGACGGCGCTCACAAAGAAGGAGCTGTACTTTCAGTTCTTGGGCAGCGGGTTGACTGGCGAGCTCGGCGAGCGCTGGGCTATTATGGCTGCCATCACTGCGATACGGGCATGGGACCGTGTGAAGCGGAAGCTGGCTGCCGGAGCGGTGTGAGGCGATAGGGGAGCTGGATTTCGGTTTTTTGCTTGACAGATATGATACCAAATGTTACGATTCACTTGATACTTTCACAAAAAGGATGGTCCAATAGCTTTGATGGTGATCTCAACATAGGCAAACCTTTCAGAGAATGGCCGAGTCGATATCGTAATCCTACAAAGGTTAGCCAGCATCGAAAGCAGAACGCGGATAGATACCATACGAGTAGGTTAAAGTCGAACCCAAACAGCCCAAAAGTATCCGCGCAGTCGGGACTGGTTTCCTCGGACCACGCCAGGTCGAGCCCTGTGGCCGGCTGGATAATCTCCGCAGCGGCCAAGCGAAGCATCTCGGCGCACTCCTTGAGACCCTCTGTCAACCGTTTCAAGGCTGCCGGCAGCGCACTCGAGGAACCAGCCTCCATCCCTTCAATATGTATCATGGCGGCTGACAGCAACAGGTACCGCTTGCAGCTAGGCTGGCCCAACGCGATAATGTGGCGTAGCTGATCCCGGATGTGCCTCAGCGTGTCGATTAGGGGTTTTCGACCAGCCCGCGCCATCTGGACCAGGGGGTCACAGGACGAGGTAGCGAGGGTGTTGATGTTGGTTGATGTTCCGTCGGGCAGCTGCAGGTCTCTTTCCTCTTCAAGCTGTGTGACAAGCTCGAGGCCTAGGTGGACGATCACGTCTTGGCTCATTGGCCCCTTGAACAGTCCGCTGCCTCTAATTGCCATGAGACAGAACTCGTCGGTGACCTCTTGAGGGAGGTTGAGGGCAGTCGAATGAGCGGCAACAATCTGGCAACACTCAAGGCAAATCTTTCGCGCAAGATGGTAGCGGGGATCCTTACTAGCCTGGAGTGCGAACGGCCGGTGGAGGAACAAGATGTACCGTCGCAGGTAGCTGTCCAGAAACTTGCGATGGAATTCACAGGCCTTTGCATCACAGCCCTCTGGACGGGATGTCAGCGAATGGAAGAACAATGCGGCATCGCCACAGTGCCTCTTTAGTTCTTTGCCCAGGTCAATGGTTTCGTCATAGGAAAGTGGCTTCTGCACGCTGTTCATCTTGCGCACCGCGAACAGACGGCGTCCGAGTGACTTTTGGAGTAGTAACTGAACCGACGAGTCTGTGTGTTCATCGGACGGGTGAGCTTGCGGTAAGTCTTTGGAGTCTGGTCCGAATTCGGCATCGCTCAGGTTGGAGGGCCGGCCGCAGCTGTAGTCATCTTGCGTAATGAAGAGTGGGATGGTGGTATCCAAGGAGACCATGACGGTGAGCTCGAGGACCGTATGCCAGGCCCGGCGTCTCAGCTCCTGTTCGAAGGGGCTATACGCCGAGAACCCAGCGGGATTGAGGTGCAGACCCAAAGACAGGGACAGCTTCATCAGCGAGTCAGTGGATATTGACGAGGCACCGCCCAAGGAACTGGCTTGCCGAAGGAGAATGGCCAAGCAGGAGGCCTGCACGCCGTCGAGACACCGTGCCGTCTTCTCCAGCGGACCCACGAGCCACCACTGCACGGCATACAGCCAACTCTTGGCAAGACCACGAATACGTCCCGACTCTGCCAGATCTCGGTGGAAAATGGCGCCCAGACCGAGGACCATGGTGAGCTTGGAGGTGAACCCCATGCTACGCTTGGTGCTTCCAGTCCAGTAGCTGTCATACTCTTTTTCGAACATGGGCTTGTGTAAGACTCGGAATAGGGGCTCGAAAAAGCGCCAGTAGTTGGATAGCAACTGGTCGCAGGTCGTCTTGGGCGGTAAGGTACTAGCCAAGTAGGGCAATGGGTCGCGGAGTTCCAAAGGGCGATATAGCTTGAGGGAGCTACGTCGCGAAGCGACCTCCCTGGTCAGACTCATGATTCCTTCCTGTAGGCCGTCTAGCGCGGTCGGGCCAAGATACTGCAGTTTTTCGATGAGACTAAACTGTTTCTTGTGTCAACAACGATCCGGAAAGTAGTCGGCAGAAGTTACCTACCTGTGGTAATGCATGTACCCAATGGTTCCGACCGAACAAGCGTGTTTTTTCGGTTTCTAGCGTGCCGATACGCACATGAGGCCGCGGGAAGGAGTCTGTAGATTTGTTGTTCTTGGCCTGTCCGGCTATGTCAGGTGGCTGATAGCCTGTCGTACGGAATTGCTCTCTCCCGCCCTTCATGGCATCGAGGATAATTGCAACATCGGCTTCTTCCTCCAGGTTGCTAGGAGGATGCGGCAGCTGTGGTGGAGCCTCGGATGAGGCATCTCTTCTGGTCTCTGGATCGTACGAGCACTGCAGCGCGGTCCTTGAGCGTTTGCAGGGTCGGCATGGAAGCGCCCGGTCGCATCGAAGCTTCCGTTTTCTACATTGCTCGCAGCTCTCTGGCGCTTTCGGTCAGTCTTCAACCCAGTATGATATCTGAGCATTGGAAACGGAAACCTAAAGGGAGTAGGCTTTGGCGTACTGGGTGCGCGGCGACGGGCTCTGCGTGTAGAGGTCGCAACGATCTCCGAAGTCCCGGGGTCGGTCATTTTGTATCTCGTTTTACAGTACCGAGTGTCGAAGAAGACAGTGATGGTAGAGAGAACAAAGAATCATTGCTGCGATGACATTTGCGGATTGAAGTTGGTGCTGTAAAGACCGAAGAAAGCTCGGGTTTTGGAAATGAAAGCTCGGCCCCGAACTTAGGGACCGGTATTACACCTACTAAAAACCACCCCAAAGAACATGGGAAGTAATGCTCTTGTTCTATCCATTCCTCATTGTGTTGCGAGACAACATTATGTTTCTTTGCACGCTTCATTTCCCTACTAGTCCATGTTCAGCAGAGCTCGGTAGAACCCTTCCTCGCTACGCAGCTTGAGCACCCATCAATGCTACAATGCTATCAACCACTGTGCTTTTACTTGAAGCAAAACTTATCCCATGAACTTTGACCATGTCGCCCTACACTCCCACGGCCATATATCATAGCAGTTAGCAAGAACCCCTGTCCACTAGGATCGCATCACCATGTTCGAAAAAGACTCTAGCAGCCCTACACCTTCCGACCAAGACCCAGTGTTCAATCAGTTGCAACAGAGTTTCTTCGGCTAAGTACAAGAAACTGACTCGCCATCCATCAAAGTGACCCTCCGGTGGGGTTGGCAGCTGGTGAGCAGACAACCCCTGAATTGAACCGCCGCGGCCGGTGGGGATAGGAATCTGGGGTAATGACCGTTCCCGGCCGGAGACAGCGAATCCCGCCAATCCTGCGTCTCCGCACACCGGGGCCACTGCCTTACGTTACATTGGATCGTACCCCGCGACGGTTGTTATTTGCTCTGGCGTGACATCATCCTACCCTTCAGCGGCACTCTACCAGATACGCGACTTAATGTTCCGGAATATGTCGCTGCGCTCCACCATGCGGCCATATATAGCCCCCTCTTATAGCGGCGGCAGTGGTAGTTGGCGGAGCGCAGAATGGGCCCTGCAAGATTGACATCCTATAAGAAGCCGTGGCCGAATTGACCGAGTAGAACCGTTACTACCAAGGTGTTGATCATCACACCTGTGTAGTGTCTGCTTACCCACGCTCAGCATGCAGTTCATTCTCCCGTTATCGACCCTGGCCGTGTGCGCCATTGCCGGAGTTGTGCTCCCTCGGGACTCGACCACAGCCGTCGTGGACCTCTCTGTCACTAGAGGTAGTCCACAACACTGGGCCTCGGGCTTTATCTACGGCATCCCCGACAATGAGAACCAAATCGCCCAGCACTGGTAGCTAGCTCTCATGTCCATAATCTCGCGGTATCAACTAATTTCATGCACTAGGTACGAAGACATTGGCTTCCGATGGGGCCGTACTGGTGGCGCTCAATACGGCGCGCCGAAAAGGGGATGGAACTGGGGCCGTACTGAGTACCAAGGCCGGCTGCAATCGACTCTGTCCAACTACCGCAGCATGCGCAAGGTCGGGGCGGAGTGTATCATCTATCCGCACGATATTTGGGGTACTGACTCGTTGAATTCATCGAGCTACTGGCCGGGAGATAACGGGAATTGGCAGCCCTACGAGACGTTTGTCAAGGCCTTGATGGACGACCTTGCTTCGAACAATGCCCTCGAGGGCCTTGTGTGGGATATCTGGTGAGTAGGCGCCCATAAGGAGACGAGAATATGTCTAATTTTATTCATAGGAACGAGCCAGACATCAAGTAAGCACATCGATCTCCCCAAAACCGAGCACCCCTAATACATACTAGCATTTTCTGGAAGCGCGACACCCAGCGATGGATTGACCTCTACATCCGATCCCATAAGATCCTTCGGTGAGTCTAACCTACTCCTTTTCTTCATTTTCGTTAAAACCCTAATAACAGCGTAACAGTGCCGACTCCCGCTTCAAGAACGTACCCATTACAGGCCCGAGCCTTGCCTGGCGCCCCATGAGCAGCAACAAGTGGTGGACCTCGTGGCTCAAGGCCATCGCCGACGCCGGGACCATACCGGACCAATACTCGTACCACCTGGAGGGCGATTTGAATGCCCAGGACAATGACCCCCAGTACACCAACAAGTCACTAGGCGCGCTGCTGCAGCAGTATGGCCTGCCCCAGCGCCAGGTCAACATCAATGAGTACGCCGCCTTCAACGAGATGGTGCCCTCGGGGTACGCGTGGTGGATCAGCCGGCTCGAGCGCTTCGACTGGATCGGTCTGCTAGGCAACTGGCAAGGGGGCACCACGCTGCACGACCTCTTCGCCAACCTCTTGACCAAGTCCCGGAACCCGCGCGACTATGCGGCCTCTGACTATGCTGCTGCACCGGGCTACCACGTCTACCGCTACTATGCGCGCAACATGACGGGCGTGCGTGTGTCCACGACGGGGTCCGAGGATGCCCGATTTGACGCCTACGCGACGCTGGGCGGCGACCGTGTCCGCGTGCTGGCAGGGCCCAAGGTCCGCGCCGGGCAGTGGAAGGTGCAGGTCAAGGGTCTGGCCGCTGCGGGCTATACGGGCGCGTCCGGGTCGGTCGAGGTTGAGGCCTGGGAGTTTCAGGGGTCCAATGCGTTCGCCGTCACGGGCCCGCCCTCTTACAAGGGGATCAAGACGTACCAGTACTCATCTGGCTCTGTGACCATCCCCGTTTCCCAGTCGAACAATTATACGGCTCATGCTTTCGAGTTTGCTGTGAAGAAGGGTTAGAGATATGTGAAGTGATTACAGGCTAAAGTCCTATTTCTAGTGACGGAGCGGACATAAGATAGCAACTGGGGTATCAACCACGATTATATCATATAACCAACCACATCGTATAAGCACGGGTATATGGGATAACCACCAGTATATCGGATAACCGCGGTCTGTTTACATTATTCTAATCGCTTAACATCGAGTTGAAAACATGCCAACGAAGTAGCTTGGACAAGTGCAACTGCTGATGCCATGATCCGTCTCCAACTCACGGGAGAGGACTCCACAGTGTTCACGAATTTCGTACGACGGGGAGTTAGTCAGCCCGTCTCTTGCCTCCTGTCGCCCCTCGGATCATGGGTCAAGCTGAGCTGCAACGTAACGCTCCGACCGTGCCCCTGATTTGTTTTTTGTGTTATTCTTGATGAAGCAGTTGCCATCATAGCTGAAGTCAGCCTCAGAGACATCTACCGCAGCAAAAGGGGCCGCGCCAATTAGCCAAAGTGATCATCACTAAGTAAGTATATAGCTTTTCCCTCAACCCCATCATTCCCCTACATATGTTCATAATCATATACATCGCTCTCTTCAAGAGCTTCAAGATTCTCCAAGCTGTCATGAAATACACAAAAGACATGATGAGACTTACCAGCGATGAACACGGCCATTATACAGTCTTTTGAATTTCTTGCATGGTTGTAGGCGGCACACACGTGTAAACAGTCTTCCAGCGAGTACGCCTTGATGCCCAAGATGTCTTGGGACGGGTCGGGGTAGTCTGTACCGCAATCCAGCGTGAATTTGACCGTGGTTTTGCCCCCGAGAACAACTGGGATGGTTTGGCCGCTGATTCGGGGACAGTCCAGTGGAACGGAGACGCCTGAGGTGGGTATGTTGGTGTACGGTGAAGTAGACGGGTTGCTGGGAGTGCCCGAGGTGGTGGGAGAGGTTGTAGAGGCTTTCCTGGTCGAGATGTAAGGATTAGTCACGAAGTGGCCTGGAGAGCGAGGAGCTAAAAGGTACCACCCGATCTCTGGGCTTTGCAAGCCAGAGACAAGCACGTACTGGACTGCTAAGGAACCGCCCACAGCGCCGCCGACCACTGCGCCAATGATGATGAAACTGAGGACCACAAAAAATATGAACGTTGCTCTTCGGATCCCGCAAATGCGTTTGACCCTTTCATCGTTCTGTGGATAGCGTGTGCCAGATTGCGAGTTTGACGATAGCGTTACATGGTCGGGATGAGGAGCAGAGTCTACTGTCCCATCATGTGTCGACCTGTCTGTTCCCGGAAAGCGGTGGTTCGAGCTTGAGTAGTCATGAAAACGCAGAACCTCGGGCGGGAGAGACTCGGGTTTGGGTATTGGTTCCGGGGCGTCGTTTTCCTGCATGGTACCGGCATTCATGGGCTGAGAGACGAAGTGCCGCTGAGGGATGTGCTGGTCAGTGAAGAATCATCAGCTCAGACAGATGGGTTGGGATTTATGTGGAGGTGTTGGGCATGATCCAGGTCGGTCCATACTTAGGCAACTGGGTATCACGGCCATCTTGAGCTCCGGAACACCATACCCTCCTGACAGAGCCCTCGACAAGGCTTCTAGGAGACACACGGTTGCGATCGAGGTTCCCATCTTGTATGCCTCGGCTAGCCAAAAATAATTCCTGGGATAGGTCAGATGTTTGGTGGCCATCACTAACATTAGCGACCTATTATGCAGCTTCTCGCTTGTGGGTTACCTTTTGTTACCATTTAAGGTCGCCACCCGCGAATTCATGGCGTACAACTGCTAGGAGAGCTGTACGTCCCTCCTGTGGTCTTTTAATCCCTCTCATTCAGTAACTGGATGCTAGATCTAGTGTACCAACGAGTTCCTGTCTCGAACAACTTATTTGCGTAGTACTGCAGGTCTCGATGACCTTTTTGGCAGTAGACCATCACGTCCTCTTTCGGCAGAATACATGTGGCAGATGCACAGGTACACCTTCACCAATCGACGATGAGAACATTGGCAGACTTGGATATAGCAACTTCTCCTTGCCATGCTCTGTTCTGGGTGCACAGAGCTTACCCAGTACGGCATGTCAAAAGACATGAATAGGGGTTAGGGGGGCCACAAAAGATAACAAAACCCGACAGCCTCTGATGCATAACGCAACGGCTTCTCACGTGCTGCAAGTCATCCAGATATTACATGATTCGATGCATGAGTCCCGATATAACAATATCTAGACCAAGGCCGTGTGTGCAAACTCCAGAGCAATGAAAACGTAGCGTCAGAGCACTTTGCCCCCATTCAGGGGTCGTCGGCATCAGCTCACAGGATCGCCATCCCCGACTATACTGACTATACCAAGTCATACGAAACATCGCATGGAGAGAATTGGTCGTTGTAATAAGTTATTCGCCTCTACTGGGGTAGACTCGACATGGAATATTAGAGATAAAGGGGTAAACGCTCAAACACAGTAGCTTCATGTCAGCACTTAATCTAACTCTACCATATGCCGTCCAGCGGCGTAGGTATACATCCACATGACGATCGATTGAGCCTGTTACTGGATATGTCGATGAATGAACTCACTTACGCCATGCCACTGAAGATTCCATGATATCAACCACGCCGGAAGAGGGGATCGACGTTCTCCGGCCTCGAGCAATGCAACACATGTTTCTGATCAACGACACAGCCGCCGATGACGGGCGGTCGAATAGATGTAGCCGGCTGCGATCTTATTCGAGGCAATTGAGTTCTGACGGGGCCGTTAGACCGTTAGACCAATGCTGCCTCCTCCCATTTTCAGCTGCCATGGTTGACAGCATCCTTCAGTATGTGGCGTCTGCCGCAGGTGTCGTAGTCGCCGCGCGCCGCCGCGCGCCACCACGCGGCCTATTCGTAAGGGCCTTGCATATCGCACGAGTCCGGAACTCTAAAATCCTGCCGAGTGTCTGTCTCGCAACCCCTCTTTTCACCTCCTCCCTGAGTCTGAGACAAACTCCCCCCTCCCCGATCTTCAAATCTCTTGGAGAACAAAGTCTCAGCCGTTCGTGGGGGGTCGGGAGGGGGGTAAGAGCGTCGCCAAAAAGAAAAAAAAAAAGGCCAGCCGTTCTTGTTTTCCTATTGGTTCTCTTACCAGCAAGATATCTCGTGCTATGTATGCATGATCCCCCAGCCCTCCTTTTTTCTTTTGGCCGGGTACGTCACCGAAAAAGCATATTTGCAAACTATCTTATGCAATAGCTGCTCTAGAATATAGTATAATGCGTCTTCCAGCCGTAGCCTTTGTTCAGTGTATGCAAACCTGCCTGGTCTAAAATCATACAAAATGGTGCCCGTTTCAAGCCTCTTTACCTGCCGCCCGCAACTCCAGCGATTCAAGATCATTCACCATTGGCAATGCCATTAACCTAGATCCTCTGCATGAGACTAGTGATACCGGTAGGGTAATGCAGCTGGAGGCCTAGCAGCTTTTCTCTTTGGTGCGGCCGCACGGGAGGGAACCTACTCCCAGTAACGTAATTATGTCACATGTCTGTCACCTGCCCCCTAAGCCCGTCACACAGGTACTGTTCCGATCCAATAAACAATCCTTCAGATTCCTGGATCCCATAACAAGGACAATGCCCTAGATCAATCTCGATTGTATTTCTTTCCCCATGAGAATTGCCCATGCTGTGGCCCTCCCTCTCCCCCCTGTCACTGGAAATACAAATATGCATATCCAAATGCACACAAGTAACAAGCCCCCAAGCTGTCTGTCTGTCACCTACCCCGAAACAAGGAATATCCTCCCGCTGGTCGGGCCGGGCACAGTACAACCACTACAAGGCATCTGCATGACTCGCGAGGCCTGTTCTTTCCCCAATCCAAAAAAGAAGCGCCATGCGCCATGATCAGACGAACCCCTCCAAATCAAGCATGATTTTAAGCCTCTTTCCCCAGCCTCCCCTCCTCTTCCCTTTTCTCTGCCCACGGCACTGCCAAGAAAGGGGGCTCGACCACGGAGCCAGGCACGTGTGTTCTACTCTAGGGAGGAAAGAAGGGGGAAGCAAAAGCCAAGTCCGGCAAGAAACCGAGCATGCCTCAAGGAATCTACAAGAATAAGAACAGCGACTCGGTACTCAAACAATGGCTGCCTGTCCAAGGAATTTAGCTCGTTGAATTAAGCAGGGCCAAGCATGTAGACAGCCCTTGCCAAAACTTGCATCAGGTCATTCGCGATGCAGAAGCCTCCTAGGAGCTCTAGCCCCTTATTGGCCAAGTCACAATAACCCCCTTCCCTAGTGGTGACCACTTTTGCCGATCTCCCGCTTACTAGACGTCATCAAGGGATTGGCAGCAGCGTATGATACCGGTACTGGCGAAAACCGGGCGCTAGGCCAAGTGCTTGCCGAACAAGCGCGGGCAGCTTCTGAAAGAAGGTGCATGCAGTCGTCTCGGTCACGAATTTATGCTTCGATGCAAAGCAGGAGGCGTGGTCACAGATGTCACAGCAAGTGAAGACGGCATCAAGAGCGATAGATCGCGAGAAGCTCGCAGTTTCGATAAAGTTTAGAGACGCCACCAGCTATCCAGTAGCCACAAGGTAGCATCCTCCGATCCCTACCACCGTGCGTTGTATCTCAAGTCGATAGATGACCCTCTCCTCTTCAGATCCAGCAGTAAAAAACAAAGTAGTGAGTACATGACCAAGGCGGACAGGGCGAAAAGAAACGAGCCCGGCATGTTCCCCTTCAGCGACCGTGTGGTGCTGGTGTCTGCGTCTAACCAGTCACCTCCTCCTCGTGTGTTTGAAAATCCATTGAAACGACCGTGTGTGCGCCTCGCAATGCAATGATGAAAAACCTCCAAACCAGCCTCGGCGCGCTACCGTCATCTTGGTATCATGGCAGGCGCGGGCATTTTGTAGTCAGAACTCCGTAGTTCAAAGAAACAATTCCATGTCAAACGACCGTGTATGCTGTGTGTGGTGGGGTGATATAACCCTTCCCCATCCGTGGCCCCGGAACGAAGGGCCGTCGTAAAGAGACATTAACATTAATCGGGGTTGGCAATGTACAAGCGACCGGAGGTGAGGGTCATCTTGCGCTCGTCCACGCTTCCGCGTCTCCTCAGCTCCTCGGGGTTCTTGACGCTCTTCTCTCTCGTCAGGGCGGCGTTCAGCAGGCTGTTGCTGGCCAGCTTGGCGGCGCTGGGCGCCTTGAGCTCGGGCAGAGCGTCGGCCTTTTCGGCACTGCTCCCGCTGCGTGTGCTCTGGGCTCGGTTCAGGTCGCCCGTGTCATCGCCGGCCTGGAACTCGGGCTGCTCCTCGGCCAGACTGCCCCGTCGCTCGGGGGTGTCGCCGGGGCTCCATTTCCGGCCGCTCTGGGAGGCCATGCCGCTGGAGGAACGGTAGGCGGCGGTGCCGCGACGGCCGCTGTTGGTGCTGCTGCGACCGCTGCTCCCCGTCCTACGGTGGTGCAAGCGCTGCGTAGCGAGGTCGTCCTCGTCGCTATCCTCGCCCTCGACCTCGGTGGCGCTCAGACGCATGGGCACGCCGCCGACGCCAATGTAGTTGTTCTCGGGGGTGTAGCCGACGACGCCGGGCTTGCCGTGGTGCCGGATTTTGGCGGCGACCTTGGCGGTGCTGCTCATGCCCGTCGAGGTGCGGCCATGGCTGATGACGCTGGTGACTTCCTTGTTGGCTCGCTGCTTGGCGGCGCGCTGTTGGGCCTGCAGGCGAGGGTCTTCGTACTGCGAGCGGTCGCACCAGACGGTGGCCTTTTGTTTACGCAGCAGGGTAACGTAGCTGGTGGGCTGGCCGCCGCCAGACCGAGAAGAGGTGCTCCGACGCGGCACATCGCTGGTCGGCGAGGTGCGAAAGGCGGGAGGGGGAGGGTTGCTGGAGACGGTGCTGAAGGTGTTGACCGAGGGCGAGCGGCGGTTGTGGCCCATGCCGGGGGGTGGTTGCTGTAGATGCATTGGTGTGGGAGCTTGTATTTGTGGTGGGAACACAGAGGAAGAAGTTGTTCTGGTGCGAGAATGGCCGTAGATTTGAGGAGACGGGTCCAGAGGTCTCCTCCGCTCCCCTAACATCTCGGTGACGTGTAGGCTGATTGGGACGGGGGGTTCTGGTTTAAGAAGGATTTGGGTTGGCCCCTCGGCTGGCGCAAGGTTCGGGCGAGAACAAAGGCGTGTCTCTGATTTTTCTGGGCCACTAAGAGCGGTTCGCCGGAAAAGGGATCGGCAAGGTATTTTGGTTTTTGGTGTAGAAGAAAAAAAAAGCGGCGGCTGCGTCTGTCTGCGTCTGCGTCTGCTGCGAGGTCGGTGGCTTTCAAAAGTCCGCTTTGTCTCGTACTCTCCGTTGAGGGGAAAGTGCAGGCATGGGAAATTGGCCAAACGAAATAGTCTTGCGGTGCTGGTGCTGATGCTGGGCGGCTGGGCTGGGCTGACGGAAATGTCCACAACTTGCAATCCCAAGGTTTGGTAAGACCGGACCTGACTGGGCGGGCGGGCACACCTGTGTGTACTTGTCGTGCTGGGCGATCAATGGTTTGTTTGACAAGCCCGCGACAATTAGAAAACAGTGGACCGGGTCTCAGTCAATCGATGAATCCCACGATGGAGGTCGAGTCAGAGTCACCGCATCAGGTCAGGACGGGGATGCTGGATGCGAGAGGGTATAGAGTGAGAGAGAGGAAACAGCCGAGTCACAGCAGCAGTGCGGCCGGTGGTGGTGATATGTATCGATGGTTATTTGAACACTTGGGTAGGACTGCGGTGGTGGGGATGCGTCCATGCAAGCCAGCAAGCAGGCAAGCAAGCTGAGAGACAAGCAGGCAGGACGCCAGAGGGAGGAGAGAGGGAAATCAACGTTGCATGGCAGGCCCTGGTCCTGGTGCTGGGATTGGCTTGGAATGGGGACTGGGTCTCGGTGTATCTATTCGTACAGTACAGTGCCGGCCGAGCAGACGAGATACTGGGGAGCCCTGTCGAGCGCGCCCACGTTCTTGTGTCTGTCGCTGTGCCGCCGCCGAATGATGCTATGGGCTACGGGGGGGTGCTGGGGTGCTATGCTGCCGTGCTAAGGTAATACCTGTGCGATGAAATGCCCAGGGAGCGCCTGGATTGGTAGCGGTAGTGGGCTGACAGGCGCCAAAGTGGACCAGGCCACCAGGAGGAGCAACAAGCGTAGGTTAGAATCGCCTGCAGAGAAGCACCCACGACCTGGAATTCTCTCGTACAGGGTGACAGGCCACAAGAGGGCCACAGGCAGCCCGCTAGGCCAAGATGCTTTTTCTTCGTTTTTTCTTTCGTTCTATCGAGTGGGGTCCCCGTCTCCAACAAAGATATACTTAGTTTCCGACAAGTAGTAGTGCTCCCACAATACACCAAAATTGGATTGATCAAGGACTGTGCCGGTAGCCTGGGAGGCCTTACGTCCGGCGTCGCTGCTCATTCCTCTGCAAACCTTCGCCGGGATGGCGGCAGTAACCAACGGGACAGTGAGACAGCCCGAGCGAGTCTCTACAGTGGTAGGGCTCTAGTAGGCGCGGCTGGCAGTCCACCCCAAGCTGGCCAAGCTGGGGTATCCCACAGTCAGAGACTTTTCTCTTCTTGGGGGATCTTCTGCCGACGCAGGCCTGCTTGCGCTTGGGCATCTCCTACTGTCACAGTGTAGGTGCGGTAGGGCAATGCCCGTGTAACATCTTAAACTACATCGTCTCTATATCTGAAGTCGGCATGCATGTACTTCCAGTATGTTTGATACGGCGACGTTCCCGTCGTGCGGCGTGCCGTTCATGCCGCCCACCACCTCCCTGGAGCTTGCTGTTATCAATATCATCATCATAGGGGCCAGTTCGGGACGCCTCTGCCAAAAACAGGATTGCCAGACAGAGACGGCCGTCACAGTCCGGCCAATAAGACTGCTGGTGTAGTGTGGCTGATGTAATGATTGCCCGCCGGTTTGGCTCACTTCGAAAATAGTAATAAATCACGATGTTATGGTGACGATGGTAGCAGCGGGGTGCTGGCTGCTGAGGTTGATCGCTACCACCAAAACGGGACAAAGACCTGGTTTGGGCCTCGGAGGTGAAGACCATCCCCAGCAACAAAGGGTTCAGTTACAGGGAACGGTTAATTGAACGGCGAGGCACGGAGGACCCTGGATCTGACGTAGATCTCTTGTCTCTCGTCCCTCAGTCTGTCTTCCCGCTCGCTGGGCGTTTCACTTCACACCGTGTTGGGAGAATACGAATTTGTGAGGCAAGTGTTGAGACGGCGGTGGGATGGACTGTGGCTGTATCGGGTGGGCGGAGATGCCGAGTGGTGGTGGTGCTACGAGCTACGACCTGCAGTCTTTTTTTTCTCCTCTTGTGCTTTTTGCTTTTTACCCACCTCACCTCGTGTCTGTCTGTCCCAAAGTAACAGGCCCCGTTTCCGCCGATCTGCTCCCTCGTTTGGGCCAGAGCCCGGGGCTCGAGGACAGTGAGAGATTCAGTGTGCCGTCTGCCGGAGAAGAATCCAGAGGGAGGCGACGAGGCGACAAGGCGGGCAAGAGCAGAGATGATAAGTTGCCTCGTTTCTCGGGCCTTCTGGTCCAGTGGTGATGTGATGAACCCGGGCCAAGCGAATAGCCTTGGGTGGCAGGGATGTGTGCGCAGGCGCTGCCACACGGAGTACGTGACGACTACTTGGAGGACGTGCTAGCAGCGCTACAAAGGTACCGCTGCTGGGGCCGGGCTAGCCAGGTTACTGTGCCTCCTCCACTCTGTAGCTAGCGTGCGAAAGAGAGAGCAGAGCAAGCGCAGCTATGGGAATGTCGTGAGCATGGGCAACATGGAATTTCCGATTTGACCAACGTCCATACTCGTGCCGACACTTGCGTCTGGCGTTATCAGTGAGCAGCGCGCCAGGTTACCCCCTGGCGGGATATACTGCGATGCATTCACTAGCCCGACCAGCTTGCCAGTTTGGGCGAGAGATAGAGCTACTGTACTTGTGCGTTCCCCTCCCCTTCGCCCTTGGTGGGCTTTGTTTATGTTTACTTGCTACTCAGGCATGCATTGGCTCGTAGGCTGGCCCTCCTCGTGTACTAAGTAAGAAGAAAAGGCGGCGACGGCGTTCCTCAGAGACGCCGTCGCATAAATTGCCGGCCCAGCTGGCCAGGTCCCCTATGCACGCAGCCTTTCGAGTGGGCGGCAGGAGCTGACAACTAGCTGGACTGGGGCCGAGTGAAACGTCGTGACGTTCTGCTAGTTTTTCTGTTTCTTTTTTCAGGTCGTCGAGCTAAGGTATGATGTCGAGACTCGGGCGCAAAGATCAGAGGATGGCCATCTTCATCCGAGCCAAGAGCGGACCCCGCGCCCACGCCCATGGACATTGTGCCCCCCTGGCCGCCTGGCGCTGCCCCTGGCCCTTATTACTTAATTAAGTCCCATATCCACTTTGCAACTTTGGAGCCATTCACTCCCATTCCATCCGGGATGCCAGAAAATAGAACACACACAAACGTCCGATATCGAATCCGACTGCAGCAGCTACCAGAATGAGCGATGCAAACCTGATAGGTGATGGCTACAGGACCTCCAGTACCTCGAGTACCTACCGAACCTTACCTTGCAGCTGGCGAGCGGGCGAGCGGGCGAGCGGGTCTCTGGGGCTCCGGAGTCGAGACCGCCTCAGTAAAACTACCTTGCTGGTCGAAAGACACACAGCAACTGCATGCAGGTGGAATGCAGCCAAGCGGAGAATGATTGTGGAAGCTCATCGGTATCTGGTTGGGTTTGGTCATCTTTCAGCTCTCCTCGTGGACCATCCATTACCGTATCGGGATCCTTGTCCAGCGATTGGGCGGCTGTGTGCACATCCAGCTGCTTTTTATGGATGTCAATAAATTTTGGCCATGACCAGCCGTCGGCACAGCAATGCCTTTTTTTTTTTTCTCTTTCCATGTTCAAGTAGGTAAGCAGCAGTCAGCTTTGTCAACTGCATAGAAACATCATCGTCATCATTATTGCTCACTCATGATGGACTGATGTTGGGGATGACAAGCAAGGCCGTGCGGGACGTTCATGCAATGTTGTCGCAAGGAAGAACCTCGATCCAGGCTGTCCGGGCTGCAAGTGGGAATACCGAATGCCGCGCAAGACCTGTCCATGGTACAGCGTTGGTTTGAGTGGTTGCATTGTCTCACCCAATGCCATGTAGAATGATCAGACGGCCTGGCAGCTTGTTTCTCGAGCCGTCGAGAGAGAGACAGTTGTTATCTGCAGGTGTAAAACTCACGTCATGACAAGAAACTCGAAACTTGAACCACGAGTAAAACCGTTACCAGACTCTCGTTTGAAATGGTTCAATGACGGAGGCAATGTCCGACGAAACCTATAGCGAGGGGGGCATATACAGATGACACAGCTCAGCCTGCGCCGAATCCCGGCCCTTCGCCGCCAGGACCACAGCTTATTTCCTCTTGCCCCAAAAGGCTGACGGCCCACGGTCCAGCAAAAATGTCAAGAGACGACACCCACTCCAGCTCTTACGATGGACGGGGGAGCCCTTATCGTGCGCGCATATGTGCAACAGCAATAGCAGCAGCAGCAGCAGGCTGACAGACAGAGCTTATGTGCATATGTATATCCAAACACATCACCCTTGAAACGCCGTGCTTGGCTTGCTCTGCTCACGCGCGGATGTCCAGAGATCAGCGCCGAGGTGGTCAGATCATTGATGCATTGCACCATGCACTCGACTCAACGTCTCGCAACCTGGTTTCTCGTAAAAGGGGTTTTTAGCCAGGACAGACACGTCAATGCAGACAGATCAGACAGACCAGACAGATACGTCGAGTACTTAAGCTACATACATAGTCAAAATCGAACTGCCGTGGATGATGGCTGGGCCAGAGCCATGGCGAGCCGGCGGTCAATGGTTTGCGGTGGTATTGCTAGCTGCAGGCTGTATGCAGTGTTTGGGTGTCTAACACAGCGTGCACGGCGAACAGCGAACTGCAAGCCCCGGGCCAAGCACGCAGCTCCTAGGTTAGGTGTGTAAGTACCTACTAAAGGTATCTAGGTATCTAGGTATGTATGTATGCATGCATGCAGCCTTGTGTCGAGGGCACCAGAACATGCTCCTTGGCCGGTGGCTTCCCCGCACGATTGCATCTCACCATTGGCGCTATTTGAGGTATATTTCACGATGGTGGCAGTTGGGTGTTGTGTGTTATCGGCTTGGGCAGTTGGGGTATCATCTGGCTGTCTGGGTGTGTAGCACCGGAGAGATTACTTTAGGTGCACTCCTAGCGCTCCTAGCACTCCTAGGCCCTTAGCGGAAGGAGAGCGTGCCAGGAAGCGTGTTGGCGTGCCATGGCCCATGGGGGCGTGGGCTGCGTGCCCCGCACTCTACCACTCTCCAAGCCCTCGTCTCGTTCGAGCACTGGCTTATCTGAGTAGACGGAGCGTTGATCATGGTCCGCTCATCGTACGTCCCATGCAGGAATCGTGCGCTGGGCAGTCTCGACAGTCTGGGCTTTGGTGACTTACGTGATATTCCAATTCTTGACAGACGAATTGGCAAATAAGACGAATGCGAGGCTGTCCTTTCCGTCCTTTTCTCAGCCCGGGGTTCGCCCACGTGCTGCTCTACAGACTACACGGGAAACATACGACAGACAGCAGTGAAACTTTCCCCGTCTCTCGTTTCTCGTCGTCTCGTCTCTTCCTGTCGCTTCTTTTCCATCCACTCCATCATATCATCCGGGAATCCATGTCTTCCTCTCGTCTTTGCCCGTCTCTTCCATTCCATTCCTGTTTATCGGGCGCGCCTCGCTTACTCCACCGTACCGGAGGTCAGCCCCCACCGCTCTCGGGTACTGTGTAGACTGTGCTGTTGGAATGGCGCAATGATCATATCAGCGCGATGTTATAGCGACACTAGACAAGGTCGCGACTGCAAACCCACCCGCAAAACTAAATGGCGGGATGACGTCCTAGACACTCGATTCGGGAAGAACACTCTCTCGCCCACCAAAAGGCCTTTTTCTTCTGTTCTTTCGTACGAGAAGTTGTAGCCGAGTTTCGCCAGCGCGCGCCGTCGGGTTAGCACTCGAGATGCTGCCATGCAGCGAGACAAGATCACGACTAACCAAACGGCTGCGCTCCACTGGCGAAAGCCTGCGAGCCTGCCTGCCTGCCTGCATTACTGTCGAGTCCGTCGCAACTTGGTCCCTGGTCCAAGTGCAACGCTGCGAGGCACACGAAACTTGGCATCCTAGGCGGGTCTACCAACTTTTCGGACTCGATTCACACCCACTCGAAGCACAACATCTGGTAACCTGTTACTTGTTGCGCGACCACGTCTCCTTCCAAGAAGAATGTGTTGGCTTCCATCAGGGGGAGGGGAGCGATCGATGACAGCAGGTGTTGTGATGGAGCCTAGGAGAAGGGAAGACCCGCGCGCCTCTCTTTAGCCGTTGAAACAAAAAACCTGGCTGTGGTCATTGTGATTAATCATAAGCCGGAGGTTTTGTCCCGCGAGCTGGAAATCTCCGGATCCAAGGTCTGGCAATTGTGCATGGCCGTGTCATCCTGCCTGACTGTGCTTGTGCTCTACAGGGCTGACACGTAGCCGCGCTCTGGTGATTGTGTCGCAAAATCATTTGTAGGTCGGGGCCTTGCCCCTGACGCTAGATTCCGCATGGACCAGAAGACCGGTACGCAACGTTCGTCTTATTATGACGATAGCACGATTGTCCAATGCCATTGATTGGCATCCCTGGGCAAAGACTCGTTGAGAATCTGGCCATCGCGACATGTACACCAGCGCGTCTCTGCGTCCAACCCCATCTCAAATGGCTGCACCGTGCTCATCTTACAGATGAATCCCCTAGAAGCGTAAAACGGTCGAGATCATCTACGGTTTCCCCAGGGGGCAGGCAAATCGCTTTTCATGAATATGGTAACAGGACCAATCAAAGCGGTTGAGGAACACAAACAGAAAGACAGAGTCTATGTGACCAAACAGAAACAAAATGAAGAATGTAATCCACTACAATGTCACCATAATGCACGTGAATAATCACCGCGTCTTACTAGTTGGTATGTTTTGTGTCTAGGTTGGATGGCATCGATGAAGGCTAGAGGTCGAGCATGTACTTTGATCATCAGGGCCTCGTACAAACCAGCCTTCTGAACATTTCTTAAGAAACATATCCACAATCTTCAGTAATAAATCCCCGCAATAGAGGATGTGCACATGTCAAATAACCAGTTTTTTTTCAGGGCTGTGGGAAGTTCTGGTCACTGTCCAATGCAACCTCTTACCCCTTTTACCCGTTCTAGTTGTTGTTGGTTGCTTGCCAAGGGAGTCAGGGAATGGCCACCGCCTGATATTGAATGATGCCCGAAGCCAAGTCTGGTTTGAAATACGGCCTACAAGTCTATGGCATGAGAAACAGGGTTGCCATCGTAAGCAACACGTTTAAACGATGAATTTGAGTTAATTGAGGGAGAGTACGATGTCCATTTCAACTGACGTTTTACGCCCGGATAGCCTGCAAGAGGTCCCTTCGAACGTAATCTAAACCGTGCAAGCAGATAATTCCCATAGACCGGCATACAAAGCATATCTCATCCTTTCCCGGCAGTGGTGACTCGGGAATTGGCTTTTGGAAGGCGAGTATAAAAAGACATCCTCTTCCAGGCCCCGAGACAGGGAAAACGAAGAATAAGGAATGACCATCCTTCTCAGCATCTCCTGATAGAGGTCACGCCTTCACATGCTTTTCCACCCGCCGCACAATAATTCTTAACTAGGCAATCTCCTCCACTTGCCACTGTCACCATGGGAACTAATGAAGTTCTCGTCCCCGTTACCGCCCTGCTTGCCCCGGCCACACAGGTTCACAAGTACGTCTGTAGAGACACCAACCTCGGGGCGGCGCGCCGCTGCTGCTAAGGCCAAGGCTATAATCTCGAAGACGGCGAGTGCCCGGTCTCTTCTGTAAGCAAAAACGCACCGCCGATTCGCAAAGTGCTGCATTCGTTGCCATCTACTGATTGCTTGCAATAGGGCCAGTATTTCTTTAGGCAAGTCGCGTTGTTGCCGTTGCAATGTATTCTTATTCTCTTGCCATGGCGAGCATATGATTATGTATACAATCGGCCAGCTAATTACTATAACCAGGGCAAGTTGCGAAACATCAAGCATCCTCGCTCGAGTGCAGCTGCAGTTAGACTACAGCTTACACAATAACAAACTTATACTACATAGATAGAGTGTTATGGCGTAACTACCTAGGTCGCTCGAGGAATGCTGATGCCAACTAAATGCAATAAGAAGACGGTGCCGGTGATGCTCACTTAATATATCCCAAAGCCAATACATGCTTCTTCTGCGACTGGGAAGCCTCACCACCAAAGCCCTTGCAACATCATTTCATTGAACTTTTTAATATAAAGGGCTGGAAACATTATTGTATTTTGCACACTGCTGTACCACCTACCCTTACGGGCATGATAGTGCGAGTGCCAATAGATAGAACCATGAGTTTGAAGGACTCATGGAACTCAGGGGATGCCTCCAGTGGGCTGCGAAGAGCTTCTTGATACCTGGGCCAGGACTGGAGGAACAGAATATAAACGGGCAACGTATCCTCAGTTTGAGAAAGAGGGAGGAGAGACAAGAAACCATCCTTCTAAAGCCCACCAACAAAACAAGCAAACCAACAGTCCAACTTCCGTATCCCCTACCGCCCCAAGCTCAAGTTTCCCAGCACTACCACCCATCCACCATGAAGCCCCAAACCCCCCTAGTCCCCGGGAGGACGCTTTTGTTGAATACAGGGTGGAACAAACTGCAAGTCATTCATTTATCCCACTGTCAGTATGATAGGAGACATTTCACAAAATCAAAGAAAAAAAGCACCTGTACTTGTGTTAAGCCAGGTAAATAGCTACTTCTCCTTAAGAATATGAACGTGACCAACGCCTTCTGATAATTGTCCCCATATATACTTTGTACCCATGAGAAGTATGCATTTTAGCAGTCCTATCTTTTTACTCAATATAAACGCTGATTCGCCCCTTTCCGGTGATGCGCGATGTTGAGAGGCCGGGGCTGCTCTCCCCAGCAATGATCACACAAGACAGCGGACTGAGTCATGACGTACGTGTGCCACAGCATCAATTCCATTACATAGCAACAACTCGTAGAACCCTGCTGCTCCATCCCTGTCCTGATATAATCGTTAACACACTGGGTCTCTCGCGACCACAAAAAAACCCCAACGCCATGTAGCCCAAGCAATCGATCATGCAAAGTCTCCCCTATAACCTCGTATCTATACAGCCATCCGACGCCATGTCAAATGCAAGTGCTATTACATCTCTCCTTCCTCAACAAGCCGGCCCAGGATGAGGCTCTGAACGATCAACTCATCGGTGAGGATCCTAGGCATGCTCTGGAGCGGTGTTGCAAAGGATCCGCTGTTCGTCGTGCTCTGTCTCTTTCTTTTCTTGGTATTATTAGCCTGCGTGGGTGGGCCGCCCGTTAACACGTTGAATACGGCATTATCACCGTCGGGATATACCCAGTCAAAGGGACGCCCGGTTGCCTCTCGTTCTCGCAGTATATGGCCCGCCTCAGATGGGGTAGTGACGCGCTCGAGGTTGGCTCCCAGAACGTGGACAAGGAAGGCATAGAGCGTGCACTTCTTCTCGTGCTTCGGGGTTTTCTTCACGACTAGGAGAACGCTCATCTCGTCAAGAAGCTTTGGCCGCTCACTGATAGTCCGCGACAGTCTTGCATCGGACGCTTCGTATTTTGGGAGATCGCGCGACTTGAAGGCGCCATCCAGGACAGTACTCGGCCCGGCGCAGAGCATATAGGGCAGCCAGTCCACCATGGAGCCCTTGGCATGGCAAGCGGTGATCCAGTTCCAAGACAAGCACGGCAGACCCAGCGCTAGTGCTTGCATATACTTGGCCTTGCGCGAGCAGTTGTCTGTGATCAAAGCGGTAAATCCGGCACTGGCTGCTTCCGAAGTCAGGCGGAGACAGCTTGCGAGCATCCTGGCCGAGGTTTCGGGTACGATAGACGATTTTTCCTCAAACAAATCGTGGAATCCGGCATTCATGATCTGTCCACCGCCTTTCCGTATGAGGCTCTCCACCTTCTCCTTCTTGTCCTCCTTTTCGGCCTCTTCCCTCCTCTGGGCCTCGGTTTTCTTCTTCCTGTCATTCTCGGATGACCCGATAGTCGTCACAAATACCATGCCACTGAACATGCCAGAGGGGAATTGCAAGCTCGTGTCTTTCACAGATCTGAACGATCTCGCGCCCCGTGTCTGACCAGCAATGGAGGCTGGCGATGGCGAGGGTCGAGCGAGCTCATCAGTAGACACCGAGGAGTGGCGAGCAAGTCTGCCAGGCTCCTTCCTGGCGCGGTCCCGTGGAGCACGTTGCGGCACCGGACTATAAGTCTTCAGGCTTGACCGGGGGCGAGACTGGCGCTGGACCTTGGCTGCAGCTGGCGAAGAGGAGTTGTTCTTTGGTGCTTCTTCGCCTTCTTCGGTGTTCGGAGTTGTGCTCGACGACACATTCGGGGTAACACTGAGTGCCGTTAACGACGAGGAACTCGTACCAGGATCTGCCAGGTGTGCCGCACTGGATGACGGGACTGGTTGTGGGGTTGCAGTCTCTTGCAGTCGGTCAGATTGGCGCTGCGATGGTTGAGAGATAGGAGCCGGCGCGGTGCTGGGCATGGGAGGAGACGAGCGTATGGGCTTGCTCTGGTCGCCAGGATCGCTCATAACGGTCTCATCAGGCTCTTCAGCATGGAACCGTTTGAGTCTCTTGGGTGGGGGCAGCGTTGGCGTTGACACGGCCTGGGTTGGCTCGTTTGATAGGGTCGAGGGACTGGGACCCTTGGGCTCGGTTGCTGTACAAGCGGGGCTGGTTTCTGGGATGAGGTCTCGGCTGCTGCCGTTGAAGTTGAAAGTGTTTGCCCTTGGGAGCAGAGGGATGTCAGAAGAAGAAAAGCCGGGCTCGTGAGCTGCAACACCAGGCGCTTCCTTCTCGTGTAACGGCGTGTCTTTGGAGGCTTCTGTAACCTTAGTACCGGCATCCTGAGAATCCGCAACCGTCTCTTGTGCATCCTCGTTGCTCGCATATGCCAATTGGCCAGCTGAGCGAGATCCCAGCTTCCTGCGGTTTGTAGAAGGCACCTCGATCAGTTCCTCCGACCTGGAAGAGGGCCGAGAAATGGGGATAGACATTAGCGACCGTGTCGCCTGCTCCTGCTTGCGCTTCGCCCGACGCTGACGTTTGCGTAGCTCACGCTCCCGATCAGAGTCGGAATGTCCGGCACCGGACTCATCGAGAATCTCTACCGAGGTATGGCGCTCGACCGGTGAGCTCCGCGAAGGGATGTAGTCTCGAATCGGCTCCGGCACGGATCTGATTCTAAAAGGCTTGCCACGGGGCGACTCGGGAGTCTCGTACGTATCTTGGTCTTTAGGTATTGGTATGGAAGACGGCGGCGCGGCGTACGGACTGGAGGTTCGTATTGGGGAGGTGCGAAGACCCCTCAGAGGAGACGACGCTAGTCGTGGGTTCGGTGAGATGGTGTTCTGGTTGATTTCTGGCGATGGCCTTGACGATGTCGGCGATGCGACCTTCTTGACAGCCGAGGTGAATTGGGTATTGGCAAAGAGTTGGGAGCTCGGCATCAACGGCTCGGCGGTGCCACCGGCATGGAACAGCCTTGTCGCCAGTGCGGGTGTTTGAGGAGGTGGCATTCCAGTTGAGGAGTTGCGAGCGAATGTTGGTGGCAGAACGCCCGAGCTTGTTCGCCGATGGGGTATGGGAGGGACCGACGAGTAGCCCTCGCGTTCGTCTTCCGAGCCGGATTCCGTATCGGCATCATTCAAGATGTGCGCATCGCCAGCTGCGTCCCGTTCGAATTGAGCCAGGTCGAAATTCACGGCGCCCGTCTCGTCTCCGTGCAGTGTAGCATGCTCGTGGTCTGTATCGGCGTGGGATCGTTGCGATTCGTAGTGATCGCCAGAGTCTGTGGGTTTCAGCTGAGAAGAAGGGAAGCCGTCGCTTCGGGGTTCTCGATACTGCTCGTAGCTTCGGCCGTCGTTGGACTGCGTGGGTGATTGGGTGCCGTCCTCCATCTTCTTCTTCTTCAATGCCGTCGTGGGTCGAAAATTTGGTAGAGAGGCATGGTCGTTGGCAACAGTATTGAAACCGGTCGCAGTAGTGCCGGACGACGATTGCTCGGAACGATAATGTGCCTCGGTCGCGATCACGGTCGTACGGTTAATTGGTGGCGGTTGCGGACGCGACGCGGAGATGTTTGACGCGTTCACTGCAGGCGTGGTCTGGTGCTAAAAAGAAAAGTGCGTGTTAGTGACATCGTTGCCTGGAAATACTGGCAAACTAGCAGGGATGAGGATGCCAAGCCGCCAAAGACTACGAACCTTGGGGCGCACAACGGCCGAGCCTAGCAGATTTCGGTGGTGGTTCTGGTCTGATCCCCAAGTTAGCAACGCAAGGCCGATTTGTTCAGAAATCTGTGAAATTCATCGGATGCAAGAGAGGGCAATTGAGCATCCAGAAGACGGGATCGAGAGACGTACCTCGGGGTCTATTGTCGGGAGCCGGCGATGAACTGAGCTGTGAAATCCCTGTCAGCAATCCTGGAGGCGATCGATTCAGCCCCACTGCCATCGACGTACCTGGCCAATGCCGTAGGCCGCCTGCATCTGGTCGAAGATGATTTGCGAATCCTGAGTCTCGTTTTCGCCATTGTAGGCGCGCTCCTCGGCCTTTGCGACGCTCTTGGTCGACTTCTTTCGGCGCGCCATCTCGGTTTGATCTCGTTTGATCGATTGGAGGATTGAGACGATGGTAAGACGATTGAAAGGGATCAAATTGACAAAGAGATGGCTGGTTCGCCAAAAATACGCGAGGTCACGTGTGACTCTTAGGCTAAGAAGAAGCTATTAATTGAACGGAACATGAAGTGCTCAAACACTAGGTTCACCTCTCGGGCCTCTCCTACTTGCCACTTGCAGTGCTTAGGTCGGAAGTTGTGCTATTGAAGACCCGAAGTACATGTCCCATTGGCAGGAGCTCGTTGCACGACATTTGGCGTTTTGGGCCTGGGAGGAACGACGTATTGCGGTTGAAGAATATTCAGATTACCTAACCTAATTATTGCTTCCTTTACATTGAACTGTCCTACACTAGTCCTTTCTGAGGGTTCTCTTTGCATTACCTGTCAGCTAATGATGGTTGGGATTGGGGAGACCAAAATGACCTTTGTACTGGGACTACCGTTGTACGTCATTGAGCATAAGTGATTCTTGGCCGGATCCGCAAAGAGTTCGATACATACCTCTGCTATATCTCAACATTTTGGCGGTTTAATTCAACCCTAAAACACGGCGACGCCATGCAACCATGGTTTCTAGGCAAGTGAACAACCGTGATGCCCTGCTTTCCCCGTTGGATAGGAGTTAGGGGGTTGAATAGGGGTCAGTGCAGGCCACCAAATAGTCACCCTCTGGATCGTGGAACGCTGGCAACAACAGAGTGCGATCCCAGAGAATGCCCTCCTGAGCATCACATTTCACGCAACTCTTCCGAGATACTGACCCTTTGTATCTCTCAGACGATTTACGACTGTGCTAGAGACTGTCCCCTAATCGAACAGAAGTTACCGAAGTGCGACATTGGACAACATGTGAATTTCAAGACCCGTGCATACAAGTGGACCAACTGCGGCACACGTATGCAGCATACGAGAGGCAATACCAAAATGACGGTTTAGGTTATAGTGCCTTACAAATAGTCTCGTTCCAAGCTTCTTACGAACAAAAGGAATACAGACGCCCGATACATTTCCGTCCAAGCAGCCAACTTGTTCTACCAGTGCATCTGTCCCGTTCGTGATCTGGGGTGTCTCATCTCTACCATGCCTTCCATCGACCAACCCGCAATCACTCGAGGTTCAATAGTCCTTATCACCGGGGTAAATGGCTTCATTGCGTCCAACATTGCCGACCAGTTCCTCAGGGAAGGTTATAGGGTGCGCGGAACCACCCGCAATCGGTTGAAGAACGCGTTGGGTCTCTCTTTGACACCAAGTACGGCCATGGGAGTTTTGAGTTTGTCACGGTCCCAGATATGGAATCAGGGGGAGCATTTGATCAAGTGGTAAAAGGTACGTACTTGCTAGAACAAGCCTCTGCACGTGAGGAAGTATTTCGATGGGAGAAGTATAACATATTGCATACACACAAAGGAGTCTCAGCGGTCATCCACACCGCCACCAACCCCAGCATGGATCCGAATTCACACGAAGTGATTCCAAAGACGGTTGCCGGTACGACCAACGCGCTGAAGGCGACGGCTTCCGAGCCCAGCGTCAAGCGCTTCGTCTTGACTTCGTCGTCGACGGCGGCACTGATCCCCAAGCCCAACACGCCATGCACCGTGATCACAGAGACGTGGAACGAAGAGGCGGTGAGCTCGGCATACCGTGACCCTCCCTATGAGCCCGAGCGAGGATATCCCATCTACGCCGCGAGCAAGACGCTGTCCGAGAAAGCCGCGTGGAATTTTATGCGCGAGAACAACCCTGGCTTCGCGCTGAACGCCGTAATACCGGACCTCACTCTCGGGGCCAGCTTGGATTTGGCCCACCAGCGGCATGCCTCCACCTCCGGGTTCCTGGCAGAGCTCTTTCGAGGCAACACGAAGCCACTGGCGCGTATACCTCCTCGTAAGCCGTGCCAGATCACTTTCCCATCCCTGTGTGATCATATTTCAATGATCAGATGACGAAGAGAAAGTTTTTGAAAGCTAATTGGGGAACTGCCTTGTATTTGAGTTAGAATACTTTGTGGATGTCCGGGATGTTGCGCTGCTTCACGTCGCCGCTGCCATCCACCCTGCCGTCCGGTCCGAACGAATATTTGTCTTTGCAGAGCCCTTCAACGGCGACGATGCTCTGTGCATCCTGCGCAGGCTGTATCCTGACCGTAGCTTCCCCGCCAACTTCCAGAGCGACAAGGACCTGAGCGATATTGTTTCTCGCAAGCGTGCCGAGGAGTTGCTTCGCGACATGGAAAGAAAAGGCTGGACGAGTTTGGAGGACAGCATCCGCAAGAACACGGCTGACCTCGCATGGAGCACCAAAACTCCAGGCTCGCCAGTGATCGAACTTGGCGGAGACTTTGTATAAAAGAGGCGGAGTAGACGCCGCTGCGTGCTCTTGTTGAGTGGTTTGGCTATCTTCATTTCGGACTTTACATCGGGCGTCGCCCCTTGTTCTATTCATAGCTCAGTTTTCAGCTCCTGCAGCCACGTTTCACATCACGCAATATATTGCCCGCCTTGCCGCAAACTTCGACTGTATCATCAGGCCGAGGTTGTACAAGCAAGTAGGCAACAAATTGAAGCACCACCAGAAGGCTGTGGTGCAAGCACCGAAGACATAGGGAAGATGTGCAATTGCGATGGTGTGTGGGACAATCAAAATTGGCATAATCCTGTATAGTAAGCATCGTAAGTTGTAACTAATGTTACCAGGAGACAACGCGATCAAGTCATAGGATTCAACTCGCATGATTATATTACGTTCAGACTCAATATCCTATCCAATTTCTCTATTGGGCATTGATTTGAGAGTAGCCGAACCGAAGCCCCTTATGCGGAATAGCACGTTCCTGCTCGGGACCGCCACAGGCCACAAAAGCAGGGAAGCGGGTCATTTGGACAAGCAGGATCAGAACCCATCCGCTTGGTACTGGCTCCTTATTGTTATGTCCTGAAACAAATGCACTTTGGAAGACTAGGCTAGCATCGAGGCCGGTCCTTTTGCTAGCAGCAAGGCTAGACATCTCTCTCATCGGCGACCAAATGCTCACCGAGTCCCACACGGGCCGGCGCGCTCAGAACGACATCAGGCTTACTATTGTAGGCATGTTCCCCATAATTCCATGTCAGCAGGTACCTATATGGTGAAGTATATAGGAGTCAAAGGTCCGTCTCAAGTTGGGCATTCTTCCCATCAATGCACTACTTGCGCAATCGTCCCTGTCCGACTCCCTTTCTTAATATTCGATTCCAAAATGCTGAAGGGGGCGCTCGTGGCTGCGGTGGCAGCATTGGCTCACCTGGCTGCTGCCCGAGATGTCTTTGCTCATTACATGGTTAGTAACCCGTCCACTTCGCCCCTTGCGGCAACAAACTGATGCTTTCGGCAGGTCCAAGGACTTGATGGCCGAACCAACCATGCGGTCCAGGATGTTATCGATGCGAGAGACATGGGCATTGCGGCCTTTGCCCTGAACGTGGGCCAGCCCAGCGCCGACTGGGCGACCGACGCCATCAGCCAGCTCTTCAGGACCGCCAAGGCCAACAACTTCAAGCTCTTCTTCAGCCTGGACCTGGCCCAGACCAAGGACGCCTACGCCTACAGCGCTCTGATCAAGGACTACGCGGGACACGACGCCTATTACAAGGTCGGGACCGACAAGCGCCCGTTCCTGAGCACCTTCAGCGCGCAAAAGACCGACGCCAGCTACTGGACCAAATTTCTGGGCTCGTTCGGCCAGACCAAGTTCTACTTCGTGCCAAACTTCGACGACACCCCAAACTACTTTGACAACCCGGCCAAATGGATGCAGGACTGGGGCAAGGCGGTCGACGGCGCCTTCACCTGGGAGACGGCGTGGCCGCGTAACAGCAACACGCCCTCGAACGTGTCAGCCGTGCAGGATGAGCACGTGCTCAAGGCAGCCCACGCCAGCAAAAAGGCGTACATGATGCCGCTCTCGACACTGCAGTACAAGCGCTGGAGCGGGCAACACTGGTACCGCCCGGGTGAGGTCAACATGCCGCAGCGCATGACCGAGATCCTCGACATGGGCGACCGCGCCGACTTTGTCGAGATCATCACCTGGAACGACGGCGGCGAGTCGCACTACATCGGCACGCTTCGCATGGAGGGCATCGACAAGAGCATGGTCGAGTACGCCAACAACGACGACTACAACCATGTGGCGTGGCAGCCCGTCTTCACCTCGTTCATTTACGCCTTCAACAACAACCTCAAGGCCGGCGGCATGCGCCCGCCCATCGACAAGCAGCTCGTGGGCTCCATGTGGTACCGCGCCATCAAGAAGGACGCGTCGTGCAAGTCGGACTCGGAGGGGCGACCGGGCGGAGCCGGTGCCGCCCTGGACGCCGTCAACTGGGCCGTCGTCGCGGCGGACTACGGCCTTGCGAACCTGCGCCTGCAGATCTGGAGCGGCGGCAACCTGATCCGCAAGGTTGCCCTGCAGCCCGGCCTAAACTACGGCAGCGAGCCGGGACTTGCGACGGGACCGCAATACTTTGAGGTCGTCGACACTGCCAACAACAACAAGATCGTCATGTCCGGCAAGGGGCGCGTTGATGTCAAGGCCCAGTCTACTGGCTACTGCAACTTCAACTATGTCGTTGCTGGTCTCAACTGATCCCACTTTAATGGGTTGCATCTCTACACCTATCGAAGGGTTGCGTGGCATCATGTATATCCTCCTTCTTTCTTCTCTTGACAAGCACATCCAGGCCTGCAGCATTGGGTTCCACTGCAGGGCCCACGCTTTCGGAGATCCTTTGCGTCACATCCTGGCAGACTGGATGCCCCATTGCTCCACCGCAGAACGGAGTAGTGGAATCCCATTGCTGCTTTTTTGTCTTTCTTGAACATATTAGAGATTTCACTGTAACTAGATGTATATACGTCAGATATCTCATTCGCACAGTCTCATCTTCCTCTCGGCCTCACATCTTTCCCCATCTACACATCTTTCTCCATGCCGACTCGGTAGTTTTTATTTCCCGGCCCAGTGAAAACTTAGCAAACAGCAGGCAGCCGTCGTCATGTGGTCCGCTGGAGTATGCAGTGTATATCCCTTAAGTGCAGCATGCCAACTATACCCAAGGGTGAATAGCCTGGCGAGCGTCGGGACCGCCAAACCGTTTCACGAGAGGAGCTCCTTGCACATACCCGGAAGGATTTGGTCTCCAACTTCCCGCGAGTGTGGTGTGGGAAAGCCGGGCATTGGCTCGGGGTTGGGTCGGGCTTTACGGCTGGCTTACGCTTGGCTCGTTTGCTTCATGATCTCCCCCGCAAACTGGACCTGGGTAATCACCCCAGTGTTTGCGCTGCTTCGGCAGGTAGCATGGCGACGATCGGTTCGCGAGCCATGCGTGCCGTGTGGGTTGGCTCCATTACGCGTATCCTAGTCGGCATTTGATATCCGCTCATCCCAAGCAAGGGATGAGGACAGCAGCGTTACCCCAGCTTTGCCCCAGCTTTCCTCATGCAGCCCAGGCTGGTGGATATGGTATTCTGGAGAAGGAGTCTGATCAAATTTGATTCTCAGTATACTGCGAAAAGAATTGAAAGCAATTGATCTCTTTGGCCGTTCCAGTCCCCGACTGATGAATTGCCCATCTCACAACAGATCAATCCCATCCTGCCTACATGCTGCGTTTTCATCTTGATATCTCAACCCTTGTCGTTCTTTCACCGGCCTGCATATATACTCCACCCCCGCAATACACTAGCCTAGCGTTTTGTTCAAGGTGGTGTGAACCACAGCCAACACCCCTTGGTCCCGCCCAGTCGTATAACATGAACGATGCACGGTTGTGGAGACCGGAAACGATATCCTTGAGATTCTGCTGGTGCATTTCATGGGTTGCGTGACGTCGGGTATGAGGCGTCCTCGAAGCGGACCGTCGTCCTATCTCTTCGCACTCTGATCGAATTAGGTACCATGTGTGCGTGCGCCTTGCTTTGGCCAAGGGCACCGTACCAGTAATTCCTTATCAACGGAGAAAAATCCGGTGCCGACTTTCTAGCCACAGACCACTCCAATCTCGATTTATCTGCCATGTCGCTTGGCTCCATTGCTCGTACAGCATTGCTCCATACCGTATCAGTCCCCCGGCATGTCGAATAGGCTTTCCGTTCACCCCTCCTGCTGGTGTCTATTGGTGTCGGCTAGCCTGCTATATCTCGAAGTGAGGAGGCCATGCATCTTGTTCCAACGAAATGGCAGATGGGCAGCGACCTTATTGGTGCCCTCTCACTCGCGATGCTTTGGACCCCCAAACACAAACCGGCTTCAAGAGTTCTCCCAGATCACCAGGTGCCTTGAACGTGCCTATGACTGGATGAAGCATCGATGTGCGGAGAAAGAAACGTGGGCTATGCATGATGCTGGGTATCCTCACCCCTGTGCTTACACGCGGGGTTCCTTCTCTCCGCATCAGTGACGGGGCATCAACGTGTTGGAAAACGTAGGGTCACTCACATATATAGATCGTCGCGCACTCCTCCACCACGGACGCACACCTTGCTATCACGATAACAACTCAGACCTGATCTTTGTTGTTCCATCTGTTTTCCTGACACTATTCACACCAACCCATCAGCATATTGATCACGAAGATGGGCACCCTACCCGAAGAGTTCGATATCATCGTGTGCGGTGGAGGCAGTTGTGGTTGTGTGGTGGCCGGAAGGTACGCAACCCTTTTTGTCAAGCAGACCACGTTGGAGATACTGACCAGTCAGGCTGGCCAATCTGGACCACAATCTCAAGGTGCTCCTGATCGAGGCCGGGGAGAGCAACCTCAACAACCCATGGGTGTTCCGACCTGGCATCTACCCCCGGAACATGAAGCTGGACTCGAAGACGGCCTCGTTTTACGAATCCCGCGCTTCACCATGGCTCGCTGGACGCAAGGCCGTCGTGCCATGTGCGCACGTGCTCGGCGGTGGCTCGTCGATCAACTTCTTGGTATGTTCCCTCGAGTAGCTTGGTGGCGTGTGTCTCACATGTGACAGATGTATACTCGTGCGTCCGCATCCGACTATGACGACTTCCAAGCCAAGGGCTGGACGACGAAAGAGCTGCTGCCGCTCATGAAGAAACACGAGACCTATCAGCGCGCATCTCACAACAAGTCAGTATTCAGACCGCCATTTGGTATATGGAGACACTGACCAACAGGAATAGGGATGTCCACGGGTTCGAGGGTCCTATTAAGGTTTCGTTTGGCAACTAGTAAGTTTCAACGACATACCACGTGACCTGAACCCCGGCTGACTATTAGCAGCACCTACCCAATCAAGGATGACTTCCTGCGAGCGACCGAGTCTCAAGACATTCCCACGGTGGATGATCTGCAGGATCTGTCGACGGGCCACGGCGCCGAGCACTGGCTGAAGTGGATCAATCGTGACGTGAGTATGGCCGGTGAAGGCTGGAAGAAGAAGGACATAAAACTTAGCTGATCGATGTGTAGACCGGTCGACGAAGCGACAGTGCCCACGCCTATGTCCACTCGACCAGGGCGGCCCACTCGAATCTCTACCTGGCCTGCAACACCAAGGTCGACAAGATCATCATCGAGGACGGCCGCGCAGTTGGGGTACAGACCGTGTAAGCGGATGTCCAACCAGACTTCTGCGCTCGATCACTAAACAAGGTGTAGGCCGACTAAGCCCTTGGCACCGAACCAGCTGAAGACCAGGACTTTCCGGGCACGCAAGCAAATCGTTGTGTCCGGGGGTACTCTGTCATCCCCACTGATCCTCCAGAGATCCGGCATCGGTGAGTATTGCGAGCCTAAAAGTCTCATCGCGCGCGTGGACTGACAGTGATGATTAGGTGACCCCGAGAAGCTTAAAGCCGCCGGTGTCGAGCCCAAGGTGAACCTGCCAGGCGTCGGTCTCAACTTCCAAGACCACTACCTGACCTTCTCCGTCTTCCGCGCCAAACCCGAGACCGAAAGTTTTGACGACTTTGTTCGAGGCGTGCCCGACGTTCAGAAGAGTACGTGGAGACCCAGCCACCCACAACCTTTCCAGGAATCTCATCACACTGACGACTGCTACAGAGGTCTTTGACGAATGGGCGCTCAAGGGGACCGGCCCTCTAGCCACCAACGGCATCGACGCCGGGGTCAAGATCCGACCGACACCAGAAGAGCTCAAGGAGATGGAGTCGTGGCCGACCCCTCACTTCAAAGATGGGTGGGAGTCGTACTTCAAGAACAAGCCAGACAAGCCGGTCATGCACTACTCCGTGATTGCTGGTTGGTTTGGTGACCATATGCTCATGTATGTTTGCTTCGATGGTATATGGCCGAGTATACTAACATGTGTCACAGGCCTCCCGGAAACTTTTTCACGGTAAGACTGTTCAGAATATATACCGTTCCCCCCTACTCCCACGTCTGCATTCAGCCTGGTCTCCATATCAGGAAGCACTGGTCCCTCTAGCCGATCATGCAAGGGGCCGGTGCATTATCTGACGACATGTTCGAAGCGATGCCGGGAATTTTCATATAAGCCCAATCGTTAATTTCACCCCATCCTGTTGGTTAGAGCCTACGACTAATCATAAATTCGCCTGAACAGATGTTCCACTTCCTCGAGTACCCCTTCTCGCGTGGCTCGACGCACATCAAGTCAGCGGACCCGTACGCCGCTCCGGACTTCGACACGGGCTTCATGAACGATGAACGCGACATGGCGCCCATGGTCTGGGGCTACATCAAGTCGCGCGAGACGGCGCGGCGCATGGACGCCTACGCGGGCGAGGTGCAGGCCATGCATCCCTGGTTTGACTACGACAGTCCTGCCCGTACCTACGACATGGACCTCGAGACCACTAAGCGCTACGCTCTGCCCGGCAACCTCAGCGCGGGTCTCCAGCATGGTAGCTGGAGCTCCTACCTTCCCGAGGCCGATAAGCGCCCCTCCGCCGACATTCTCAACAGCAACAAGGCCCATGTGCGTGATGAGCTCAAGTACAGCGAGAAGGACGTCAAAGCTGTCGAGGAATGGGTCAAGCGCCATGTTGAGTCGACTTGGCACAGTTTGGGGGTAAGTCCAGAACCGCCATGACGAACAGAGTTTATCAGGGGTAATGGCTAATGATGCAAACTTGATTCACACAGACTTGTTCCATGGCCCCGAAGGAAGGAAACAGCATCGTCAAGCATGGCGTGCTGGACGAGCGCCTGAACGTCCACGATGTTAAGGGGCTGAAGGTCGCAGATCTCAGTATCTGCCCCGACAACGTCGGATGCAACACGTAAGCCCTTCATTGCCACTGGCTATCACGATATGTTTTTCCAGTCGCTAACTGTACCACAGGTACTCGACCGCCCTTCTCATTGGCGAGAAGTGCGCCATGCTGGTAGCTGAGGATCTCGGCTATTCGGGAGAGGCTTTGGAGATGAAAGTGCCGGATTACCACGCGCCCGGCGAGCAGAGACTCGCGTGCCGGCTTTGATTTTCTCATTGGAGTAACTGCAACAATGGCGGTCGTATAGTGGTATGGGGACTGGGCTTAATGATTGGTTTGTATCTAATCACCAGAATGAGTTTTTCTAGTATGATACGCTTGATATATTATAACAACTTGTTTTGTTTTATTAATATTGCTTTCTTGAATCTGATATTGCTTTTCTGTAACTTAACATTGGCACTATGAACTCGGAATACGAGTTATCATGCGTGCACATCTTGGTCGGAGGAGCGCGAGTGGCTCATGCCAGATCATATGCATGCAGGCGCCCGTCAATCACAAGGGGGTAACCCGGAAACGCACAGCGATCTGTTTCCCCTCTGCTGGCATCCGATGCTGCAATCTCTGACACAATCCCAGTAATAGTAACCCCCAATATACTGCTTTCGACCACCCGGAATCATTCCTCGGGCTTTATGGCCCTGGGATTCGACAGGAGCGGTGTGAAAAGAGGGCATCATCACTTGATGCGATAAGCTGTTGGCCTTGATCATTTGTGTATCCTGATTTAGGCCTTTAGGATGCGCGTTATGCGTCGCCATCTCTGCCTCGGCATGCCGTCTTTCATCGGCTGCTACACGCGGCCAAGGGTAGGCGCGATGATAAATCCCAAGCTTTCCGTGGTCAATGCGATGCTGGACGGACTCTCGTCACGGAGTCCCATGGTGATGCTGCCCGTTGTCTCCAGTTGCATTCGTCGGTTGTATGTCCTGTCGCATTGCAGCAGTTCCGGTTGAAGAACAGGGCCCGGAAAATTGGAGGTCTGGAGACATTAGCCTTGTTGGGCGGTTATGAGTGGCGATGACGTATTATATATTTGTACACTCTTGATCTACAACTCCAGCTCTTTCCGGTCTGCTCATTCTCGCAACGGTGATCGTGGTAATACCGCATGTTAGGCACCGCCCCCTAGGATATCCATAGGATAAATGGTCTATTCGATACAGGGGGCCATTCTTATCGCATTGGAAAAGTTTACCTAGACATTGCAATGATAGTTATTCGTCTCTGGTCCAGCCTTCAACCTTCTTCTAGCCTATATGCACATCAGGCAGCGCCCTCCAGATGTACTGGTAACATGGACGAAAACTAGATGCTGTCGCACAGAGATTCAGCCCTGATGAGGCTGCTGGCCAGCGTCATCGTACCACACGGCGTCCAAGGTCGATGCAAAATCTAGATCAGGCACACCGACGCTCCAGCGGGGATGTTCCTGGCGGCTTCCCAGGTACACTGGGACCAGCTCGAGAGGAGGCCTCAGACAAAATTGCATGTCGAGATCTCAGCATGCATGATATATACACGATCATGGCAGAGGGAAAGAGCCCTGGACATCACATGACGAACGAAATAAAATCCAAGCGGGTTGCGGGGAGTACTTATGCATGATGATGCTGGTTGAGCCATGAAAAGCTCCGATGTCGCCCGTGTATGAAACTGACGACAAAATCAGTAATGACTGGCTCACGGACATTGCAAAGATGTCGAGTGCTATTGCCTGCATCGCTGTCAGGTTCGTGACTGCGGTCGCAGCAGTTCGTGCATGAGACATTGCGCCTTGCGGCGCACTCTGACAGTCATTCCTTGATTAATAGAAGGTGGCCAGCTGCAACGGAGTTATTGTGTTCTTATTAGCGCCAGCGTTGCACAAGACCCCTTCGCCCATCGATTGTCACACCCCGAAAGTGACGTGACGCGTGTTCGGTCACCCGAAGTTTTCCTTTCCAGAAGCTAATGAATATTATTCCCCGGCCACCCCCCTGGTGTGATCTATGCGCAGAATGCAGACTGGGTTGCTTGCTCTGATATTTTCCGAACGCAGGGAATAGCGCTGGGAAAGGTATCATCGGCGACCGAACAGTCGATGAATGGAACTGGAAGGGAAGCTGGTCCACGCAAGCCACCGGGGTGCCGCTTCCGAGACATTTGATTTCCCTCAGGCTTCCTCTTCTTACTCAATTGGGACGGATTGTCATCGTGAGTCCCGCTCTTTCTCTCCCGCACATACCTAACACGCACCTACACCCACGTGCGCGCCTGACCAATTGCTGACAGGACAGGGGCTAGATAAGCGTCAGCCTTAGGAAGACGGGAAGAGAGAACCCAAAAAAAGCGAGGGAAGACGCGGCCCCGACAATTTCAGCTGACGATGACAGCATTTCCCAATATATACGTGATTACGGTAGCGCGGACGCCACCAACCCCGCCGGCAGCCAATGACATTTCGGGACGGGAAGCGCAAAGGAGTGGCGTAGCAAACCCGCAGACGAGAAGGATCGATGACACCCTCCGGCGAACCAGCGTACCGGATACGCCCCCAAGAAAACGAGGGCGGGTCCTTACAACACCTACTTACTTAGAAACAGCCAATATATCTCTACCCAGTTCGCCAAGAGGGGCAGGCTTCTACATATTCCTCCCGCCGTGGGATGAGTGCACCTGTGCGTGGTGTGAGAGGTATGTGTGTGTGTGTGTGTGCGTGTGCCTAACCCCCTTGTCAATATGTGATATATACCTGCATTCAGGTTGAGAAGAGCCATAGCGGAGCCTGACCTGCCCATCACAACACTTCGATGCAGGCATTTGGGGTATATCTGCAGCCCTGTCGCAGGAAACACGAGTTGGACAGCGATGTGAGGAGTGCAGAGCTATTCTTGAAGAAATCAGCTGACAGTTTCAGCTTAGTAGCGATACCTACCTGCCTGCCTGTCTGCCTGCCTGGCGCTGATCAAATCATACCGAGACGAAAACCACCTATCAAGAAAAGGAGGGCGATGATACCCCATTGGGACCCCTATGCCACCCCATGGGCACACAGCTCCTCCGTAGGACTTGCTGGTAGTACTTAGTTGAGCAACCCCCTAAATCGCCTCTCTGCCGCTCCCTTGGTTTCACCGTCTCTCCCTCCCTCTCACTTGCTCCCCCCCTCCTGCTCTCCTCCTCCTCCTCCTTCCTTCCTACGCCGAACGCCACGTTGTGTGTATAGCGAAAGCGCTTATATACACACTTGACGTTGCTTTTCCACTTACCCCATGGCGTTAAGTCGTTCGCTCCCAGAGCTTGCTCATGTCATCTCGTCCTGTACGAACCGCATATATGATGCGTACGATGACGAGGGCATCCCTCAACCTTCGTTCGACGCGGGGGCGCAACACTTCAGCGGCCCGTTCACTCCCGCTGTCGAGACGAGCCGTGTCAAGCTCCTGGAAGCTCTCGACGAGCTACGAGCTCTGATTGTCGGTCCTGCCGGGCATGTATTCTTTCTGTCCTTCCTAATCGTAAGTTTCTTACCGTTGTCAGGTGGAGATCATCCCTTGCCCCTGACTTCTTGACTTCATGCACAGTCTTGGGCTAACAATTCGTACCCTAGCCCGCACACACTGCTACACTTCACACATTATACAAGTTCGAGATTGCAAAGCATGTGCCCCTGGACGAACCGATATCATACGCCGACCTCGCGGTTCGCTGCGGACTTAGTGAATCGTCAACACGCCGGCGGGTGCGTGCAGCGATATCACTCCGTATCTTCTCCGAGACACCCGCGGGTCTCGTCCAGCACAATGCTGCCTCGCTAGCCCTTGGGACCACCACTCTCCACGACTGGCTCGGGATGGCAATGGAGGAGCTTGCACCCGCTTCTCTGAAAATCGCCGAGAGCACGGAAAAGTACCCGGCCTGTGACGATCCCACCAAAAGCCCCTTTTCCATTGCCAATGACGGGGGCGGCGAGAAGGACCTCTTCGCCATCGTAAGCAAGCAGCCTCAACGGATGGAACGCTTCGCCAAAGCCATGGCCTGGAGTATGAAGGTACCCGGCATGGAGCCCCGGTACACGGTCGACAATCTCGGATGGGAAACCAACTGCCCCAAGGTCATCGTGGACGTAGGAGGGGGCATGGGAGATCTGTGCAAGGCCATGCTGGACACATACCCTAGCATCGAGACGGCTATCGTTGAGGACTTGCCCGAAGTGGTGGAGCAGGGTGAGATGGGCGTCATTCCCGAGTACAAGGGCCGCCTGCAGTTCCGGCCTTACAGCTTCTTCAGCGAGCAGGTAGTACACAATGCTGACGTCTACGTCTGGCGGTGCGTGTTGCACGACTGGCCCGACAGCTACGCGGAGACCATTCTGCGGAACCAGATCCCGGCCCTCAAGCCTGGCGCGCGTCTCATATTCAACGAACGCTGCCTGTCGGCGCCGAAGCCACGTGACCATGTCCAGGAGCAGTTTGCTCGGTAAGTTTACAGATGCCACTGCGGTGATAAAAAAAAACCTCTTACATGATGGCTGACCATACTGACAGGGCTTGTGACACGCATATGCAATCCTGCGCAAATGCCAAAGAGCGCACATACGATGACTGGGTTTCGCTCTTTGCCAAGGTCGACTCACGGTTCAAGCTGCAATCGGTTACTACGCCACTACACTCGGCCTTATCCATCATTGAAGTCGTCTGGATGGCAGATGGACAGCAGAGCGAACTGGTTGATGTCCGCTCCCAAACCCCTATCGACAAGGCACCAATTGACCAAGTCTCGATTGGCCAAGCCAGCTCCGATGTTCCCAAGGAGTATCTCATGGTCCCGGACGAATCCGGGTACGAGACCAGCTCCAATGGGAGCGAGATTTCGTTCCGGCCTGAAAAGGCTGTCGGTCTGCACGATAGCCCGTCCAAACCCGACAGGGGCTGTCGCGAGGTCAGGATCGTCAGCTCCTCGGCAAGAAGGGTTGGCAGGCATTGGCTGTATGACGACGAGAGTGATTGAGGCCCTCCCGGGCCGGGCCGTCGTCGGCGGCAGGGTGCGGAGACGTGTCCCCAGATTGTTTGTTGGCAACCGATTGATTGAGCGAGCGAGCGTTGCTTTCCCATTATGTAACAGTTTGCTGGCGGCGACCGCAAAAGGTACGGTGTAGGGCGCTTCTCATAGGTTAGCAGGGACTATATTCAACACTCTCAATTCCAACTGTCAAACCCTTTTGCAAATCCCATCACACTCATTTGATCTTCGCCCAAGAACTTCTTCGTGATTGGGATAGGAGGATGTGATCGCGGGCCAGATAGGGCTAGGGGCCCAACGACGGAGATATTACCGTAAGCCCTAGGACGTCATGGACGAGTGAATGTCAGCAGGACACGGGCGGGCGCGCGGTCGCGATCCCAATCACCGGTCAAGGAAATGAAGCAAACTCAAAACTGCTGGAATAAGGCCGATGAAAGCTGGGCGAACGTCTCTCTATTCGAGCGGCTAGCCGGGCAGCATTTTTAATCAGTCGCATCCGTTCCCCCTGCGTGCCGTGTTGGGCGTGACACCTGAACGAGAGGGACGATCCTGCTGCCGACCAAACCGAAGCGTGCATCACAGTGCCGATCGGCTCTTGGCGAGGCAGCGTTAAAAACGCGCATGAACCTGGGAATTGGGCAAAGATGATTCGTCTTCCGGGTCGTTGCATACAGGCCAAGACGAATGCAATATATATGCGAGCAGGCGAGAAAGGAGCCCCCGGTGCCCACGTCGCCCTCGCCCCAGCTTTCGTCAATTCAGCTGGGATCGCCAGTGAGTTGTCGAATATAGAAGCAATTGTGGGGGCACCAGGTCCAGGATCAGGGGCATCCCCCGCAACTATGGGGAACATGGCACGGCGATATGGAGTCCGTCTGGGGAACAATTTTTTCCGTCCTCTCGCTCGGTGCGTCGTGGATGGGCAGATGGAAAAAACCATGGATTTGAGAGAATGCCGAGACTCGAAATACGCGTTCGAATCCGGTTGGAGTGCACATAGTCGTCGATACGTCCGGGGTGGAGGCCAGGATGGCGGGAGTATATGTTAAACTCTGTTGCCCCTTTGATTCGTGATCCCATCGTGTAGCTCTCCAGGCCATCAAGTAAATTAGCTCAGCTCCAGCCAACCCCAAAAATCCCCATCCTGCCATCATGAGACTTCAAGCCGCGACTGCACTCCTCGCTTCGGCGTCGGGCGTCCTGGGCCAGCAGTGCCGCCTGCCCTCGTCCTACAAATGGACTGACAGCGGCGTGCTGGCCGAGCCCAAGTCGGGCTGGGTGGCGCTCAAGGACTTCACCATCGCGCCGTACAACGGGCAGCACCTCGTGTACGCGACGACGCACGACGCGGGCACGGCGTGGGGCTCGATGAACTTTGGGCTCTTCTCCGACTTCGGAAAGATGGGCGCCGCGGCGCAGAACGCCATGAGCCGCAGCACCGTGGCGCCGACCCTGTTCCACTTCCAGCCCAAGGACGTCTGGATCCTGGCGTACCAGTGGGGGCCCACGACCTTCTCGTACCTGACGTCGTCGAACCCGACCGACGCCAACAGCTGGCAGGGGCCCAACCCGCTGTTCGAGGGCAAGGTGCAGTCCGGCACGGGCGCCATCGACCAGACCGTCATCGGCGACGACACCAACATGTACCTCTTCTTCTGCGGCGACAACGGCAAGATCTACCGCGCCAGCATGCCCATCGGCAACTTCCCGGGAAGCTTCGGCACGCAGTACGAGACTATCCTTAGCGACACCACCAACAACCTGTTCGAGGCGGTGCAGGTCTACAGCGTGCCCGGGCAGGGCTACCTGATGATCGTCGAGGCCATCGGCTCGCAGGGCCGCTATTTCCGCTCCTTCACCGCGAGCTCCCTGGGCGGCACCTGGACGGTGCAGGCCGGCAGTGAGGGCAGCCCCTTCGCCGGCAAGGCCAACAGCGGCGCCACCTGGACCAACGACATCAGCCACGGCGAGCTGGTCCGCACCAGCGCCGACCAGACCTTCCCCATCGACCCCTGCAAGATCCAGCTCCTCTACCAGGGCCGCAGCCCCAGCTCCGACAACGGCGATTACAACTTGCTGCCGTACCGCCCTGGTCTGTTGACGCTTCAGTAGTCTCGTTTGGTCATTTGGCCGTGTCGATCATTGTATATGTGGCGGCATGGCTTCATCGTTGTGGAACATGATCGATGTCGGAGGGTTGGTCATAGAGAAGATGATAAGATCACCATGGTTGAGTCTGTACATAGTGTTGCGTTGTACCAGTGCATTTGTTGTACATAGTTCTGGTTTGGAAGTAAGGTCTAATATCAATAAATATGTTGATGATCCAAGAACAAAGACTTTGCCAAGTTATTTGGCCATCAGTGGGAATTGGGGCATGCCCACTACCTGACATTCCATCCACTTAGGCATGTAGGTAGTCACGCAGACCACTTGCTTGTGTGCATGTACACACTTGACGCGAAACAACAGTGGGAAGGAAACGACATCGAAATGGGCGAGCATCGAGAAATGATTCGCAAATCCTGAGTAGGAGTTGAAGACTATCATCCTAGCATAGGCCAGCGAATGCCTTACCATGCGAATAGAACGAAGAGGTAGTAATGAAAGCACAACAGGCAGCAATTAACAAGATTATGTAATTTATGGGATATGGATTCTGTTTCGTTTCCCTCCGGCTGCAATCGCTAGGTAATAACCATCACGAGCCCGCGTTTCCGGCATATCGTCGCTTATTCGTCCAACGAGATGGAGTTTTATTCCCGGAGCCGTAAATGCATCAATGAACCTTCGTATCCTCAAGGCTACCACTGTGTACTTGTTTGCTTCTTGCCATCATTCCCAGGCACAAGCAAGAATCCCAACCTTGGGGATTGGACGTACGTAGCCGCGATTGCGACGAGAATACGGACCCACCGTAGCCAACGATTGGCTCAATTCGTTTATTCTGCGCTTGAGGTCGCGCACAAGGTCGCGGACGTGATAGTACGTACCATTTGGGGGATTCTGTTGCCGAGGCCGCGTCTCCCAATACTCCAGGCTGGAGGATATGTCCACAAACTTGCAGCCATAGCCATGGAAGACGTGGCACCCGGGTACTAAATCCCATGGCCTTTTCACCTCCGGCTTCCATCCGTTCCGTTGCAGCCGATAGTCGATGAACCATAATCGCGAACGCGCTTCACTGGATACGCAGTGCTTTTTGAAAAGCTCCCCAATTATTCCCCCGAGTCGTCCATCTGTTCCTCGCGAGCAGCTCCATTTGGTAGTGAGGTCCAGTTCCCAAGCTGGGTTAAACTCGAGAGCTGAATGTACGGGCCGGCTAATGGGAAGGCCGAAAACATTTTCCGGGTCGTAGCCATGGACCCGTGATAGGGGAATCTGGAAGCAGACCAAGTCTCTCTCGGGGTATAGAGTAAAAGACATTTGCTCTCTGGCGCCACTGAGGAATATCCCGTTCAGTTCCTCATATCCAACAGTTCGCAGCTGCCGCTTCACTGATCGACGAGCCTCTTCCCTGCGGCGACGTAATGCCTTATGCGAGGCCCTACATGCAGCCCATAGGCCAATCTTTTTCATCTGGGTCTTCCGGGTCTGACCAGTAGGGATGGTCGTCCTGGTTTTCCCAGGATATGTCTTTTGGATATGCGCACTACCTGCCAGTCAACTCTACGGGCCTTGGACTTTTTTACGTTCTGAACATGATACAAACTGCAGCGAGAAAAAGTGCGCTCCGCATTCGGTATGCAGAGACTGTGCAGCCCATCCCCATACCATGAGCTGCAGTTTCTTTGGCAGTCGAGAAAAGTAGTAAAACGTGTCAGGTGGACTAGAGGAACGTAAAATGGTCATCTTGTTGGGCGTCTGAACGTGGATGTGACAATGGAAATTCGGATTCTGGGGTTTTGTTGGAGGATGATGTGTTACCTGCAATGGTGCAAGAACTCTGCTCAGGCGGATGAGAGGGTGCGAGGTCAGCCTTCTATTAGTATGGAGACTTACGACTCACCACGGCCGGATGAGTTCTTGATTGAATCGGAGATAAGGCCTGGATGGTGTACTTTGAGTCCATAACGCCCCTGGGACGTGTTGGACAACACAAGTGGCAAAGTTGCATAGATAACTTTCAGTCAACCTGGCCAGGCCATTCAAGACCCTGTGTATTATCGCGAGAGCACCTCAAATTTTCTCAAGCCATAGTAGTAGGCGGTCAAACGACCAGTTTCCTTACATTCTCAATCACTGACTCATCTCAGGGTTGCAGTTAACTTTCTTTTTATTGACAGGTACGAAGGAACACGAACGAACGTGATGACTTGCTGCCGGATCAGCTCGTCGACATGAATAGGAAATTGGCGGACTGTGTTATCCACCAGAATGAACCCCAGAGGTACCTGTTTCTTTCCAACTCTTGCTTCCATCTCCATCGAGCAAAGTTGGTGGGGATTTCCCCCAAGCGACATTGACTTCCTGAGAAACGAATGCTTCTATTTCTGGCAAACGCCTCCATTAGGCCAATACGTGGCGCCTTAGTGCGCCTCAGTGGTAGATGGAACCCACGCTTAGGCGCAGACGGCGCCGTTGTTGTGGTTGCCAGCGCAGTTGGTGCCTCCGCAGGTAGCAATCTTGACGAAGCGGCCGTTGGCGCATTGAACCTAGATTGGTGAAGTGTCAGCATAGTGGATAGGGGACTGGGGGTAGGTAGCATATGGTGTTGGGCACCACGTCAGGAGAGGGAGGGGGGGTTTGACGTACGATGCTGCGGCAGCTGGTGTCACAGCCGTAGCCACTGCCGCTGCAGGAGGCGCCGATGCGGAAGGCGGCGATGGGGGCCCCGTAGCGGGCACCGCAAGTCGCGCGGGCGTCCAGGAGGTTGGTGTCCTCCTCCACAGGGGCAGCCATGGCGGGGCCGGCGGCCAGGAGCAGGCTGAAGAGAGCAGTGACGGTAGAGAACTGCATTTTGGCTTTGGGTTTTTGTTTAATGGGTGGAAGAGGTGGAATAGGGGTTTGAGTATGATCTGGTGACTTGTGGTTTGATGCTTCGAGTATTGAGATGAAGACGGGGAGCTGTGCCCCTTTTATAATTCTCGCGGTGCCATCATCTTTGACTCTGTGTCGCAAACACCTTCCGCGATGGCCGGGTGAGAGTTCTGTCCAAGGGTCAGCAAGAAGCCCGGCTCATCTTGGGTCGTGAACCGCATGATGGAAGCCGAGTCTACGGTCATTCGACGAAGCACATCATGAATATGTTCCGCTGTAGGCTTCATCTAGGCGTACATCTATTTCTTGGCGCTGTAGCGAGATGTTCCAACGTCAGACGAAGTAATGCAGTCTAGTAACGTTGGCTTTCGTCGATTGGGCGATCACGGTAACCCCTCTGTGACACCGGTATCCATTGGCCCATGGACTAGAGGGCTAATGGAGGGTTGGTATTACCGCAATATCGAGTTCTGACCCTATACACCGAAGCAGTCTCGAAGTGACTGATTCTGACCCCTTCGCCTCCGTGCAACGGTGAGCCAGTCAAATACAACTATGACAACATTTCCAGAAAGGAACCCTTCACGTTGATTGGGCCCTGAGGTGAGCGTGCCATCCTTCGTCAAGCCCAATGGACAACTAGAACCATTAGAAATGATACTCAAAGTCCTAGCCGTTCACCGTGGCACCAAAGAGGCACGCCTGCCATGGTGAACTATAGGCTGACATGCAGAGCACAGATGGCCTCTGCAGTAAGCTGACTGAGCAAAAGCGGCATTCCTGCAATGGGATTCGTCCGCCACAGCAACGTCTCGACGGCCCGACCTTTCTTCCAAGTCAGCTTTCCAGTCGGTCAGATGTGCCTCTCATGAGAAGTCCTGGACGGATGATGCCGAGACTGGCCAAGACTAGCAATGCCAAGACCTCGCATATTAATTGACAAATTCATCCCGAATGTGGCAGCTTGGATTACACTGTTTCCCGGCGTATTGGGCATAAGGTTACATCGACGGCGTTCTGGACTCGCCTGCACATCATCTTGGTCAGTGATCCGATTGGTACGGTTCTCTCTGCAGTGTACCGAATGTGTGCTTCTATCACCGCCATTGATGTTAAGACCGACCTTATTCCCTGGATCAGCGCCGACACCCGCGTGCGGGACAAGTTACTTCTGACGATGGTTGAGGCTAGCCTGATGCAAGATCCTTTCAAGAGGAAAGGACTGGCTTCCAAACCACAGCATACGCACGATCACTCACTCCGTGGTCCTCTATTCAAGCGATGACTGAGCACATTGTCAATCTTGGACCGTCAAGGCTCTTTTCAAGCACACCGCCGCCGGTGTAAGGTTACATCTTACCAGGGCCTTGGGACGGATAGAATAGGGAAGCTATACTACATCTAGCAGCTGTCACTACAGGCGACGAGCCAAGGTGGCAACGTCTACAATTATGTCAGATAATATTCACACAGCACTAACTGGGAGGATACAAGTCAATCACACAAGGAGACTATCCACCTTTACTTGACGGTTTAGCCATCCATATCGTTATTTGTCATTCCTGTGTTCAATCCACAAGGTTTCCAGTCAGGGGCTCAATTCTATGAACAACCTTCTGATTACTCATTTGCGCCTCTGTATTTATTAGTATATGGTAGATTGCTCTTTGTTGCATGTTATAATCTTCGTTTCTCAATCTAAACAGCCTCTTTATCCGATGCTCGACCGACCAGCGTCAGCGCCACTGTCACCGTAAGCCATGTCCAAACTCCTTCCAATTTGTTGAAACATGCTATTCGCGTCGTTTGAGATAGTGTTAAATCAATTTAGAGACCACAAGAGAGGACGTTGAGACCACTGGACCGCTGAATCAGTATAACCTTCACAGAGAAGCGCCAAGAAGCGCCGAGAATAAGGTGATGGAAAATGACGAGGACAACTCACGGATAGAACACATGAGCAGTGTTGATCCCGACCCCACGCTGTCCCGTGTTGCACGCCTCAGACCCCTGCCCGTAGCAACGGAAGGTCGTAGATATGTTCTTGTTGCCCTGCGCCCAGTATTCGGTGCGGTGTTGGATGAAGTTTTGTCCTACGACAATGCTCGTGAGCGCATTCGGGGGGAGAAGCGGAACTCCATCTAATCAATGAGTATTAGTATCTACCAGGGCAAAAAAGAGGACCATCCAAGGAAATCACTAACCGTCAGCGTGGGTGACCCTCATGAAAATACCGGGCTGAGACGGTTCATCGGTGGCGCCCGCTATAGAGTCGACGTGATCGGCGTACTTTTGATTGCCGACGGCCAGCTCTCCAAAAGTAACGACGCGGTCAACCTTGATGCCAGCTCGTTGCATATCGACGTAAGCCATGTTGGCCAATCCTCCTCCAAGACTATCGATCTAAAGATCAGTGAACAATCTTTGCCAGGGTTCGATGAAGGTCCGTTGGGTACGTGGGCATCCACTTGATCATCTGTGCTTAAAGGACATTCCGGGAACTGACCTGTGGCCTGCTACGACAAACTTGTAGTCAGGACTAGATTGCAAAGCATCCTTCACCTGCTTCATAGTCTCGTCGGCCACGCTCAGCCAGCCTGCATAGACGCCCTGGTGGACAGCGCAGCCGTCGCAGGCCGGGTGCGGCACCTGGGGGAAGTTGAGGTCGGTGCCGATGTCCTGCAGGTCGATGGTGCCCGGGAAAGCCAAGACGACTTCTTTGTCACCATCGTTGCGGAACAGGGTCTGCTGCGTCTTGGTCGTGTCATTTTGCGCAAATGCCACGACGGCGGCTCCCTGTGGCGGCTTCTTGCACGGCGCGCTCGAATATGTGCCGCAGTATTCCGCAAAGCGCAAGATGGTGTCAAAGCCGGCTTGATCGACTTTAGTCGCGCGCGCTAGAGTGTCAGCCTCAATGGCCCATATCATAAGAATGTAAAGCTTGGGTGCATTCGGGCGGGTGAGGTTGTAGATGGACTTGGACATGCCACTTACAAGGGTCGGGAGCTCTTGTTGCTTGACGCTGTATTAAGTTATGAGGATGCGGGGAAGATGGGATAGAGAGGCATTGTGTTGGCCGCAGGGTCCAGCCCAGTATGACAGCGAGCATATGTTGCCGGTAGCAGAGCATCCTTGTTCAAGGGCGACAGTCGTAGGGACATACGGAGAAGAAATCCATCACTCGAACAGGATGACGATGATGATGATGTTATATTGACCATCGATTTTTCCGAAAGGCCGCTGGATGAGATGTCAAATGTCAGCAGTCTGACTCAAAGTACATCATACGCGACTGGCACTGCCATGAGGCGGTCAACGGTCGCATTCTCGAAGCTGATTCAGGCGCGATGTACTCGTATTCGGAAATCGTAGTTATGAGGCAAAGAGCGGCCTGCCTACTTTTGAAGCTATCGGTTGTCCGGATTTGTATGTTTATGTATCTCAGTTGTCCAGGGAAGCATGGCCACATCGAAGAGATATGCAACTCGTTGTCAACCTGCACGCGTGCTGCAATCGACAACATGACCTTGACCTATGGGAGTGCCGTGAAAGAGGTACGATTGAGGCTCGGGTGTTTAGAGGTTGGCCATGCTTTTGGGAAAGAAACAACAAAGCACAGTGATCCACTTACGTTGTCTTTGCCAATGCGATTGGCTTGTTGCCTCTCCGCGGGATCGGACGGTTAAGTAGTCGTGTTCTGTCGAGGGCGAAGTGAAGTATGTCAATGGTTTTGGACGGACAGGCAGTCCCGAGGTTGAAAAGCAGCATTGAAGGGTTTTAATAACCTGCAGTCGGCACAGTTTCCCAACTTGGTATGCCAATGAGCGCAGCGTCCTGCATAGAAACCACTGCATGTGTCAAGGCAATAACCGCAGCACATTAAGAACTTGTGATCTGGTTGTAGCTCGGGCGTAGAGTCAGGTCTGCCTTGAGTCAAACATGAATTGAGCTCGGCGGTGCCCGCCTGCTTGGGATGCATGCCGCATGCCGCATGCCAGTTGCCAAACGTCCTTGGCGCTAGGTTCGAAAGTTATCCTCTCGGTTGGCAGGTGCAGTTTGCGCGTCGTACGTTTTGCAGCAATCTGCAAGCTTCGGATGAATCAATTCGGTATTCGGATGGTATTGGTAAGAGATAGAGTTCAAAGTATCCGACCTCATCGACACACGCCACTTTGTGGGCGAGAGGGTAAATTAATACCAGTGTGGAGTTGCTTGTGCTCATTCACTCAAAGCCGGCGCAGTAGAAACAAGCCCTCGAAGGAGCTCGAAGCTCTCATTCGGCGACGGCAATGACGGACACAAGTATTCGCGACCATGTTGTGACGGTAGCGTCCCGGGACTGTAGTCGGGCGGCTGGCTGGTCACGTGAAAGCTCGATGAGGGCAGATAGCGTTAGAAAAGTAGCTCAATGCTCTGCATCAACCTAGCTCTGTCCCAGGGTCTGCTCGATTTGACGGCTGTCTATTTCCAGCGTGGGTTCTGGCCAGAGGCGGCCCAAACTTGGCGAAAGGTAGCCCCTGAAATATACGAACTACTCCTATTTGGCCTTGAATAGGGGTTGCTTGTATATTTCAGGGGCTGCCCACCCCAATTACGAAATGAATCTTCAGTCCACTGTCTTCTTCTCACTCACAGTTTATCTAGGTAAGGCTTCACGAAGTGTCTCTCGGCACCCTCCACGCTGGCAGTTGCCTGTCTGCTCTAGTGTCATGGCCTTGCGATTTTGCGTTGTATGTTGCGAGTGAACACGCACAGCGGTAACCAGGAAAGCGTCCGGATATGCATGGAACCCACTTGACTGACAATCTTACTTGGTCATTGTGGCGATCGTCATGTTGCTCGTTCACTTTTCCCCCTTTTCGTAATTCAATATTGATCAAGAAATCGAGACTTGAAATGAGCAGGTTACCCTGCTATAGGTGAAGTCAATATTACCACCGGTTCATGTTGCCCATCTTGTTCACAAGGCACTCATGACCGAAGCCAGTCTGACGCAATTGTAGACCATTTGCAAAGACGCCATGGACTGGTATTATGGTGATTGCATCTGCAAGCAAAGAAGAGTTCATCGTGACAGATTCAACTCGACATACTGTGCCACCAACAGTCAATCACAATGACTGCCAGTTGAAGCCAGCTCAGTATAAATGCCCACGACCATCAATGTTTAACGGCGGATTCCCTTTCTAGAGAGCATACAAAATCCAAGCAAAGATAACTTCACCATCCACAAGAGCGACAAGCGCAACCAAACAAACCAACTTCCCGGACGCTAACCACGAACAAAACAGCAGCAATGTCTTGGAGCTACCAAGGAGGCGGCGGCTACTATGACCTACCATCATGGTAGGTGGCTGGGAAGCCCGTACTTCAGCTGAAGATGCTCACGGATACACTAATCACGGCAGCGAGTAAATAGGTGTCCCGGGATGCCCGGCGCTGGCTACCGAATGGGAATGGGCTCCGACTACAACATAGCCGGCCAGTCTCTTGTACTTCCACCCATTAACCCTCGTAACGTGTATGGTACTGGGTTCAATCCAGGACAGGCCAACTCCCCAGCGTATATGCAGCCCGCCTGGCCAGGAGGCCCCAGCCAGTTCGGACCCAGCTACTGGGGCCCTGGCACTCCTGGAGGCGGTGGTGGCTACAGTGGTGGCTACGGCGGTGGCTACGGCGGTGGCTACGGTGGGGATCGGTGTTGATTGACAGGCGTCAAGAGATAAGGATACTGTGTTTGAATCCCCCAAAGTAAGGGCGGTTCTGATCGGTACGAATGCAAGGTAAGATTCAGTCATGAGGTGTATGCTCCTGAGAACAGCTGTGCTGCGAAAAGGAGTGGCAATGTGATTATCTTGAACTCAGGTTCCCACCTGTAAGTAGTCAAAAAATAGATTGCAACATCGTCCCATTCCTTTGCATATTTCAATTGCGTTGTACAATGTGGAAAGAATAGAACCGCAGATGAACACTAAACATGCAGTGTCAGAGTGTATGGGTTGTGATTATTTTCCAGTGATTGTGGCTTGGTCGTTCAATAGCGTTTCTACAGATCCAAGACCACAGGTAGAAGCACGAGAATTCTTTGCATTGCAGCCTTTCGCAGTCATCCTGGCGGGTTTGGTTGTAACTATGACAGCCACCTTCAACATATGGACGATCAGATACATTTGAGCTTCGCTCTGATACTGTTATCATTCTAGATAAGTAGCTGCGCGGAGCGTCAAGAAGCCCTGGTGCGATCGAGCCATGCCCTAAACAAGAGATTTCAAACATCCGCTGCTTGGTCAGTATTTTAATCATGAGATCCAGCAAGTTCATTGGGGCGCTCTGCATAGCAACATCCTCAACTTGGCATGAGATATCACCACCGGCAACCGAAGAGGGCGAACTGGACGCTTTAACGAGAGGAGAAATTGCAAGGACGGACGCAGAAACTGAGAACCGTGTGTCCAGTTGGTATTATTGTATTTGACGACAGGCCTTTGACAGCAGCAAAGTCGTTATCTCCATGCTGTGGGGGTCGTTCAAAACGGTAAACCTGCGTGTCACTCCGAGAATCACTGCTGTACTCGCCCCGACAGCGCTTACCGCGCTGAGCGACCCGTGGCTTCTTTCTGTCAAAGGCCCATCGCCATCAGTGCACACGCAGAAACGAAGAGTTTCTAGGTGTAATCGTACGGGATCCTCACCTAGGCGAGGGTCAATATTATGTGTTGTCGGTTGCCGCCGAACTAGTGCGGTATGGAGGCTTTATGGGGATCACCGGCGCTCGATGGGGCCCCGGAAACGCGTGTTGCATACCCGTCGTGCCTAGGAACCAACGAGACGGCGCCGAAAAAACGAGACGAGCAGCATGGCCCGTCCGTCTGGATCCGACGCCCCGCACGAACGTTCATTCAGGGTCTCTGGGTTCTGACGAGGAAGGGCCTGATTGCAGAGATTACCGACGTGGATCGTGAACAAGGCCCATCAAGAGGGGTCTTGGGAGGGCCCGACAATGCTAACCTAGGTCTGAAGCAGAGGATCAGTGTGCAGTCAATATGATCTATACTGTTTGTTCGTGTATGTGGTTCCACACTAGCTTGGCTCAGACGTCAAAGGAATGAAGGCTGTCTATCATTCACCGGACTGCACGACCAGTAGCAGGCCACTCAACACTCCGGGTGGACTATGCACGACCTCGGTATGTCACGGGTGAGATGTGATATGCTCAATTCTGGGCGCCGGAGAGGTCATGATGGCGAGCGCGGTCTGCAGCATGCAGCGCTGAATCTTACGGTGCGAAGTCGTTAGGCATCATCTAGCTGCTACAAGATGGCGTCGTAATACGGGATGCATGATATGATTGAACGGTAGCTGGCGCTTCCAGAAGTGGTCGTGTCAGAGCACGTCGTCTCCCTTGAGAGAAGCACTGGTGGTAGAGCGACCCCGAAACCTTCGGCAAAAGGAAGTCTCGAGAGCGTCTGCAGGGATCGAGATGGTTTCCAGCCCAATGATCACCAGCCAGCAACGCATGAAAGTGTACCAATAGCCTGAGGTCGACGATAAGAGGGATAGGATAGTGTGCTGCACATAGTCTATTCTGAGCAGCTTATCGCAGAAGCTGGTGGTGTCTGCAGAAGCGTCTGGTCGCCTGGTAAGGATTGACATTGGCGGTCGCGCATGATTGACCTGATTGGCATGATTAGCAATTCTCGGTAGCACAACCGACCAATGGCCGCCCACGCAAAAAAAAGGCCGCTTGTTGATCCTGGCAATGGAGATTTTCAAAGGGCTACGCAGCTAAGGATAGCTGTTACTTGACCCTACCCACTTCCGCCGCCCTACCCACTTCCGTATCCGTTATATAGAATCTTGGTGTTCGCGGAAATGTTCGATCTGGTGATGGATTATCGTCATAGGTTCGATTCTGGACAGGTAGAGGGGCTTTGGAGGGGTCGGTGGGCGGGCATCATGGGCCATATACACACAGCAGCACACAGGAAGAGAGCCGAAAGAGAGAGAGAGGGGAGATGCAGAATACCGGTCAACCAAACTTCTTAGCTCGGCATGCCTGAGTCGATTCCTGCCCGGGGTAGGAAGCAAATTTGCATTCCATGCAGAACCAAGGCGAAGACAGAAGAAAAGAATGCTCTTCCGTGAGCTGAGCTCGTGACCAAGGGCAACCAAGAACAGCAAGTTCTGACCAAGGGACCATTTTGCGACGAATGGCGGTGGCGCTGCCAACAACACACCGCCTGGTACGGCGGGCCGCGGGTGGGTCTTCACCGCGATCGCGACCAACGACAAGAAATGCGCTGCACAAGCTGCAGCAAGTTGCAGCGAGCTGTGGAGAGGTGGGTTTTTGGGCACCACTACAGCTTCAACGACGATTTGACACATGGGTGTTTCGCCTGCCCACCTCCGGCTCTAGCCACCTTGAGCAGAACTTGAGGTGAACAGTGAGGCTTTCTCTCTTCCCGTGCAAGCATTGATTGCATTGACGAGCAAGATGAGCATTGATCAGAGATACCCCTCCCCAGGGCAACCAGGGGGGTCCAAAGATCAGCTCATCATAGCACTCTCAGAAAGACCCGATAACGACCCCCCGGTGGTTAGGTCGGAGGAGGGCCAACTTTATTCCCACCCCTAAGTCCTGTGTCTACCTAGTGTTGACCATTAGTAGTCTCTTGTCTCTTTCCCAGTGCTCCTTTGTCTGATCCGAGTTTGATCTGTCTCGTAAAGAGATGGGGAAAAGTGAACCTTCAATACATGCGCCCAAGAGTGACTCCGGGTACGGAGACGATCCCGTCATCGCCACGGCGCCCCAAGATGAAATCCAACAACATCCGCTAGGTGCGTAAAATCTCTTTGTGGCTGAAAATGTGCTGCCTGGGAAAAGAGCATGTCACTGACACTCGGAGAATTACAGCTCGGAAGGGGTACGAGATTGGCCCGGCGTCGAATCTGAACATCGGAGACGTGAGTCGCGATCGCTCAAACCGCCATGCGCCCGCCTAGATTGCTGACAGGACCCGCCGCAGGTATTCGAGTTCCTATGGGCAGACACGCACGAGTTCGAGTGGGAATGGAAATGCCTCGGATACAATCGCTTCATCGTTCTCCGCCATAGCGACACGTTCCCTCACCACTGCGTCTGCATGTAAGTCGAAGCGCGCGGCCCCTCGATTGATCTGTGCATTCGGGACGACACGAACTGACCCCCCATCGCGCACTTTAGTCCGATTTCCAATGGCGGCAAGATCGAGTTCGCCAAGCCGGGCATCGACAGCCACCAGCAGGGCTACGTCTACGCCGAGGGCGACGTGCCCAACGAGGGCGACCGCCACCGACTGCCGTACTCGCCCATCTCCATCGAGCTGAAGCCGGGCAAGCTGCGGGTCAAGGAGGAATCCCGGGCCAACTACGCCGACATCCTCGAGATCGACCACGACTCTCAGGTCATGGTGGTGGGCGACGTCGCGCGCTACTTCGACCGCGTCCGCCGCAACGTCAACAAGGCCACCATGCGCAAGGTGCTCGTCAAGGCCCTCGAGACGTACCGCGAACGGAAGAACGGCGAGGCCGCCGAGGCTGCCCTTGCGGCCCTGGGCGGAGAGGAGGCCGAGCAGTCCAACGCCCCGCCGCCCCCAACTCCTCCCCCCGGCGAATCCCATTATTACAACCCTTCGAAATCGCAGCTGAGCCTCAACTTGCGAGGCGGTGCCAGATTGCCCAGGTCCAGTAGCCCGACCGCCTCGATCCGGTCGCGCGCAGAACGAGCGGGGCCCGAGCGACGGTCCTCGCGCGACCTCGACCGGCGCCACCAGAAGCAGCGCGAGCAGCAACGGGAGAAGACCAGGGAATCGCGGGACCAACGGAACCGAGGCCGAGACCGGGAACGGGAGCGGGAATCGAGCACCTCGGCGCGCGAGGAAGAAGTCTCGACGACGTACCGACTGAGCCACGCGGAGCAGGAGAGGCGCAAGGAGTTCCCCAAACAGCAGCTGCCGCGCTCCAGCGGCCGCCGCCTGTCCTACTCGCAAGCCGCCGCGGCCGGGGCCGACTGCAACGCCGTCCCCTCGTCTATCGCGGTGCTGCGGCAGGGCGCCCCCAAGAACTCGGCCTACGACATACGATCGATGCACGACGTGGCCCTAGCCGGGTGGCAACACGACCAAAATGAATGATGATGAACGATGCTTATTCTGCTTCTTCTGCTATTATTGCTTTTTTATTTATTCTCCCCTCTTCTCTCCTTTTATTTACGTATTCCCCCCTGCATCAGGTGCAGTCAGAAATTGGCATCGCGGATGCGAAAAAAACGAAAGAAAGCTCTGTACCTGTTGTTTAACCTTACTTTAACATGAACGAACGAAGAACATGACCAAAGAAATGGCACGGCGTTTGGCGGTTGCGGCTACCCGAGATCTGCATATGCCTAGATACTCTATCCTCTTTTTTTCACTCGTCGTTCCAATAGCGGAATCGACTGAACAAACAATATATCAATAGAATTGCGGTGACACCCAATTTCACAAGTGCCCCTTTTTGCGACCGTGACGATGTGACAGAGCAGGTGAGTATATCAGTGTTGGTACTAAAGCAGAAGAAGCAAGGGGTGTCGGGTTTGGGCAGCTCGAACGCAGAATGCAGGCGGACACTCATGCTAACTTGAATTTAGGCGGTTTGCGGGCTCTTAGCAGGCAATCAACCCCCTCACGCCCTGAAGTTTGGGCAGGCAAGTAATCACCCAGGAGTCAGCTCAATCGGATGACCAGAGCGATTGGCGCCTGAAAACTATGACTCTGCTCTTCTGAAATCGGCGAGGCCTATTGTATTCGATTCTCTAAATGAGGGGCACGAGCAATATAGGGCAATCTAGTAGTGCTGCTAGAGGCCATGCATGATCTAGTCTAGAACAAATACCTGTTTCTCCCACAGCCAACACCCACACACACTGCTGCAACTGGAGGGCCAACCTGGCCGCTAACTCGCCCAAACTTTAATCATCGCTGTACCGATCCGATTCCTCGTCTGATGACACCTTACGGCTTCGTCGCGCCCTACGCGGCCGCACGTCGCTGTCATGCTGGCTCTCGTCAACTCCAGAATCTCTCGCATCATCCTCGTCCCAGTTGGACGACTTTCTAGCGACCGACTTGCCCTTGGGCGCCGACCGGGACGGTTGGGAGGCGCTCTGGTAGCCCCGACGTCGACCTGATGTCAGAGCATAGTCGTCGTCGTAGGCGGAGCGGTGATTGTACTTTTTCATCGCCGGCATCCGATCCGGCTCGTAGGCGTCGTCGCGGTGCTCGTTCAGGAGAGCGGTTTCGGCGTCGTTCCCGCGCACCGCCTTGATGTAGTGCTCAAAGTCGTTGGAGATGTCGGCTATCTTGAGGAAGTTGCGCTTGGTCAGCTTGATGGTGGTCAGGCTCTTGCTGCCCGAGGCCAGCGCCGCCTCGGGGCTCATGGCGGCCTTGCGGATCCGCTCGAGCCGGTCGAACTGGCCCATGGCGATGGCCGTCGAGAAGGCGTTGCGGATCTGCCGCGCGTTCCATGTGCTCTCGTCGCGGACGTGGTCCTCGTAGTGCTCCAGCGCGAAGTCGAGGAGCTCCTGTTCGTCAAACCGGATTTTCACAGTGGACGACCGGTTATCGCGCTCGATTCGCCGCAGCAGGTTTTGCCAGATTTGCGATGTCGTGTCCTCCCCTATCTTGTTGTAGCGCAGCGCTACATGGATGCGCGACTTGAAAGCCTCATCGATGATGCCAACCATGTTGGTCGTCAGGAATAGGATTCCGGAATAGTACTCCAGGCGACGCAAAAAGACGGATACGAGCGAGTTGCGCTTCACATCTTTCCAGCTACGGCGGGCGAGGAAGACATCGGCTTCGTCCAGCAAGAGGACACATCCCCCTTGAGTTCTCAAGTTAGTGCTATGCTCGAGTTCCACAGATCTGGGTGCTCAAGTGAAGGACTCACATTTCTCCGCTAGGCGGGTGTGTCTCTGAAGATTGTATTCGACATCGTCCGGTACCAGTCCTGCCGATCATTAGTATCGAATTGGCGTGTAACATCGTGCTTGGATCTGAGTAACTTACCAATGTCTCCACATGTGATCGCATACAGAGGCTTCCCCGTGTATGCGGCAATCGCCTCGGCTGTCGATGTCTTGCCGGTTCCTGGAGGGCCATAAAGCAATATGATGAGACCGCGCCCTTTGCCTTGGATGATATCGATCTGGGATGTCGGTGTGCCGTTGCCCAACTGTGAGTGCGACCTCCTCTGTTCGGCCGGAGACATGTGGTTGTTGACGAGCGATTCTAGGAGACGCCTGTACTTGGTGTCGATCACTAGGTCCTCCCAGCCACGGGTGCGAGTTTCTTCCGTCTTGTCGATCAGCTCAACTTTGGTGATGTCTATCCATACTGCAAGCACACTGTTAGACCCTGAATTTTAAAGCATGCTTTCGTTTATGACTTACTCCATTCGCGCGAACGAAACTCGTAAGCCGGCACAGCATGGGACAGTAGTGCTAGACAACCTGTCCTTCCATCGAGCTCCTCAGGGGTCTTTGGATTAATGAGATGAAAGCTCTCGCTCAAGAACGCGTCTGATCTGGCTTCGTCGACATCGTGGTCGCCTGAGTGAAAGTCAAGCTCTCGACGTCGATATGGCAAGTTCTCCGTTACTTCTCTCACGCTGGGCTGGGCTCTTCGGAGCTTGGCGAACACCCGTAGCACTGGATCAAGGGTTTGATAGTACGTCTTCATGTCAACGTATACATCACCCTCGATCTCCTGTCCGCCTTGAGAAACTACAGCGATAGACTCATAGGTCAAGGGAGGGGGTTTTCCATAATTGCTGTCGTATGATGCCGGTGGCATCGGCTGCCGCCCCGTGTCATCCACAGTTAGCCCCTCATACTTCATGTGGCCATGGCATTCCACCAATTTCTTGCCGCGGACTTCCAAGGCTTTGCAAATGCTTTCGTGGTCTTCTCGGAAGCGGACCGGGTAGAAGTCCAGGTCTGTGATCTTCCTCTCTCCAACATAGTGGCGAATCCGATGGCTGAAACGGAAAGGCCCAATATGCAGCCCGTCCCAGCGCATACGAAAGCAGTCGATTACAACGTCCGTCCAAGTACCATTGCCGGCATCTGGGGAGTCGTCTGCATAGTCCACTGACGCATAGTTCGGGTTAAACTTTTGGCCCAGTCGCGCGCGGCCTCCAGTTACTGCGTATACCTGGTGAAGGTGGTCGACATTGGCTTTTCTGTTGATGATCAGATCGCCGGGCGCATACAAGTGGTACAATTCTTCAAAAGAGATTGAATCCAGGGTCGCGTCTCGTATTTTGACCCGGAGCCCAATCAAGTGCGCGAGGTCCGTCCTGATGAAGTCGATGAGAAGTTTGAGATGGCTGATGCGAACAACAAGCTTCTGGTTGGCATCAAATAGCTCGGGTACGTCGTCGCTCCTGGTGTCCTGATCCGCATCCTTGTCACTTTGGTGTTGGTCTTCTGGTACCAGATTTTGAAGCTGTTCATCCGAGGTTGACGGCGGGATGTCAATTGCATTGCCCTGCTCCTCCGATACCGAAGCCTTTTGTTCGTCCTGCATCCTTACGAGGGCATCTTGTATATCGGCCCAATTGTGAACCAACAACTTCCCATATGCCAAGTCAGTTACCTATCATAAGGGGCCAGGTTGGTGCCTACCTTGAAAGGCGGAATCAACCTATTTAGACAATTCAGATCAGGCCAAGACTAAACCAAGCACAGAATTACTTACACGTGGGGTTGATTCGGCAATCGCAAGCCGCATATGTTCTCCAGGTCTTTGACCAGAAATTTTGAATGGATCAAGACTTTCACGGGCTTTTCTCGATCGCGTGACATTCCATGGGCATCCTTGAAGTCCTCTTCGGTTGCGACAGCACTCGGGTTTGCTAGTGTGGTAGGAATATTGCGGTAGAAAGCTTGGATGACGGGCAACCTGTTGGCACGGGAAGCAGGCCGTTCATCCTCACGCTCGTCTTCACTTTCACTTTCAGTTTCGCTGTCATAGTCATTTCGGAAGTTTTTTGGGGGCCACTCTTCCAAGGAGGCTCTCTGCACTTTACATGGTCGCTGGCACTCCACACTAGAGAAAAGGGTCAGTCGCCACATGGTCAGCATTCTTCAATGAGGAACACATACTCGAAGGCGTTTCGATGTCGAGGGCGGGCCCTCTTGACTGGCGGTGGCGGTGGTGGTGGTTTCACCTCGGGCGCCCCAAAGAGCTGTGCAGTGGCCTTGTTGAAATCATCAACGTCCTGCACAATGTCGTAAGAAGTGGTTTCTGTCAACTCCCGCAGTTTACGGGTCGCATCTTGGAGAGCTGCTTTGGCTGCAATCTCTTTCTCACTTCGCGTCACGACTTTTTCTGCACAGGCTGGTTTTGGATCAACTCCAAGGCCAGGAACCGCATCGCCAGGCGAATTTGCATCGTTTGTCAACGTCGGTGTCATCGCATCATAAGATTCTTCAGGTCCTTGGGCGTCTTGTCCTGTGGGCATTTGGGTGGCTGCTTGGACGAGCACCCCGGCTTCAGCCATCGTGAGATCGATATGATCAAATCTTGGAGGACGATTCTCCGAATTGCACAAGAAATCGAGGGAAAGAGTTCAGGCGTGCAGTCGGATTGAGGAAGCAAGATTGCAGAGAGCCGACCAGAAGCGAGAGCTTCATATTCGGCCCCCAAAGAACAGCTCATTGAACTAGGCATCCGTCACACCATCCCCTGCGATCAAGTCAATCAGCCGCATGTAGGTATATGACCGATGCACTATCGTCGGGGTTCAGTTACTAAGTGGTGCAGCTTTTTGAAGCTAATTCTGCAGGTAAGACGGCTGCTTACACGAGGGGTATCCTTCTCAGACTGGGCGATTGCCTTGTGATGTGCACCCTTCGTTGCGTGGTGTTCTTCCGGACATCACCGAGCAATTGAATGATCTTCACTTCTCTTGGAGTTGAATCAATCATCTCTCATACGTATGCAGGGTAAATCAACTGTTTGACTATCCTCACAGTGTATGAGTCTATTATCTGAACGATTCCGAGCGTTGAAGGACGCTCGCAATTTACATCGGCTGCATCATGGCGGTGCGACATGGTTCCAGCTTGGTAGCGAGCGCGGACCATGGCGAGGTGGTGGAATTCATGGAGACGCTGAATGGCGAGGCTCACGAGACGTTAGTCTTCCGCAATCAGCACCGAGGCGCTACACTGTGAGTCGTCTGTTGGGCGGATCGGGCCATGTACATCATCTTGACAGAGATCAGGGACTTAGAAGGCATATACGCCGAGTATAAAGAAGTGCAAGACATGTTCTTCCAGATGGCCAACCAATGTCTGGAGAAGCTTAAGCTCTCTCCTATGGAAGTTACCGACGCTGATGGATGGGACGGCATCCAGGCATCCATGGAAACGGCCTGCGCTGTGCTCGAGAAAGTGGCCTCCCGCGACAAAGATTTGACAGGCGTCACGGGTAAGATGAAGAAAGCGTTCCGCTCCCTGTGCGACAAGGCTGGGGCTGCAAAGGCATTCACACCATTGATCCCCGACGACATGTTCGGCTCCGTTATCGGTGGCGGGCTCAACGTTGTCCTGACCTGCTTGGAGAAAAGTGGGATGTACCGTGCCAACGTATATAAAGCAATCGAGAAGATGCCGGGGATTATCGAGGACAGTCTGGATTGGATGAAGCTTGCCGATGAAGACGCTGGCGTTCACAAGCGCATGGCCAGACTTTACACCAAGGTTTGCCTGACCCTGCATCACATTCTTAAATGGTTCGTGCTGAACCCCTTGAGTAAGTTCAGTCCAGACATCTCTCATACTGGCCGCCGGCTTCCGTCTCGTCCTACCGTAGCTGACAGCACCCCTATCTTTTCAGTCGGTGCGGCAAAGCGCCTCTTGACTTCAAACGCGGCAAACGCCACTCTGCAAGACCTAGTAGCCGAAGTCAACTTGGCGGCAAAGGATCTGAAATCCAAGGCGACTCGGATCATCTTGGCACGGGCGAGCATGCAAAACGCCCATATGATATACCAGCTAGACGATGTGACGGCGAATATCAAAAGAATAGCGGATCAAGCGGATCGCTTCGCATTCTATGATAGGATTGACATGGTGATCCGTGAGAAAATTGAATCGATCATAGAGGATGGTATGAAGCGTAAGTGGCCCTTTGGTAACACAATTGTTCCCTCGGCGTAGTCGGCTTCTCCAATGAAGGTTCTGTTTCGAGTTTGTATGCTGGAACTTTAAGTATTCCACGATGCTAATAGAAGATCCTACAGGACTTGAGTTGAGAAATGCGAATCAGAAAGCGCCATCGAGTCTGGCAATCACCGCTCAGGATATCCTCCAGGAGTTGCAGTACGACCCATCACTGGTCCCACAAGATCTTGCCGTATTGCTACGCTTATCAAGACCATCGAGTACTAACCCAATTGACGCGGATCGTGTCCATGCCATGCGAAGGAATCCTCGCGTGCGTGCCTGGGGGTCAGTGCATGAGTCAGCACTTTACCTGCTCAACGGCGGTGCCGAGACATCGGACTCTTCGATCTCGTTGGTCATGGCGCAGATCGCCAGTTCCATACTTGAGCAACAATCAAGGAAAGAATCCTTCGCGATGAAGGTAATCATCCTCGCCTACTTCTGCGGCCAGCATCGGAACTACTACCGCGACGCCGCTGCAAGCCCGAGCGAGTTGGCACTGAGTCTGCTCCTGCAGCTGGTCGACAAGTACCCTGGTTTCTCCAAAACGGCTCTGCAAGACTGTCTCGATTGTACGGACCCGCAGGACATTCCGAGCATATGCGACTCTCTGCGTCGCCTTCTGCAGGAGCTGCCGTCCGATGCGGTGGTGTATCTTGTCGTGGATGGCATTGCGCACTTCGCGGCCCCGCGAGAACGGATGGACGGGATGCGAGATGTTATTGAGCTATTGGTAGAGACCTTTCACGGCAAGATGTCGGCGACGTTGAAGTTCATGTTCAGCAGTCCCGCGCGGTCTGCTTTTGTCGAAGATCTGTTTGAGGAGGAAGAGATCTTGAACATCCCCAGAGACCCGCCGCCCGCTAACGGGCCCTTGTAGGTTTGCCTCGGCTGGTTTGACTTGCTCATGTAGAGGCTATGGACAGATTGAGGCCGTGTCGATTGATGTAATATACCGTGACAAATGAAATGGACTGCTCAACCTGGTGGGCGGATATCTTGTCCATGTGAATGCGGTTGTCGGTCTTTGTATTGACGTGTTTCCGACCTTCGTGCGCTGTAGTAAATGTCTGGCCCAGCTACCCAACATGATATCAGCGTGAAATCAGAACCAGGCTCGCAAAAGAGAAACTGCTGTATTGGATTAAAGATTTGCCGTATTCGAATCGGATTTACTGCGTATTCTCAGATGGTTTCTTTGTCAAAGAAACTCCAGCTGCAGAGTCGGGTGGTTTAGCAAAGTGTAAGTGACAACATTGATCACTCTCAAGTGTCAAGAGCGGATCCCCACCAGAACGGGCTCTGCGCTAGCTGCAGCAAGTTTTTTTCAATCATATAGGCTGATAGCGGGCCAGTCTATCACCAAATCATCTAATGATACGGGTTTCGGTCTTGTGGTTTAGTGGTATAATTCTCGCTTAGGGTTCACTCTAAAGCTATCATGCGAGAGGTCCCGGGTTCGATCCCCGGCAAGACCCCATCATTTCTCTTTTTGCCTTTCCTCCAAATTTTTGCTAACTCGCATTACTTGATCGGATCTTGTGTGATTCCAATATTCTTCATTCTAGTCGCTGTGCATTTAATCGAGATTTGGTGCAACCCTCGTTGTCCGACCGCGTTCCAAGTACACCCGAGCTTATGAATTGGGCGAGGAAGCGCTGCCAGTGGGTAATCGTGGTTAGGGGTGTAAGCTGTCACTAACATACCTATTATCTCATGTGCTTGATACTGCACAGTAACTCCTTAACAATTAATCGAAAACGCAGTATTGTTTCATGACACCGAACAAGATGTGTACTTATAATAACATTCAACCCCTAACTAATGCATCTCCGAAACTCATCTGGACTGCTACATGCGAACATATTCATCTCCTCGAACGCGCTGGTACAGTGCGCAAGTGACCTCAACCGTGCGTAGGTGGCGGGGTGCCGACGATAAACATGTTGAACTTGGGGTTATTGTAACCACCTCCCTCCTTCCAGATCGAGGCGTACGAGGCGTAGTAGTCCCAGTTGGCCTTGGTGTTGATGCCGAGCTCGGCCCAGACGAAGAGGCCCTTGTCGAGCCCCTGGCCGAGCGCAACGTAGTTGGCGAAGGGGTCGTACTTGGGACTGGCCGCGTAGCCCGTGAACATATCGCGCAAGTTGGTGGTGAGCGGGATGCGGTTCGCGTTGTAGGGGGCCGTGGCCTCGACGGCGTCGCGCAGCGCCTGGTCGAAGAAGAGCTGCGACAGGTGCGCCACGTGCCCGCCCGTGTAGGTGCCGTTGTCGAGTACCGTCGAGTTGACGTGCGCGATGATGTGCTGGTGCGTCGCCCGCCCCTCGTAGTGGCCAGGGAACAGCGTGTCAAAGTTGACGACGCCGTCCTTGTCCGTCGGCTGCACGCCCCGCAGGTACGTCGACTTCAGGCCGCTCTGCCCGGCGGCGCTGACGCCGCTGTATGCTCCCGTCTGGTTGCACGACCAGATGTCGATGAGTAGGTCAGCCGGCTCGCACGTGTTGACGTCGATGAACTGCAGCTCCAGGTGCATCGGCACGCCCTGGAGGCCCTCGACCACGTCCTGCCGGATGTGCTCCTGGTACACAAAGTAGGGGCCGTTGGCGTTGTCGGGTGCCAGCGTGCACGACGTGTTGGCGCCAAAGACCTCCTCGACTGGCGTGTTCTTGTCGTATTGGAGCTTGCCGGTGAAGTCGTGCGACTGCGCCGCCCACTTGCGGAACGACGCGGCATCACGACGATGGAGGAAGGTGGCTGGGCATCGGAATAGTGTCAGTTAAAGCAACATCAAAATCTTTGTAGGGCTTACGCGGCGTCGGAAGAGGGACAGATGGTTAATGAATAAAGAAGCTCTTCTTACCGTCACTGAGCTCTCGTTCCTGGCGGAGACGCTCAAAGGTGGCTGCTCGTCGCGCAATGGCCCTTTCCTTTCTCGCCTTGACCTCTGGCCTCGCCTGGCAAGCCTCAAGGGCTCGGGAGTTCACATCTGCGACGGCATGGCCGTTGGCCAGTTCTTCCATGTGGGCGCGCCTGTCGAACTTCTCGCCTGGATGGGAAGCGACTATCGAGGACAAGGACAGGCCTAGGGCCAACGTGGTGAGGAGCTTGAACGCCATAGTGGATGATGACGGGAAAGCTCCTAGAGTCCTGCAAAAACCAGCCGGATAGGTGAGTGAAGGCGGAGTCAGTTCGAGGAATCCAGGCAGCGGAGGAAGCGGTTCTTATCCAGAGTATCAACACTCGCTCGCCTCGGCTCATACCCGAACCGCCGAGACAAAGACGGGCAAGACGAACAAGAAATATGTCGGTCCTCCGTCGGGATATTGTCACATTCCATCTTGGGACTCTTAGAGTATGGCTGCCAAGACCTGGAGATCGGCAGAGGTATGCAGTTCCCCTCAGTGAGAACGGCAGACAGGGAACAGGGCTGGCGCGTGTTTAATTGACGATGCAGGAGGCTCGCATCCGAAGCCTTGGCGTTGCGTACATGTCTGCCATGCCCATAGTATGTGCGTCTTTATCCGGATGAGGCCATCGTCTCTGCCAAGGACCAGGGGCCAGAACGAGGACGGCGGCGGAGGGAGGAGAGAGTGCGACACAACAAGCAAAGATTGCCTACTGTGGGTAAATCGGCACCCCGCGAATGAGAAGGCGTAGCCAGCGCGTCACTACCCCGGATTTTAATTTATATCTTGACGCTACGTCGATGACCAAGGAAAACGCAGCCAATAAGGACGATTGATTAGCAACGTCATACGAGAAGATGGCTTAAAATCTGGTTCTCGCAAATGTTTAGTTAATTGCATCAGAAACAAAAAAAACTGGAAAAGCACATGGTAACCGCAAGTTGCCGGATCCGTCACGCCACGTTGCGGGACGACCATGCAACAAATGAATCGTTAGTGGTTGGAAGATGCACCAGGGAAAGAAATGGTAGTCTATCTGATAATACTTAACCACTACTTTTATACATGTTTAATGCATCCAATAGCCAAACACTTCTGGCTCGTGATTGGACCCCCTTGTGTGGACCTCTGCTCTGCCGCCCACGATCTTTCTTGCACCAAAGATCTCTCTGTAGCCAATGACAGCGAGGCAAGGATGAATCATCGCTCGAGGTCCTGAGTCGGTTCGTGCAAGATTTGACTACGGCCCGATTCGTTTGCGAGAAAGACCAAGGCCCTTGCCGAAGTTCCCTTATAGTCCACCAGCCGCCAGTTGCTCGGCAGAGGTTCCGGAAAATGGCCTATCAGGGGTGAATGTTTCTCCCCCAGGCCCCTTAATACTAGTCATTTCCCTGCAGGTGCAACATGAATGGCGCTGGAACATTATGTCAAGGTGAAGGCAAAAGGTAAGAAAAATGGAGGGCAGATACAGCAACGATGAAAAAAGGAATAGCGGGTTGGGTTATAATAGGAGAAAAAAAAAACGTGGAAAAGGAGTGGATGGCAGCAATAGACGAGGGCGAATGTTCATGTCAAGCGGAAGCAGGGAAACTTCATTGGGTCCATCAACGCAACAACGATGATCGAGGATCGCCACGAGTTGCATTAGATGAAGAAAATTTCGACCCCTGGCGAGCCAAACTCCAAAGGAACTTCCACTCCAGTTCTATATGGAACGAGCCTCGCAGAGGTGTATCCATACGGTTGGGACGACTGGGGTTTCTGTGCCGCGTGCAGAATAATGCTCGATGCGACTTACCTCGCCTATCACGTTCTCCGGCGGCACGGCATCGATCATGGTACTAAGACTATAGCCTGTGCAAGATTAACGCCAATAGATCAGGCAATATCGGTCAATCTGTCTGTCACGTTTTCACGGGCTGTTGGAACCAGGAGCATTATTTGCTAATCCATGCTTGTATGTGGTATTCGAACATTTTCTACTAGCACATGAAGAGAATACCGGTAGGCTTACTTAGCCGCATCAGATCCCCTCAACCATCTTGTGCCTCCAAACGGACTTCATGGGTTTCGTGCATCTCGGTAGTAACCGAGAACCGAGTAACGAAATCGTATAGAGGGGGATCGCCGTGTAAGGTCCCAATGCGGTCCAATATGCAGCAACCCCCAAGAGGAACAATGTCCGGATCGTGAGCCGTGGGCAAATCGACACGGCTCATGACATGGAAATCGACTAGGTGCGGCACAGCATTGGTAATATTGTAGCCAAGGCCTGAGACCGGGAAGAGTATTGGCCGGAAAGGGGGAACCCAAGATCATAAATGGACCCGGATCATACGTTCGGTTACGCCAAGTACGGGTCCTGAGGGAGGGGAGAAACGACAAGATCGTGAGCACGCAATGGCCTGGCACTGGCCCCGGATGGGGAAACGTACAACAACTTTTTCTATTCGGTGACGGGAGGGCACGAGGGGGTGGGGGGCATAGAAAACAGTAAAGGACAGGGTGAAAGAAAACATGATGGTCTGGCAAAGCCCTCCACTTTCTTCTTATAAGCCAGCCTATAACACTATCCCTCCACATTTGCCCGATAATAGCAAAGCAATAATTACACACATTGAGCGCTAACCTCTTGCTTCGATTCATCTTCTGCGAAGACTTCACGGTAGCCGTGTTCAGTTTTCTATTCTTTGGACCTGTATCGTCCAGGCATACATACCCAGAAATCATGGCCCCACCGACCCTGACCCCTTTCCAGGACCGGGTCATCGCCGTGACCGGCGGCAGCCGCGGCGCGGGCCTGGCGCTGGTGCGCTACCTCCTCGAGCGCGGCGCCCGGGTGTCGGCGTGCGCCACGTCCGAGGCGAACCTGGCCGCGGCCGTGGCCGGCATCGAGCAGGACATGCCCGAGGCCAAGGACCGAATCATGACCACCGTGGTGGACATCTGCAAGAACGACATGGTGAAGGCTTGGTACGTTCAAGACACAGAAAGAATATTCTTACCAGACACATCATCCCCGGCGGTCTCACATTTCCACGCCCAACCGAGCCGCACCTTTTGGCTTCATCACCGACTGACCACTCACTTCTTCTTCCGCCAGGATTGACGCCACCGTAGCCAAATGGGGCAAACTAGACGGCGCCGCCAACGTGGCCGGTAAGCCATTAGACACAAGCACCCGCTGCGGTCTCCCCAGTGAGACGCGCGGCACCCAAGCAACCTTGCTAACAATGACCCAGCCCGGATGCACGCCAAAATCTATCCCATTGAGGACTTCGCCGTCGCGGACCTCGAGGCCATGCTGCAGTGCAACGTCGTCGGCACCTTCAACTGCATGCAGCACGAGCTGCGGGCAATGCGGGACGGCGGCTCCCTCGTCAACGTCGGCAGCCAGGTCGCCAAGTACGCCCAGCCGGGCATGTCGGCCTACATCGCGTCCAAGATGGCCGTCGTGGGCCTGACGCGCGCCGCCGCCTTCGAGGCCATCGCCCGCCAGATCCGCGTCAACGTGGTTTGCCCGTGCGTGTGGATTCCCCTCTCCCTTTTCTCCTCCCTTTCCCAAACACACACACACACACACACAGTTCCTATATATATACAGGAACTCACTCTTCATGATGGACGGATGTATGGCTTATCACCAGGAGCTAGCTAACGAGAGAGAGAGAGAGAGCAGTGGCGCAATCGATACAGACATGATCAAACAGCCCCTCCTCCTCCCCAGCGGCGAGACCTTCACCTGCAGCGAGGACAACAGCTTCCCGGCCCTGATGAAGCGCTTCGCCAAGCCCGACGAGATCGCGGCCCCGATCGCCTTCCTGCTGAGCGACGAGTCCAAATACGTGACCAAGCAGGAGTGGTACGTGGACGGAGGCTTTTACGAGAACTCGTATGTAGGATAGGAAAAGGGGGTGGGAACAAGATACAGCTAGATCACGGCATGTTGCAGTTTCAATCTTCTTCGTTTCACGTATATAACATTGCAGATACGGTATACACATATGCTATCCCCTCCACCAAGGAACGGGGGAGCATCTCTCCTGAAAAAGGATCCGTCAGCTTCCTTGCTCTCATCTCTCTGTCCAGACTGTCAATCAAATGTCACTTCAGTGTGGCGATAAACAAGAATAGAGCATGATGATTCCGATGTTGTCGATGTCAAGAATGAATCAAGAAATGCCCATTTTAGTATAATATTCCCTCCCAGATTCTATACAAGAAAAGCCGCTAAAGTTATCAAATTATGTTATAATGACACATCTCGTCTGGTGTGACGCTACGCAAAGGCGCCAACGGCCGCCATTAGGGTAGCCCCCGCAATGACGGCCAAGAAGGCGTGCGTCCGCTTCTGGCCCTTGAGCGTCTTGTAGCTCTTCTCCGTCAGGAAGTCCTCGGCCAGCAGCTGCACCAGGCCGGCGAAAAGCAACAGCCCGCTCGAGATGGCGTTCATGAACCCGACCATCAGCAGGCCTGTCTGGCTCATGGGGTCGTACATGCGGTGCACCACCAGACCAATCGCCTGCCCGAACGGCGTTGTGGCGCCGTACGCCAGCACCATCAGCCAGGGGCGCAGCGAGTGCTTCGGGAAGTGAATCGCCGCGATGCGCGACCCAAGCGCGAGGCCCTCAAAGGTCTGATGGAACGCGATGGCCACCAGAAACACCACAAAGGGCGGCCCGGTCGCGACCGAGACGGCCATGCCGATAAAGACGCTGTGGAAAAGGATACCGGCTTCCAGCAGCAGACACTGGATCATCAGGCGCTTCTGTTCCTCCGGGTTAGGGATATGGGGCACGCTCGCTTCCGAGGTCTGGCGCTTGTGTGTGGGACGGGTCCCAGCAAGTGGCAGGGCGTCGTCGCCGTTCGTGGGATCGAGCTCGTCGAGATCTAGGTCGAGATCGTCGTCATCATCGGCCTTGCGGTGGTGGTTCCTCATACTGTTGGATGGTGCCGAAGTCGGCGTTGACTCGGGTAGCGGCGATGCGCCGGCCATCAGGCCTTCCCGGTCCCCGAGATCGTTGAGCGTGAGCTCCGCTGGGCGATGGTTCGAAGCTCGCTTTGCGGCTAAGCTTCCGTTCGGCGGCGTGTTACCCGTCTCGTTGTTCAGTTCTTGCAGCTCCTCCTCTTCCTCCGACTCCCAGCCGTGGCCGTGGGAATGCGAATGGCCAGCGCCTCGGGTAGTGAGGTACGACTCAATCGACACCACCACTAATACCGATACCATCGCGATCAGGCCTGCCATGGGTCGATAGCCTTTGCTGAATATATGCGGGAGACAGGGATCGGTCAGCGAGAGGAACGCGGTCGGTAAGAGGTGCACAAAGGCAGTTGCTAGGAGCACGCCCGTGCCGAAGTGCTGGCAGAGGAAGATGATTCGGTGCGACCGGCGGCTCGAAGACGCACGACGCGAGAATAGAGGAAAGCCGCATGCTGTCATGAATAGAACCGTCAGTATCCACCAAGTATATCCAGACGTTTCGTCCCTTATTGCGCTTGCGTACCTAAGGTAGACAGTACCAATATCAGGACGAGGGCGAAGACGTGTAGCGGCGTGTCGTAGGAGCCCTTCTCGCCTGAGCCGCAGACAGGCTTCTTGTCCTCGGATGAACCGGCATCTTGTCGTCTCGATATCTCGGCTAGGAGGAGGTCTGTCGGTATTGTCGACCAAGATATATCTGGCAGCGCAGCAGAGTTAATACGTGGACAAGGGATGGGTTCGATATAGCTCCAGGCGTAGCTCCGGGCGGTGGCACGTACCTCGGCCGTCGAGGGCAGAGAAATCTATAGTGGTGTTCATGCCGATTGAGGGTCTATTGTACGGTGTTTGGCATGGTGGCTATTGGTGTGGTCAACGGAAATGTTGGAGGAAGTCCCCCTTGAACAAAGGGAGATGTGAGAATGGTGAAATGGTGTCCTTGACGTCAAAGGCCGCTCGAATCCGCATTGTGCTCTTGTTTGCATGTAGCAGCTGTCAGACGTGCACAGCCCAGCGAACGGGGCCGGCTCTCAGCTCAGGGACCAGCCTAGACGTTCCCAAAAAACGGGGGTGGCACCCTGGGCCCTTGGGCTTTGGGGGCTTGAGCTACACTGCATTGGCCTTAGCTGAATCATTAGCGCCCCTGGTCAACGATCAACGGTGCCGACCAAGCACGGCACGGCGTAGCATTGCCTGATATGACATGCATCACGTCAAATCTATTTCGAGACCATGTCGGATCTAGATCGTGAGATGATCATTACATGCCTCCGACATAGCTGACCAGGTTTCCATCAATATGTTGCAGCTGCTTTTGCATTTTCATTAGGTACATAGCAAAGCCTGGTTGCAGAGGATCTCGACATGTTTGACCCGCCACGTGTTGACACATCGCCAACTGCTACGAAACCTCCCAACTCGGTGAAATCCATGGATCAGATGACTGTCCAGCATCAGCCAACCAAGCTGTAGTGCCACGAATGTTGCACTCGTTATTACACATTTTATCGTGCAATTGAACACTAAAACTGTATATGTTCGAGGAACGTACTATTCCCGCAGAATCCAACAGGACACTTCTATATTGGACAAGCAGATAGTCAGGTAGCTGTAGTAAAGGATTATGAATAAGTTATACGATATGTAATGCAGAGAATCGAATCATTAGTGCAACACAGACATTAACGAAGCATCACAAATTGTCAAAACCTCAGGTCAAAGATGAAAAAAGTATATTCGAGAAAAGCGTATCAGACATCATCAACTAGCTACATCAACTTCGTAACATAAGGAAAAAAGGTCGTAACCAAAAAGATATGTACATGGAACAAACATCGACCTCTACAAGGATTTCCGATAGTCAGCCATGGTAAGCCAAGGTATAACTGTCAGCCGCCCCTGTGAGACCAACACGAGAAAGCCATGGAATAGAAATACCACTTTTTAACTGTGACATAGACTTTCAGCCACGAGTCAGTCCGCCAACAGATCCACCGATTTAAGCACCGTTGTTGAGGATGCGGTTGGGGCTGCCGCTGCTGATGCCGCTGATCTTGCCAGTGGTGGCAAGCGATCGGATGCGGGCCGCGACGGCCGAGGCGCTGAGGTTCTCGAGACCCATCAGGTAAAGAGCGAGACCGGCGACGTGGGGGGTAGCCATGGAAGTGCCCGAGATGGTGTTGGTGGCGCTGTTGCCGCCGATCCACGAAGACAGGATGCTGGTGCCGGGGGCGTAGACCGAGAGGATAGAGCCGTAGTTGGAGAAGGAGGACTGGCGCCAGCTGGAGTCGATGGCACCGACGACGAAGGCGTTGGTGGCCGAAGCAGGGGAGACGTTGGCGGCGTTCTGGGCGTCGTTGCCGGCGGCGATGACGGACAGGACGCCAGAGCTGTAGGCCGAGGTGACGAGGTTGTTGAAGGCGTTGGACTTGGGGCCACCGAGGGACATGCTGACGACGGCCTTGTTCTGGCGGCCCTTGTTCACAATGTCGTTGACGGCCCAGGAGAAACCGTCCATGATGACCGAGGTGGCAGCCGTGTTGCCGGTGAAGACCTTGACGGCGATGACATTGGCCTTCTTGGCGACACCGTAGGTGGAACCGGCAACGGTACCGGCGCAGTGGGTGCCGTGGCCGGCAGTGTCGACGTTGGAACCGCCGGCGGCGTTGTAGCCGTACGAGGCACGGCCGCCGAACTGGCTGTGGGTCTGCAGGACACCACTGTCGACAATGTAGGCGTAGGTGCCCGCGCCGGCCGAAGTGTCGTACCTGTAGCTGGTCGAGCCAGGTGTCTTGGACGACACGGTACCGAGACCCCAGGTGGCGCCCGTCTGGGTGGTGAGGGCGCGGTCCTGGATCTCAGAGGTCATGTCGTCGAAAAGAGTCCAGATCTGGTCCTCTTCAACCTCGGCGACCTGCAGGCTTGGGGTCAGTAGCTGGTTCTCCGTGGTCGAGGGTCGGATGACTTACATCAGGGTTGTTCTTGATCTCCTCGAGGGTAGCCTCGTCGAACTCGCCAGAGTAGGCCTCGAAGTCCTTGACCTTGTAGGTCTTCTCAACACCGGCGGTGCTGCGCTTGGTAAGGGAGCGCTTGTGGACGGTGTTGACCCAGCTCATGTGAGACGCGGCGTTGGCGCCGTTCTTGAGGGAGACGATGTACTTTCCGGGGATGACATCGCGCTTCACCTGCTGCTCCTCGGGCACCGGGGCGGCGGCGGCGAGGGGCAGGAGAGCCGTCAGAGAGACAGCGAGCTGGCGGAAGTTGACCATTTTGAAGAGACCGAGAAGATACAAGGACGGTTGATGAACGAGGGGGTTGAGTGAATGAAGGACTGGTGAGCAGATGAGGATATCGTTGAACTAGAGATGTCTCGTGGACTTATATAGGCACTTGTCGTCGACATCGCAAGGCCAAGTTCCATCGCCAAAAACACATTAGATGCTCCATCGTGTCCATTGTCACCGCCTCTCTCCACAGCGCGATGTTGGGAGCTTCCGAATCAGCCTTAGACCGCGGGCTGAGGCCGGGTCGAAGTGCCTGCCAATTTCATAGCGTCGTCCGAAATGGCAGGAGACGTCCTAACGTTTCATCCATGGGCGCCCGAGAATGAGAGACGTAGCCCACGAGTGGCCGTGCTCATGGCAGTTGGGCGGATCCTGGCTTCTCCATCGTAGCCGTGGCATGAAAGATTCCGGAAAGAGGTTCGGAGGAGGGGGACTTGGCAATGCAGCCTATTGGACAGGCGCCAGCCTTGATTCCAAGGCACCTGGGTTGGGTCAGCGAATCGTGCGTGCGGGAGGTTCGTATCCCTTAGGTACTTCAGTGGAGAGCCGACGGGCTAGCTGGGGTGCGAGTCGATAGCCGGTGTTATGTTATGGCTTTCCAGCCTCTGTTGAAAGTACACTGGGCGTAGTCCGTCAGGCTTGGAAATCAGCTAGACAGTAATAGTTCGCGAGTCCAGCCAAAAACAAGCGATCGGCAGCCCGAACTGCCGCATGCTGACAAAAATACCGGATGCCGCCAAGGCTCGCAGGCCGCCGGAAAAGGAATGTGCATCGGGGGAGGATGCCTTTCGAGCCTCCAGCGTCGCGCATAACGCACCTAAGGCGTGCTGTGCGCAAGAAGAAAGTCTTGTTCTTTGTCAGGGCTCTGCTGCATCACATGCATGCGCTTGCTGTCTGTTACCCACATGCCGCGATGAGTCCGAGCCGGGCTGCCAGGCCCGCTCATGCTGCCATCGCAAGAGGAGCACGGCGGCAGGAAAGAAGAAGTGCCTAGTGTGCATTCTGGGGTAAAGCAGCAGAGCTGGCACCTGCACGACTGGCTGGCATGGATGCGCGATTGCATAGTGCCATTGTGATAAGGGCTGGTGAGTTGGGACGATGCTTATCGCGGTTGAGGAGGATCTCTCGGCGCTTCGGCAGGTGAAGCGGGCACGCTGGGCGTTCTCCACATCACTACTCTATTCGAGCCTACGACGATCATCGGTTTGGGGGGTACTAGGGTGGAATAAAATGAGCTTGACGGGATCATGACTCTTGATCCGGCCCTCTTGATCGTGGCGGTTATGGGGGCCAGGTTGTGTGCGGACTATGGCAGACCTGGTGTGGCATGGCATGGTATGCCAACATTTTGCGCTAGAAAGTTAGGCCCGTAGGCGAGCGAGCAGGAGTCGTGTCTCCAACAGGTGGAAGCAACACAGCGCATGGCGGACCTAAATGGGCCATCAGGGACTGGTGATTGGGTTGAGATCCGAGGTCGCAGCATATGCCCTGGTCGAGAGAATGTGGCGGCCGTCAGTCGTGCGCATCGGCTCTTGTCTTTGGCACCTGCAGCTGCATGGAGTCGAAAGTACGCACAGCTGTGTCTCGGTGATGCATAGAAGGGCGTGAAAGACACATGACCAAGCACCTCATCTAGCGAGGGGCTTACGAGATGCCGGCACGAGATTAGGCGATGGCCAAGCACGGGGGAATAGGTCGAAAGGGGAAGCTGCAAAGAATGACCCTGTAGAATCGTGGTCAATGCCTAAAAGCTGGCGGCTCGGCGGCAGCTTGGCGCCCCGAATTGGGGCCATTTTGGGGCCCCTGGAGGTCTGCGGTTACTACTAAGCTTCGATAGCAGTACCACTCTGTTATCAGCCCCTCTGTTGCACTGCTGCGTCATTAGGTACCCAATGGGAATCCACCAGTTAAGCATCTGCACGCTATTCTGGGTCGCCTACATGCATCTTCAACAACCGCTCTTCAGAATACCTGCTAACCTCAACTGCTAGCACACTTCCGACCCTTACGGGCGTGGCATATAAGCTGACAAGATCACAGTTGGTATAAAGGAACAATGTGCCTGGTGATCGCTCTCAGCCTTTCTCGGCACGACCACGATTGCCTGCATTTGGCAGGTATCGCATGGTTATAACATTGGCATTGCTAGACTGCTTTCTTTTGATGGTCCATAGCAATCGCGGCCTGCCTTCTTTGGCATATCAGTTCTGGGTCAGCGAGCGCGGCGCGTACGACGACAACTGTCGCGGTCTTTCATGTAACACCTCAAACTGACATGTGATCTGTTGTTGTTACGACATAACCATTTACGAGATGCAATGACGTGTCTTTTCGACCAATATGAATTCTCAACAAGTTCGATGCTGCGATCTGATGCATTAACAGCCGTAGTCGAAAAAGGGACATCGTCCTGGGGCCTGTGTCGCCAGTCTGTCGAGTCCACGCCAAGTCTCCCCTGAAAGACCTCCCAAATCTACTTTTTGTCAACGGCGAGGCAAGGCCCAGATCAGTGGCGATATATGCTAACCAGGGAGTCGCGATCTCCGTGGTCGCGGCATCGATCAATTCATTGCCCAGCCCCTTTGGTTGGCACCCCATCTGTGCCTCCTGAAAGTCCGATGTGTCTGGGACTTTGAAGCAGCACATGCAAGAAACATCGACAATGTCTACACCTCCCAGCCGGCAATAACCCAATCATAGACATATTCAACCGAGACGCCCGAGTCACTCATCACTCTTCTCGCCACCTACGTGTCCGTTCTCGTCCCCGTGCCCCTTGCTCACAATTACACGCTCATCCACAATCGCTTTCTCCAGGACGGGAAACCCGGCAAACGACTCTTGTGTAATCTCTTCTTTTTCGTCGTCGTCGTTATACGCGTGCATGGACATCCGAAAGTCCAGAGCCACCAGCTTCAGCGTGGCCTTCGCGGACGCGGCCAAGGCCGCCACAACCTGGCGGCTGTGGACCTCCGCATTCGCCTCGTCGACGCTGGCGCCGCCGGAATAGTAGTAGAAGCGCTCTAGGTGCGGGCAGCAGGCCAGCAGGGCCTTCAGGGGGTAGTGCTCGATGCTGCAGTAGTCGAGGTGAAGCTCCCGGAGGTTACGGGGTACGCATGACTGTTGCGGCGCCGCCGGCGCTTCTTCATCTCCGTCATCGTCGTCATCGTCATTGTTACCGTTCTCAAGCTTTCCATCTACTTCCACACCGCAACACTGGCTCAACTTCAGTGTCGCCACGTTGGGCACCAGGGCCAGTATGGGACTATCGAGGTAGAGAGTGAACCCCATCTCCGTGTCGTGGTAATCCAACACCAGTTGGGTGACAGACGCCAGGGGTTTGATATGAGCGGCCTGGTGGAGGCGGGACAGCACGTCGTATGCACAAGTCTCGTGCGACCCCGTGATGGTCAGGTATTTGAGGTTAGGCAAAAGAGGGATGAGCAGCAATATGATGGCCGGGGTGGCCCTCGGCGCCGCTCTGTCATCCGCCTCCTCGTCCTGCGATGCCAGCGGGAAGTTTTCGGTGTCGAAGCCGAGACGGTCGGCGATTCGGCCATAGATCTGGGTCCGCTCCTCTTCGTCCAGGCCCTCGATCCCGTCCTCGATTCCCACCTCGCAGACGGCCGCTGCGAGCCGCGGGCTGTCCAGAATGCTGCGGAGGAAGAGCAGGTGCCGCTTGCCGCTGTTGAAAATGCTCATGTTGTACCAACGGAACAAGACAGGTTGGGCTATTTGGGCCATTCCCTTGGAGACCTTGCATAGAGCCTGCAAGGCTTCGTGGGAACACTTGAACTTCATCATGTCGCATTCCAATTCGGTACCGCCAGGTGGCCAGAAGGTCTCTATGGACAGCTGCTCGCATACGATGCCCCAGATCTCGAGGGGTAGCTGTATTGACGCCATCTCTGAACGATGTTCTTCGTTCTTCTTCGTGGTCGTCTCCCGGAGACGGGTGGGGATCAAAAGCGATTCGGGGAGGAAGTCAGACTTCTGTGATAATGTATCTGCACCAGAGAGGTAAGTATCAAGATGGAGGTTCTTGGGATGCACTTGTACTGCGCGATTGCAGGGCGGTTGTGGAGTGTCATGGCCTGTGCCGTCGAAACGAGGTTATGCTGCCTAAAGAGGATCGCGGACCCCCTGGTCTTTAACGTAAGCCAGGTCCAGCCCAATCGCGCCACTAGTGATCAAGCTTCTTCGGTAGCCGGTAATCATGGTGCGATGGTGCCTAAGTGCGGCGGAGCTTGCAAGTATCATCCCCTGTTTTCCATCTCCGATTGAATTCTTATGCAGTCAGTCTAGTGGAACGTCAATGTAGTCGACCACGGTGTTGGCCCTCTTCAGAGGTGGCATGTTCCAAGCGGTACTGCCCGGCAAATGCTTCTTCTTGGTGCATGGTGACACCGTCGACATTGGTAAGAGGATGTGGTGACCATTTGTTGCTCGTTTCTGTAGGTGTAGGTCGGTCTGGGAAGCCCTTGACCTCAATGCTGATTATAGCAATCGATGATGTATATTGATGGTCGTTTCGGTATGTTTGCTTGGTCAATAATACGAACGAGAATGTATGATGACGGGATGGAAATTTTTGAACGTAGAATAGTAGGTACGTTTTAGTGCGTTGCTGCCTTCCTGCGCCTCCTTGCCTGAATGGAAGCCGCCGTCTAGAGACCCACCATGGGCCAAGAAGGAGAATACCAATGTACCACCGATGTATCAATGCCTACCTCTATATTTCGTGGGTTGGGGCGTTGAGGTGGTCGAGGCTGATTGAAAGAAGAAGCTGGTACATATCAATGTACGTAAGAGGATGGCCCGGTATAGATGCTGGACAGTGATTTTTCATCAAGCAGTAACAGCAGGCGGATAGAGATAGTACTAAGTCAAGTGTAGGGAAGTGCTAGCTAAAAAAGGGAAGGAAATGCCAATTTGAGATACTTACAATCGTCATTACAAGACAGCAAGTTTGGTGATAGCCCCATCGACACGACAAATCGCACAAATCAAAGCGACTAAAACAGACTAGTCAAATTTACCAGGGCCAGAAAACTCCAGCAAGAGGTGGGTTAAGGAGTCTACGGGTAGGATGGTGGTACAATCGCCGAAAATGGCATGGGCAGCATGATAATTACTAGGTGTTCTACAAAGTAGCAACCATGGCTACGATCTTAGGAAGGAGAAGACAGGTGAAAGAATATAGAGTGTTTCATTCAAAAGAAAAGAAAAAAAACTAGTCTAAAAGAACCAAAGAAGTAACAGAAAAAAATGACTAGCCAAGTACACCCTATTTCTTTGATGGTGAGCTCTCACAGACCTTGGACCTGGTAGCTTGAATCCAAGAGCCGGCAGTTTTTGGAGATGCGCCGCCGGCTGCACCCGCCCCAGGCAGGTTGGCCAGTACACGCAAATCCAAGAGGACACCGTTTGTTTGAGAGCTTGCTAGGTGAACTCGGTATGGGCCTTGCCTGGACCTTTGAGGTTCGCGTCCAAGAAGAGAGCCAGATTCGCCGTCAGAGTGGTTTGACTAAAGGAGATCCGTCGCCGACTACCCCCGCCCCTGGCAGGTTTGCCGGTACACGGAAATCCCAGGGTTTGGTTTGTTTGTCGACACAGACACTTTGGAAAGCCATCTCGCAGGAGGGTTCCGTCGCAGCTGCCCCCGCCCCTGGCAGGTTGACTGATACACAGATGCCGGACCTCAAGTCTCACCCCCAAAGGGAAGTTTGGAAAATCCGTCGCCGACTGCCCCCAAGCCCCTGGCAGGTTGGCCGGTACACGAAGATCCCGGAAGAGAGAGAAGAAGAAGCGAGAGAGAGGAGAGCGGATTCCGTGAACACTTCTGGCCTTCCGGCTGCCCCCGCCCCTGGCAGGTTGACCGGTACGCTTGTAAGCCACCACACCCGAGAAAAACCCTCCACTGCCGTCCTCGGACATCACCACTTCATTGTAACGCACCGGAAACCCTACGGCCAATGTCCGACCGTGACCGTGAGTGGAGCTGCGGCGGAAAACCGTTGTTACGAAGGGTCAATACTGCCCGCCACCCAGCGTGGAGCTGCGGCGGGAAGCCGTTGGGCCAATACCGACCACACCAGCATGACGGCGCGAGCGTAAAACCCCACTTTCGAGGCCAATACCGACCACCCCGTTCGCCGACTGCGGCGTGAGACAATAGGGCCCGATGTATTTTTTTGGTGAGTGATGCCTTGGTCGACAGCGTCGAATAGTCCCCAAGATGCGGCAACTTGTTTGAAGCGAAGTGCCACAGGTGAAAAAAGGAGAGAGAATGGGAAGTGAGAGTTGTGAGAGCTTTGCAAGAGAAGTGTGCTGTGAAGACAGAGGGCCAAGGAAGGTTTGAGGGTTGTTCCCACCCAAGGCCGAGTGGTTAAAGAGAAATCCAGGGCTGACGTTGAATCGGCTGAAGTTGAACCGAGTTCATCCTGTAGAGCTTCAGAGAGTGTGTGAGTGAGAGAGAGAGCAAAGAAACAGGATGTACTTGATCCCGAATTCCCCACGTAAAGCATGCAGAGAAAACAGGCTTGGATGAGTTTATGGTCATCCCAGGACATCGGTGTATAACAAATGATCAATGACAAAACGTGGAATAGACAGAACGAGTATCGAACATGTTCGCTGGTTACAGTCTCGCTTCATCAAGAATCATACGCGGTTCACCGGGGAAAAAAACTAACAAAAAAAACCCTCCCATTATAGGGTAGGGAAAAAAAGAAAGAAAAAAGGCAACAAGAGACCTGGACGCCTATTGACGTGAGCTGTTGCGGTTCTTGTTGCCCTGGGATCGTCGACGGGAGTTGTTGTGATGGTTGTTCTTGCCTCCACGTCGATTCTCCTGCCCGCAGCCATCTTGGTTCTGATGAGCTGCAGGCGCCTTGGTGACGTGATGGTTACCAAGGAATCCGACGACACCACCGTTGTGAGGCTTTTTGGCGGCACCGTTGGACTTGTTGTTGTTGTTAGCACGACCGCCGTTGGATTTGGCGGAAGCGCAGTTGCTGGGTCCGCGGGCACGACCACCAATGTGCTTGGCAGAGGCGCCCTTGGGCCCAGCGTTGTTGTTGTTGCCATCGTTGCCCGACTTGCTCTGCTTGCGCTGTTGACGCTTGGGAGCAGGTCGTTGTTTCTTGGCGTTCTTATGGCCACTGATGGACCATTCGTCAATATCCATGGCCGCGGGCAAGCTGGTAGGTGCAGGCACCGGGTCAATGTCCATCTCCATGGGCAAGCAACTAGCTGCAGGCTCAGGAGGGGACAAGAATGGATTGACAAGCTTTTTGGCCGCCCCCGCGCCCTCGAAAGGGTTAACGGGCTTGGCTACTGTCGAGACATCCGCAAAGGGGTTGACCTTGACAACAGTAGAGGCATCCGCAAAGGGGTTAACCTTTGCAGGTGCCGCACTGAATTGAATGTGAGAGACGTCGAATGGGATCAGAGGGGTATCAGGAGTAACCTCCCAGTCCATGTCGTCGTCAGAAGAGTAAGGTGACCGGGCCTCTTGGATCTCCTGCTGGAGATCCTCGAAAGCAGTTTGTCCATCAGAGATGGTCATGCCGATCATGTTGTTTGATAAGTAAGGGACACAACGGTCAGCGGCTCCGACAGCAGATTTGCCCATGGCCATGGCCAAGGACAGATCAGTTGCAGAAGTGAAAGCCATTGTGAATGATGTAGATGATGTAGAGATAATCAAGTACAACAAAGTAAAGTCTCAGTAAAGAGTACAATAAACTCGATAGAGGATAGAGTAGTCTTGAAAGAGAAGAGTAGAATAGAGTAAAGTGTCTCAAAAAAGAAGAGTAAAGTGTAGATAGTAGTAAAGAGCAATGGGTAACTCAAGATAACTGTCTGAAGTGTTGGGTTGTCAACAAAAAAAGAAATCGTTTCTGGAGGTGGAAAGGGGCTCCTTATAAAGGGTCAGGAAATTAAGGTTCCAATAGGCATCAGGAAAAGAGAAGAAACATAAATTCTTTAGTTTTCACGGGTTACGATGCTTTCACTGCTTGCTTCGGGCCATATCTGGTTCAGAATGGTAGATTTTGGACTATAGTTCGGGTCAAAAGGGGTCACGAGAGGGCTGCCTAACGCATAAGGAGCCCGGCAGTGGTAGGTAGAGATAATTCAAACTATAATATGCTCAGAATGGTTATATGGAACGAGATCAAGGTTTTAGAGAATACTCGTTCTTCGTGTTGCAGTCCGAGGTTCATCTGTGAGGCAGCAATCTATCATATTCCTTCAATACCATGGTACGAGTATCAAACTTAGAAAAGGGGCAGGGTCGAGAGAGCAGGCAGAACACGTCCTTGCCTTGTCCATTTCTTTCTCGAGAGCAAACGTTGAGGAGATCACAAGATAGATCAGATGGCATATACTTGACTACGGGACGAAGTCAACAGACTTGTGGTAAAACTGGATTCTTGGTGATAACATTGGCTGTACCTATCTATCTACTCGACTCCTACTGACTATTGTCGACATCATGAGCAGCAGATCTACATCGAGGTTGAAAACCTTGCTTCAAAGATCCATGCCTCCAGACCACCCTGTCGATCAAAATGTTGCTTCGGGCCACCCAAGAAATTGAAAAACAACATTGGTTGTGTTGTTGGCCCGCATTGTAGTCGTATCAAACTATGCGGCTCAAAACCGCCCCAATTCAAACCTTCCATGGCCATGGACCCGGGTCAGAGCAATGTACCTCAGCAAAATGGTGTATCAAGGTCCTACTGATACAGCATTGAATTATGTAGCCAACGCATGGTTCCAGGCTGGCTCCTTTGCCCGAAGTAGGGCTGTCTGCAGCAGGCAGTGACGACCCTGATTATTGGTGACCCGATAAGATACAAAAGTCAATATATCCTCCCAGCCCCGTTACAGGAAACTCTGTATGGTGACAAGCTGTCTGCAAAAAGAATTTGCTGCAGAATTTTCCAGTTTCTGGGCGAATGGGCAGGTCACAGCAACAAGGCACCGACTTTACGTTTCGAGCAGAGTCGTCCAGTATTCGGATGAAGCTAAGCAAATTGAAACAATAGGCGCCGACATTAGCTCGGAGAAAAGCTCGTTGAAATGTGTAGAGGGAACTGGACGACTCGTGGTAGGGTCCAGAAGCTGGCACAGTATTGGCTCGTTCATACCATCGGTCGAGGGCTGTGGTGTGACCTCAGGCTTTGGGTGCGATGATGTAGACGACAATCCGGGCTTATCAGCCGCACGTATATTCCTGGGACATCACTCTGTAGAGCTCTCGAGGTCCCCGGATGCCCAAGCTCGGGCTGGCTACGGGCCACAGTAGTAGAGGAAACTGTGCAATACCGATGGCGATCAATTGCTCGTGGAACTTGGGATTATTGGGTCGACCGGACAGGAAGCTCGAAGTCGACGACGGGATGATTGGTAATACGGAGGATCATAGCGAGATGTGAGCAGTTAGGTATGCTAGCGTGATCCAGCTCGGCGTTCGTCGTTGAAGCTCGGGATTTGCTGAGCATTCTCGTTGCCATGTTTCAGCCTGCGAAAAGTGGCTGCTGGCAGTCATGATCGCTTCCCCGAATGATGGACTCGGTGCTATTGGCTCACCCTGCACTGTGTATGGCCCCGAGCGGAGAGTTGTGTGTAGATAGGGCGCATGCGCATGTGTATACGTGTGACGCTAGACAGACGGAATCCCGAGCTATGAGCGAATGGCATCTCGTTGTCGAAGCTATGTGCGGTATGGGCTCGCTTATCGCCGTAGTACCAAAAAAGGTAAGTCTAGCCGGGTCATGATCGACAGGAACCTGGGGAACAATCGTGAAACCAGAGTTCGAGGCGGGAGGCGATCCGACGGCCGGGTAGATGTTGCTAGTCGTGTACTGTGCGTGGGTGCGTGGGTGCGTGAGTGGCCGCCCGCTACTGCAGGACCTTGGGTGCCATGTGTCTCGTCTCTATTTCTCCAAGCTGTCGAGCCATGCCGCACTGGCAAATTCGTCTCGTGTCGTCAGACGGCGCTATTTCGTCTGGCCTGAAGGTTAATGAAGGTTAATGAATGTCAAGGGGGCTCCCGGCTTGGCAAGAACGAGCTGCGGCCCAGTCAGGGACCTGCATTAAGGGCGATTGCGGGGAAGAGGCTAAGAGGTGTCGAAGTGCTGTCAGTCATTTTGACAGAGCCGCTTGCACAGATCCGACCTGGTGGTCTGGGGTGTTCTCTGCTCCAAGCCTTGGGGTAGGTAGGCAAGCATGTACTCGGTACCTAGCGTGGTTGAGTTTTCCAGCTGGACTGTTCATCTGAATCGATGGCGTCTTCATGACTTGGGTCCCTACCTGTCTGGCGTGGATTAAATCTATCTACTCTTGTCATTCAGAGATATGAACAAGGATATTACTACTGGTAAGTAGGTTAGCAGCGAGCCGGCCAGCTGGAGGGTCAAAGGCTCGACCTGCACTGTACAACACAGCACAGCAGCGCATGCACTATGAGTCCAGCAAATCAGTACCAGAGGTAGGTGGGCGGTCAGCATTAGGGCCGGATGGCTACGTAGGTAATGATTGTGGGCGGTTTTCATTTGAGTAGATTTCCATTTGCCAATGTTGCACGGCTTGCTCTGACAACCGAGCCGAGTTTTACGGAATCTGTACTGATCAACATCAGCCCCAGCCAGGACAAACCCCCAGCCCGGGTTGAGAGCAACGCGGCAGTCAAGAGCAAAGCTTCTAGAGGACCGCCTAGACGCTGGTCTAGATGTTTGCTATGGGGCTGTTCTCCAGTGTTCCGATAGTTTTGTAGCGGGGACCGACCCCCGTTATCCACAAAACCCCCTCGATTGATGGGTGATCGACGTCGGGACTTTGACCTAAAGCTCAGGTCAACGCATCATCTTTCAGGTACCCGGAAGCATGCACATTGCTTGCAGATGGGCTACAATTCGAAGAAGAAGAAGAACCTCCTGTTGTTTTGACTAGCGGGGTATGTACAACATCCAAAGAGATCCGGATCGAATACACCACACATCCCAGCTTTCATGCAAGCCTATGTAGTTGCCCAGCGCACCAGTGGCACTCTGAAGGGGCGGCAGTTCGCGAGTCCGAATATTAATCACTGCTGTCAGTCAATATACCCACATCGGAGTCGGTAAAGCAAGTGATCGACGTGAAGGTGAAGATGCGTTTTTTTTCTTCATCCTGGAGATGCAAGGGCCCGTTACACAAACACACTGCAAACTCGTCTGGCTAGCTGGGTACCTGATTCGAAGCAAGGGTTCCCACCAACTAAATAAGCTCAGTAGGGCCGAGTCGTGTGTCGTGTGGTTGGTTGCACACAACCTGCCCTGACTCGAAAACTGGGCCAGCGGGTTCGAGCCGCCTACTGCCCGCCTACTGTCTACCTACTGTACGTGTGCGCCTACGCAAGTACTGAAAATGTTTGGTGGAAACTGTTTGGTAACAAATCTGCAGCTCTCCTGCAACTTTGTTCGCCATCTGTGACAATCGAGACGACGGACAACGCAGATTTTGATCCTTAGCCCGCCGCCACCGTCCGTCCCTTACTCCATAATGTTTGGTCTCGGCAAACGATTCAAGCAAGGTCGGGGCGATCAACGGCACATGGCCTAGAGCCCGCCGAGTATAAGATCCCCCTTTCCTCCGCTCTATCTTGGACTCAACATCTTCATCCAACATCTTCAGTCCCATCCACCACATTCCTTCAAGACCAGGCGTCTTATACTATTCGTTTCAGACACTAGCTGTCCTACTCGACTACACTCTCTTCTCAGATTCTAGACGAATCCACTCTCTCTCCAACGAGAACTTATTTCAAGACACTTCATCAAGTCTACCACCATCATTACCACCATCAACATGCCTTCTTTCACCAACGTCGTCCTGGCTGCCTTCGCCACCGCCGGTCTCGCGGCCGCTCTTCCCGTCGAAGCCACCGCCGCCGTCATCTCGGCCCGCAGTGGAGGCGACATGACCTACTACAACCCTGGCCTCGGCAGCTGCGGCCAGACCAACGGTGACGGCGACGCCGTCGTGGCCCTGTCTCCGTCCCAGTACGCCGAGCACCCGGACGCCTGCGGCAAGAACATCGTCATCAACTACGGCGGCAAGACGGCCACGGCCACCGTCGTCGACAAGTGCCCTGGCTGCTCCGCCGATTCCATCGACGTCTCGCCCTCCGTCTTCCAGCAGCTCGAGTCCCTCGACGCCGGCCGCGTCCAGGTCAGCTGGTCTTTCCAGTAGAGTGGTAGCCTCGGTTGCTATCTACCTACCCACCTAGTTGGCGCGAGGCGCTTTCTTTCATTTCTTTCGGATGGAACCGGTGGCTTCCTCCGCATCACTTTTTCGTTTCTTTTAGATTGGCCAATGGGTTTTGGCCGGGGTTAGGGGATATTGGAGTACAGGTGTTACAGCGGATCACGGAAGATGACCGCTGGGGGAGACGGGTCTTGGCTTATGGCCTGTCCTCTCAATAACGAATGAAAATCACGATACCATTTCTTTCCAAAATACTTTACACCCTGAGGGGGGCCGTTCGTGCATTCCAATGTGAAAGACTATGCTGTTATTGAAAAGATGTGCTGCCAGCGTTTAGTTGAAAAGGACTCTTCACAGCTGAAATCTCCAGAATTCTCCTCGCTAACTCCCCAGTCAAGGCCTCTCTCTCTCTCTCTCTCTCTCCTTCAAATTCAAGGAAGAGGAACAGTATCATCATTTGAGGCCATTTGTCCGTTGCTCAAGCAAACAAGAATACTCTATTGCTTTTGGTATGTTACTGATATCTAAGGAGTATGAAAACAAATTCAATGAGCCGACCACACACGAGACAACCTATTACCCAAGACCTCAATCCGATGACCACACAGACCATTATCCCTCCGCGATACCCCCCTTTTGATGATTAGCCCATCTCTTTTCCTCCGAGTATAAACAAAAGCAGCCAGCCCAGTGTAAAAACCAAATCCAAAAATAGACATTAGCGAGCGTATGAGCCACATAGTGGTCTGTAAGTATCCATCTCCACCCATGCGTCGTGGGGACCATATGTTTCTCGCCTCCTTTACCCCTTACCCCTGGGAACAGGGAAAAGAAGAAACATGCTCGAAGCAAAGCTTCTGTCAATCGACGTTCTGTTCTTACAAGGCGTAGAACACCGAGTCGACAAACTCCTCCTTGACGCCCACCTTGACGTCGATGGTCGTCTTGGCCTCGCCGACGACGTACCAGCACTGCTTGGTGACGCGCGACATGGAGGCGCCCAGGCACTCCTGCGGGCGGCCGCTGCCGCCGCGGCCGGTGGAGAAGGCGCTCCGCGTGCACGTCTGCAGGCACTCGGTGATGGACGTGACGGTCGTGGTCTGGACGCCGCGGTAGCCGCGGAACGAGTACTCGCACTGGACGCTGTACTGGCGGAGCAGGGCGCGGCGGATGGCGTCGGGGTCGTTCTTGACACCTTGCGGGAGCTGCTGGGGTTGCTGCTGGCCGCTCTTGATGGTCTTGGCTGAGGGGGGTAGCTGCTGTCCGTTGTTGTTGTTGTTGTTGTTGGTGATGGGGCTGCCGTTGATGATGCCCGGGTTCAGGAACTGGCGGCGGCGGAGGAAGGGGGCCCGGGTCGGGCCGCTGCCGAGGACGACGCTGATGACGGCGCTGATGTCGACGGTGACGCCGACCTGGATCAGGCCGAGGAGCTGCAGGTGCACGTTGATGTCCGAGTAGCTAATGTACTGCGTCGTGTCGAACTGGACGGTGCGCTGCGTGCAGAAGTCAGGGCGCGGGTAGGTGGGCTTGGGGTTGTTGTTCTTGGGTACAGGGATGTTGGGCACCGGGACGTTGCTGCCGCCGCCACCGTTCCCACCGTTTCCGCCTGTCGACTCACAGCGTCAGTATCGTGTCTTCCCTGAGGACGGAGAAGAGGAAGTCTGGAAGTCGCTTACCGTTTCCACCCCGGCCACCATCGCCGCCCTTGCCGGAACCACCGAAGCCAGGACCGGCGTTTCCTCCGTTTCCTCCGTTGCCACCGTTGCCGCCATCGCCTCCTTTGCTGTTGCCGTTGGCATTGCCTCCGTTACCTCCATTTCCGCCATCGCCGCCGTCGCCGCCCTTGCTGTTACCAGAGCCGACGCCACCGTTACCGCCGTTCCCACCGTCACCGCCATCGCCTCCCTTGCCGCCGCCATTGTTGTTAGCAGGCACAGGAACGCCGCGAGGGTTAGTGTTGTAGGTGTCGCCAGGCTTGGTGCCGGGACTGCCGGGACCGCCGTTGCCACCGTTTCCGCCATTACCGCCGGCACCGCCATTTCCTCCCGGGCCGCCGCCATTGGAGTTGCCACCAGCACCGCCGTTGCCTCCCTGGCCGCCGGCTCCCCCGTTACCACCGGAGCCGCCGGGCTGCGGGAACGGCTGAGTGGGTTTCACCTATCGGCCCTCGGCGTTAGTATGTATTATTCTTCCAGGCAATGGAGAAGATGGATGGTCTCAGTGAAACCCCATCCCCTTTCAAGTTCAAGACATGCTGGAATAAGAGGATGTAGAAGCCCGAAGGTGCTTACACAAATGTAGTCAGGGAACACCTCGACTCGCTGCTGCTGCTGCTGCACTTTGATGTTGACCGCGCTAGAACATTGGGAAATCTTGACCGCCGCGGCAATATCCTGTACTCCGGGCATTAGTATCGCTCTTCAGACTGGGAAGGAGACTCCGTACAATGACGCAACTGCCGGTGCTCGCCAGGTACTGGACGCCCACGCTGCCGACGTTCTGGGGGATGCTAGACATGATGATGTGGATGGATGTTGCTGCTTGTGAGATGGTGTAGGACTAAAGAATGTGTGTATTAGGTTCAGACTCCAAATAGATTGAGTGAGTGAGTGAGATGGGAGAGCGAGTGAAACAGGTGCTTGAGCTTCTAGAGAAACGATTAGGGGTGAGTACGAAAAGACTGTGAGTGTTTGATGAGGCTGATGATGAACATGATTAATATCGTGGCAGACGAGCAGTACTTATACTCCAAATCTGATTCTCCTCGTTCGCTGACGATGACTGCGATTACTACGATGGCTACGGTTAATGCATGACTACGACGACAGGGATGAATATTTTCTTTTGACTGGCCACCAGATCCAACCCCCTTGGAGTCTGTCTCCCCTCTGACCCAGATTCTTACTCCTGGCCCAAAAGCATCTCAATGAAGAAATCTACTACCTTGATACAGTGTGGAATGCACTTAAGGAGTTGAGATCGCCTGTAGTGGCTGGATGTCTTGAAAGCTATGGCTGAGATATGTGCGCCACACACCTCCTTCTAAGGGATGAAGAACGACAGTGGTGTCACGAAAAGAAAAGGCCAAGCCACCAGTTGAAATGTATTGAAAGTTTGATGTCAATTCCAAAACGCCGTGCCTATGTGAAGTGTACGGTACCATGAATAGTGCCGAGTGTCAAAACCAATGGGCGCCAATACCTCGTTGATCGCTGTCATGTCCTCGTCCTTATGTGCGAACCATCTGCTCAACCACTACTGCAAGTGACAGCAAGCCCAAAATGACCTGGAAAAATGTACGCCAAACCACCGAGACCGCTCATTCAATCAATACCACTGTCATCCTGAGAAACAAATAGAAGGGAACCCCTTACAGGCCCCCGCCCACTCTAGTGGCCGGCTTGCCCGCACGACGTCCGAGTAATGTAGCGCCATCCAGGCTGAGTTCGAATGCCCCTTTTTGCTTCTGCTGGGCACGAACCTGTTGCCGGGCGGCGTGCGTAACTGTCGCGCTGTGCTGGCCGTATCCCTTTGCCTCCTTTTCGGGGCGTTCCCGTTCGCGGCCACGGTCTTGGGCCTTGCCCAGGTTTGTATCGCGCATGCGCTGCTCGAGTTGCGAAGAGCCATCGGCCTTGTGCACGTACTCGGGGTCAGACTTTTCTTCGCCATCATCCGACTCCTCGTTGAGGTTGGCAAGTCGCGACGGGGCACCACCCTTGGTGCCGATCTGCTTCCGTCGCTTGGCTTCCTCCTCTTGACGATGCACCGAGTATCCGACATCGAAAATCTCTCGGAGGTTGACGGCACCGGGGGAGCGGAAGTCCATGCGCTTTCCGCCATCGACAAAGCGAGCAGCGTCGAACGCCATGGGGGTCTCGCCGGCGCTGGCCTTCTTCTCCTCGCGGGGCGTCGGCCCAGATCCGCGGACCCACGGGTGAGCCAGGAACTCGGTGATCGTGTATCGCTTCTCGGGGTCGACACAGAGGAGATGAGAGATCAGATCCTGCGCAGACTTTGAAATATCATCCCACCAGGGGGAGAGGAAAGTGAATTGACCCTTGGCCACCTTTTCTGTGAGAACTTCGATACTCTCGTCGTAAAACGGCGGGAAACCGCAGAGCAGTGTGTACAAGACACAGCCCAGCGCCCACATATCCACCGACTTCGAGTAACGCTCATCCTTTACAATCTCGGGAGCGGTATAACCGACGGTACCGCAAGGCGTCATGGTCTGGTTGTCCCACACAATCTTAGACAGACCGAAATCCGCAATCTTGATCCGACCGATGCCGCCGGCGCCGACGCCCGGGATGAACTCGCCCTCGTCGACCTTGTCTTCGTCACCTGGCTGCTTTGGCTTGGGAACCTTGGCTGGGACAAAGGGTGTGGCTTCAAACAGAATATTCTCGGGTTTGATATCTCTGCAAGGGGAATTAGTAAGTAATCGTGAGCGATTTATGACGTCATTGAGTGTTGACCGCCACGGGTGATGGGCATCAAAACAACGATGACTGGAAATTAGACGACTCACCGATGGACAACACCGCGCTCTTCGTGAAGATATTCTAGAGCATTCGCAACCTGCGTAATGACGTGCCTAGACAGGTCCTCGCTGAAGTACGTGAGACGAACGATTTGGTGGAAGAGTTCGCCGCCAGGAGCCAGCTCGAGGATGATGTAGTAATACTGCCGGGACTCGGAGAAATCGATTAATTTGATAATGTTGGGGTGATCAAGCTGTCGCATGATCTGTACTTCCTTAAGGATGTTTGCACGCTGTACGGTGTTAGTTCAACTGCAAAGCATGGTTGGATATGGAGGTGGCCTAGGCCCAAAAAAACGATGCAACCAATACGACGAGACAGGAAAAGCCAAGGAAGACGGTGCTGGTGCTGAGCATGGTGTGGAAGTTTGGACAAATGAAAAGTAAGTTCTCGCACCTCTGCAGCCTTTGGCACCTTCTTGAAGTCCGGATGTAAATGGTTGTTGCCCTATCGAGACCCCATGGTTGGTAAAAGGAGACGGCGGGATGGGATAGCTCCTCGGCCAGATTATAGAGGGACAAAAGAAAACGGGCATCGCGTGGAAAGGGGATAGACGAGCAAGCGCCGACCAAGGAAAGTCAAAGTGGTCGATGGCAGGGCTCAACCAGTAGCCTCAACTCACCTGCATGCTGTTCATTTCGAATTTGCGGACGACCTTGATAGCACACTCTCCGGCGTCGCCAGTCAGATCCTTTGCGCGGTAGACGTTGCTGAAGGCGCCGTCGCCCATCTTCTCGAGGAGCTGCCATCGCTCCAGGCCGGGATACTTGGGGAACTTGCCGCGGATCTCGTTCTCCTCCTGGACCAGCTTGGCGACGTGTTCCTCGTGGCCGCTTTTCGACCTGCTCCCGTCGACGGACCGCTCCGCCGCATGGGCTGCGACATCATTGGCCTGGGCCACACGGTTCTGCTGGCCGGCGCCGGGCTGGGCGCTGTAGGCATCCGGTATGGGCTGGGGCGCCTGGCCGTTGTGGTGACCGGCGCCGAGGGGTTCTGTTATGTGTGCCATGGCCTTTGCTGGTGGGTTGGCTCGTTGTGGTGAATTCTCATGTTGCTTTCGCTGTTGTGTGTCGTCGTTGTTGTTTGCCCTGGCCTGCTTGCCTATTTGGGGGAAAGGAAAAAAGATGATGTCAGTGGGCGCACAATAGAAAGAAAGAGTGGACAGTACGTCTGCAACATGTACCCTGGGAGATGACACGAGCTACGTCGACATGAGACCCCAGGAAAAGAGCCAGACAAAGGAATAAATCAGGCCGATCGCCATCGGGGTTCTGCCGCATTGGCACTCAGGCCCCCCTTCCACGCTGAATAGACACGGGAAAATGGGGACCGGGGTGGCAGGGCGATTGAATAATCAGAAATTGGGATGGGCTCTGGGCTGCGGCTTACCATGACGGATAAAATTCTTGAGCTGTTGAATGGTCGACATTTTGAAGACGTCACCGAAGAGCGGTCTCCAACCTATTTCTTCGCTTTGCCTTTGTGCGAGGTGCAAGCCTCAGGAAATCAATAACAATCCGCTCCGACGCTCGCCAAAGTTTGGGGGTTGGGAAGCAAAGTCGACGAAAAACAATAATGTCTCTCTTTGGATGGGAGGTACAGTACTCTCGCACTCTAGCAAACCCACTCTAGCGTGAGTGTAATTGTTGGTGATGAAGAAGAAACACGGGTAGTTGCTGCTGTCTCTCTGCAGCTATCTTTGGTTTCGGGTAGGTTTGATTTGGCGTGGCGTTGCGTTGCTCTTGGAAGGGGAGAGGAAAAAAACGAGTTGAACTACTGTAACGTCGAAATTTGGGTTGGGCGAAGTGCTGGTCCTGATGGGGAAGCGACCTTTTGATCAAAGCAATCCAAAGAGGGCGGGAAAAAAACGTCTAGTTGGTTATGACGCAGATGCTGGGCGGGCTGCAAAGAGGTGGCGGCAAGTCGCTAAACAGTCGGGGCAACTGACTGACTGGCTGGCTGGAACAAACAAATGGGATTGTGGGAACCGGGCAGGCAGGTATTTTGTTGCTTTGCTTTGTTAATTTATTTCTTTCGATTGCTCTCTCGCTGTCTCTTGCTCCTGTTTTTCTGTCTGTGTCTCTTCTCGTTTCTGTGGGGTCGGGCTTCAAATCATAGAGCGGGAAATCAGATCTTAGGATATGCGACAAGACAAATATACGAGAATCCGAAAAGAGATGAGGGTAGATAGGATAGTTCGTTGTGTTCGTCTATGCCCGAAAATGAAGAGAAAAGAGAATTATTCCAGGCTCAAACCGGATATGCCAGGAAAGCTTTAAAGTGGATTGCCGGCGACCCGTGCTAAGGTTCAAGCAAGCTTATTAGAGCAGAGGGTAAGGCCAGAGGACCAGGTGCCCAGAAGTGACGATGGTGGTTCACACCAGACATCAGACGCTGCACGACAATAATTCCAATCCGGTGTCAATGCCAGGCGCGCCAGAGATGCCAAATGCCCTGGAACTGGGACTGGGACTGGGACTGGGAACCGGAGACTTGGTAGACTGGATTGGACTGCCCGACTTGACTGGCTGGTCTCGGGCTGGAGGGGTCAAGGCCAGGTCAGGTAGCGACTAGGTACCTTTGGGTACCTGGAGCCGAAATTGTCGTACAAGGCGGCCAGGGGGGGTTCGATGATGATGTCGTTCAATACTACACACACTCCGTACTCCCATCAGCCTGGCGGCCTGTGTCTCGTCTGCCTGTCTCTCTGCCTGTATCTACGTAAAGTAGGAACGAAACGCTACGAACGGTACCCGGCGGCAAAACTAAAACAAGCAGGTCGGGCTGTCGACGTGTATCAGATATGCAGATGCAGCCCGGAAAGTTTGATGGGAAGGGTGAATCTGGATCCCCAGGGTTGATTGGAGTCTGTTCCGGTTCTTGACGATGATGATGACAAACGCGCAGGGTGTGAATCCATGTAATTAATACCAGACAAAGCGACGAATGAGGAGCGGTGTTGACGTTGGCCAGAGTCAGAATCTGGAAATAGGCAATGCCTGGATTGGCAGCTGAATCTGCTGTAGAAGATGATTGATCACTGAGCGACGGCTGGCTTTGTTATTCTGGGCTGTTCTGGGCCAGTATTGTGTATTGCCATTGCTGGCAGCAGTCAGAAGTCAGAGCAGGGAGACTGGCCTGGACATCTACAGGCTACAGGCTACAGGCTACAGGCAGGGATTGGGTGACATCAGGCATGTACCCTACAAGTACCCTGGCTCCCTGGGCTTTTGATGTCACCTCGCCGTGCCCGCCAGCTTTCTTGCGCCCTGGCGCCCCAACTTAACTTGTTAACCCAGATTGAAAATGGGCCAAGCAACATGGAAGCGGGTCCGGCCGATTGCGGGTAGCAGTAGCACCAACACCCTCTAGCCCAACCTACAAGGAGCTTAGTCGGTGCAGGTGACATTGATGAGAAGTCGAGTTGCAGCAAGAGGTTGTGGCTGCCCGAAACAATGTCCAAGTGGTCCATCCGCTTATTCATCATGAAAGCTTCATGCTGCGACTTGCGACTTGCGACTTGAGCAACGAACCCGTTGCAGAGCAGGTAGGTACCCCAGCAAGGGAGGCCGAGCGACAAACTCCCGCCGCTCCTGGCTTACCAACCCGGCGCGTTGCAGATTTGATGCAACTCTCATGGTTTGCATTGGACAAGGTTGCATGCTATCGGCATGTGCTGAAGCTTTCTACATTACTTTTCATATGGGTGCAGGAAATTGCGTCGAATCGGCACTCATGATACTATCTATGCCAAGATCAACATGGAGCGGAACGCGCCAGTAGCAGCGCGAATACTTAATACTACCGCGAAATAGACAAGACGGACCCGAAGCCACCAAGACGGTCAGAGGCACCAGCGGTGTTTATCTTGCTTATGCTCCGGCTAGACGATTCGCACTTGAAATCCGATGCCTAATGCCCTCAATCCCAGACGTACTGTACTGTCTAGGCAAGCCGCCGCCAGTCCGTCTTCTGGTCCGTCCAGCTGCTGTCCATATCCGCGACATCACCGGAGAGAGTTGTTGTGGCGAGAGACAGACCCCTCAGATAAGAGCCTGGCTGTTGTCCGTCAGCAGAGCATCACCTCGTCCCTGGGGGCTCATCCGCGAGTGCTCTCTTTGACCTAGGTGTTCTTGTTTTCCGCGACCGTGCTGCCACGGCGATGATGCTGATGATGCAGGTGTCAATCAGTGAGCACATTCCGTAGAGAGCCGTGCCGCCATGTAGTTAGTTGGTGGCCGCATGGGCAATGCGCTAACCCTTGATTCTGTTTGGGCCTTGATTGCTTTAGCGAGGGGTCCGGCATGACGTAGGGAGCAGCGTCATTTCAGGGATGCCTCCGCACCCAGATCGAAGGCTAAGTGGGCAGAGTGATCACTAGACGTCCTCCCATTGGCCCAGTCGGCAAGACAATTCCCTGATGTGTCAAGGTCCCCCTGGCTATGGACGTCAACATGCTCGCAGCCCAATCGTCATCTCGCTGTCCTTTCCTATTTTTCTTTGTTCCCATCCCCCATTCGGTGTGCACCTTTGCTTTGCTGGGCACAGCCAAAATCGCATCCTCTGTTCCCGTTTGAACACATACCCTCACGAATTGACTCTGAATACGTAGACGGAAATAAAGATCGTCGCCGCGTGCCCGCCCCGCTCTGCCGCTCTATGTATATACTCTATCCGCGTCCTATCTTATGATTCCGCAGTATATGCTAGTAGTAGCCTCATACGTAGCATGTGTGAGGCTCTGTGACGCAGCCGTCCGTTAGAATTCGACTTTCCTACACGATTTGGAAGACGTAGCCTTGCTACACACGTAGCCTTCTATCCCGATCCAGACAGTCATGGCACTGCCAATGTAAGAGTTCCAGCGGCCATACGCCGAGTACACCGGTTGACCGGAGCCTGGTGCGTTCTGAACTGTTTGTCGAATTGCTCCATCGCTACGGCTACTGATTGAGCACATACAGCACTACCCCGCTGTCTATCCTACGCCCATGCGTGCGCCATGACGAGGGCGCCGTCATTATGTATCGAAATGGTGGTGGTGCGGGCACATCAATAAGACGCCGTTGGCCAGCTAACAGTGCATCACATCCTCAGTCCTGTCGATCTTCGTTGAATCGGCTATTTCCGTCCCCAATCACATCTGACCCCCATGTTCTTTCGGGACGGTTCGTCTACGAACGGTCATTATGAGCTCCAGCTCCAGTGAATAGCATTCGCTATCACCCTATCACTGCTATCTCTTAGCAGACAATGCGCGCTGCGCGCTCTTGGCTGCCATACAGTAATACAACATGCTGGAGAAACACGTGCGCAAGCTAAAGAGCCGGAGCGAAGTCTCCGCAGAGAGGTGATTAATCGGTTAAGAATTCTTAGGTTGCAGCTATCAGCCTCTTGGACTCATGGACCTGGATGACTTTGCACACAGATGTCGACAGGCCTTGTGCGGAGCGCTGTGGGGGTTTACCACTCTCCTGGCCATTGGCGACCAAACAGTAACTCAAACATATTCTGGTGGACTGGCATATTCCCATGCCTTCACATCAATTCCGCATGGCAGCCGGCGTTCAGGAGTTGGTAGCAATGCCATGTCCGCCCTTGGCGGCTTCTGTGCCCCTCCAACCCTCCCCGTGCGGCTTCTGGCTGCCCCACTGAAGAATGGGCGTCAACCAAGGCAAAATGCTAACTGACTCGAGATACCCATGGGGAACCGGCATCAAGCGAGATTGCTATATCAAAACTCAATTATCCCCCGTCTCCTTTATATGAACTTCTATCTGATTCCGTTTGCGAATCTCGTACTTGCCAGCAGGATTGCAAAGCATCTCGAGTTGATTCTCTCTCACGAACGAGAGCTTGCGTCCCGCCAAATGGACCCTGAATTTCGGCCGCTCGGCTCAATGGTCCCCCGCACTTGGGATGGGAAATTACTTCGCACCACACCGCTGCACTCGCTTTTCATCGAGCCAGTACGGGAAAAAAACCAAATTCATGCCTGAAATTCGATAGGCTCACAAGCACAGCCAAGTGCGCACCTCCTTTTCGGGGTCCCCTCTTGTCAGTGATGGGTGCCAGATCTGTCTGGGTCTCTGGGTCTCTGGGTCTTTGGGTCCCATTTAGCCACGGCCTGCCCGACTCGCGGGCAACGGGTCTAGAATCGGATGTAACTTTCCCTATGTGGTGAACACAATGCCGAGCTGCACCACATACCACGCCAAATGACCGCCGCAACACATTCGGTGCCTGCCTACTGGGCTTGACCGCCTTGCCTTCAGGTCGTCGTCTCCCTGTCCGCCGAACCTCTGGACCCTTCTTTTCCCTGTCGACCTGTAGTCTATGCCATGCTCACGATATGTAAAATATATGCAAGCCTGACCGGTTTCCCAATCTGATTAGTCGGCTGCAACGCTTCTGCAGCGCAGCATGCATATGGTGGGATGATGTGCCTTGAATTGGCGGAGTTAACGGATACCTAGCGGCGTAGCGGATGATTCTCGGGGAATATTCTAGGCGGCTCGCCCTCATCACCAAACCGTAGCGACTGGCAATTGATTGGGCTCAGGCTGCTAAGCCCAACTTCGAGGTTGGATCGCGCTTGAAGGGATATGCATATCCCAATTGTGATATTGTTCTTAATGTGGTTAGCATTGCCCAGAATCCAGATCTAATGTCCAAAAATCAGGGTTCGTCCGAGCTTCATCCAACCTGGTGTATGTATTCGTTCAACCCCTGACCACCTTGTGGCGTGATTGGATGCCAACGACCACGATCATATTACCGCTCACATGGAATAAGATCATCCATGTTGCCGTTAATGTAGCCGCAAATCAAGATGTAAAAAGACGAAAGCTTGATTGTTGAACAATCAACAAAAAGCTGATTCAGAGACTGATGTCACTGAAGATGTTGCAGGTCCGCCTGGGGCTCGAACCCAGAATCTCCTGATAACCGATGATCGTAGTCAGACGCCTTACCATTGGGCCAACGGACCGTTTTTGATTGAGAGAGTGTTAACTATGACAGGATATGACCAGAACTATGTGTCTAGTCCGTGGCTGGGCACATGAAGCGAGAAAGGACGCAGTTGTGCTGGTGGGTGACGAAGTTCTGGTGTGCTATATGAAGTTTTCCGGGTCAGTTTTAAGTTGAGAAGGTTCAACCTTGGTGGTGAAAGTGGATCGTGATCAGAGGGTGACAGGGATATGCCAAGTAGATGATATGGATCTAGGCTGGCGGGTTGGCAGTTGACATATCTCTACTGTTGTCCCAATTTCGACACGAGGAGCTATTGAGTACGAGATACATCTAAAGATAACGTCCCAAGTGTCTATTACGCTCAAATACACGAGACATGGTCGTCAAGAGCAATAATGTAAGGGTAATTGAAATACTGTGCTAGTCAACAGGTCTGGTCCAACTACACGTAGATGTCCTCCCAGAAAGCAACCCAGCGGTGTTATCGGATTTTTTCTGATATAGCTGGGTATGCAATGATCTGGGATGCTTTCGGTGAATTCAGTTGTGGCCGAAAGAGCCATTCTGTTACTTTGACCCCTGAGCCACCTTGGTCTACGAGTCTCTCGATATGCAGCTCGTATCATCCCTCGGTGGAGGGTTTGGGTGAACGAACTATCAATACTAGGAACACACAATCAGTTCTAAGCGAATCTCGCAGCAATAAATTCTCAGCAAGCAAGACTGCTCTCACGGGTTGCCATGAAATGGAGGTGGGTGTATTTGATATGATGGAAGAACTTGCGTTATAGGACCTATACAAAGCAGTGATATTCAGATGATATATCTTGCTTATCAATGTACACTATTTTTCTACCAAGACTTGATGGAAAAAGATCAGCGGCATACCCGAGTAATCAACTATCGACTGCACTTAGACGAAACTTGTGGTATGGTCTCTAGGGGCTTGATGCTAGCACGGGCTTATCATGTGTAAAAAGGGGTGGACTGAGGGTATCAATCCCTTAAGGCATTTTCACAACCCAAGAAAGAAGCTCGCGGACCTGTAATGACTTCTAGCCACCGTCATACAAATAATAAAACAGGAATCAACTTGGAAAAATATTGGTACTGAACACAGACCCTCGACCTTGACCACAAATCACAAAAGTCTAAATAGTCCCAAACAACTTTTCGTAGTGCGAGGTGTTCCTGGCCTCAAGTTTATACAGAGGAATGAGAAGACTGATGCTATGCTTCTTTGGATTTGATATAGTACGTGAAGGACTTGTAAGTCTGGAGATAAGGGGCATACATCAGTTGTGATGATCTAGGCAATTCGACATTGAACCCGTGGCTACCATATTCCTGAAATATAGGAGACTTGGGTCAGAGATAGTAACCTTGATTACCAAATGTAAGCTGGCATGGAGTGCAAAAGGCTTAAATGTAATTTGTCATCTACCCCGAATAGGCTGAGAAGAGACGGACGCAGTTGGGGTGCCTCAAAATGATCACACACAGCAGTGTTATCATTTCGGACACCGATGTCTTCCAATATAAATCGGTGCTATGCTCCAGCTGGTTGTGTAACAGATAGCCAATGAGCCACACAGATTTTATGAAGGAAAGATTCCAGGCCAGTCTATGGGTATGGATGGCATTCATCTGCCTTGGATCTGCGAATGTGCTCAATTTGGGAGCTTCAGTCATCAACGAAGCCACGCCACGAGTTTAAAACAGTTGTTTTGGTAATGATGGCAATTCGAGAATAACTCTCAAGTCGCTCAAGATCTAGGCAATGTATTAAGCCTTGTGTATCCAGACCTCTTGTGCGTGTGTGCCCAATAAAGCAGAGCCGCACTTGTATCGGAAACAGGGGTTGTGGTTGTGACAAGCGAACCGACGCCTCGGCACTCCACTAGTGCTTCATTCGCATGTTCTGATAGGCTGATCACATCAGGCGCCAGGCCTTCCCCACCAGTCTTTGCGCTTCCGATTCCCGAAAGACAGCATCGCCACGTCAATTGTAACCAGATTGAAGCTGCAACTTCTTGTCAATCTGTCATCGCAACGTTTCGCGACACGTTGCCTTTACTTCTTCTATAACATTGACGACATGTCCGAATCTAGGTGACCGATACCTGACCTCGTCGTTACCTATTTTCTTGCTCTAGCTCGCGCGCGCACGATCGATCCGTTAAATCCACAAAATGGCGAGCACCGCATCCAACTCGACAAGCTACAAGCAGCTGAAGGAAGACTTTGTGTCGAACCTTTCCGGCGGCGAAGCTTCCGAAGTCAACTACGTAACCGCCGTCAGCTTCATAGCGATATTGCTTTGGTCCGTCCTGCAGTCCCGACAATCCTTCTTCAAGTCCTACGGCCCGCTGGCCCTCCTCGTCGATTTTATCCTCAGCGTGTGCGCCTTCCTGCTCGCCATCACCATATACGCGGACAAGCCGCTCTTGCTGTCGGGTCTGATCCTAGCGCCGGCGATCTTCATCTATGCCTTGCCGACCAACCTCGCTGCGCCCAAGAAGAAGCCGAAGCTGCCGCCGACTGCGCAGTCCAAGAACAAGAATGGGAAAGATGCGGCCGGAGCGTCGAGCCGTGGCGAGCCAAGCGTGCTCTCGGTCAAGCCCTTCCTCACCCACTACCGCGGGTCTCTGATGATCATGACGTGCCTGGCCATTCTGGCAGTGGACTTCCGTCTGTTCCCGCGGCGCTTCGCCAAGGTCGAGACATGGGGCACCTCCCTGATGGACGGTGGTGTCGGCAGCTTCGTCTTCTCCGCCGGCGTCGTCGGCGCGAGACCACTGCTGAAGGAGCGCGCCACAGGGCGCACCACTCCCTTGGCCCGGCGACTCCTGGACTCCATGCGCCATTCTCTGCCCTTGCTGGTCCTGGGTGTCATTCGACTACTGAGCGTCAAGGGCTTGGATTACGCAGAACATGTGTCCGAGTACGGCGTGCACTGGAACTTTTTCTTCACTCTGGGCCTCCTCCCGCCGTTTGTGGCTCTGTTCCAGAGTGTGCTCAAATACGTGCCCAGTTACGCCGCCATTTCCATCCTGCTGGGCGTCATCTACCAAATGGTACTGGAAAGTACTGACCTGAAGGCCTACATCCTCCTCGCCCCGCGAACGGATCTGTTGTCCAAGAACCGCGAGGGTATATGCAGCTTCGTTGGATACCTGGCCATTTTCCTGGCCGGCCAGGATGCGGGCATGTACATGCTGCCTCGCAAGATCAACGCGAAGGCATCGAGCCCGGGCGCCCAGAGGAACTCTCTACTGTTCGTCATGGCGGTCTGGACGGGCATCTGGGCGGCACTGTACTACTTGGTGACCAACCCCGTCCGCGGCGCCGGCCTTGACGTCTCGCGCCGCCTGGCCAATCTGCCGTACATCCTCTGGGTGGCGGCGACCAACAACGTGACGATCCTGGCGTTCTGCGCCATCGACAGCTTCTGCTTCCCGGCCTTCTACAACGCCCAGGATGCCCGGACGGAGCGCGAGGCCTACCTGACGGCCACGAGCCGCATCCTGCGCGCCTACAACCGCAACGGCCTCGCCGTGTTTCTTCTCGCGAACTTGCTGACAGGCCTGGTCAACTTAACGGTGCCGACGCTGCACGTGGGGCCGCTGGCTACGATGGGGATCCTCTTGGGATATGCGGCTATGGTGACCGGCGTCGCGTTGGGCTTGGATTACATGGATATCAGCATCAAGTTATAATGATGACTTGTTGTTGAAAAACAGCAATATAAATGCAATACGATTACACATTACCTATCTGCTACTTGACCGTCTAAAGGGCCTTCCTCAATGCAGCCAGTACGGAGGACTGATGCAATGCCATGTTGATATTATCCTTATAATGCCAACGTCGGTCTTACTACAAGCGTGATAGGGGTAGCCCGAGATGTTCCCAAAACCTCGACCTTGGCGGACCAACTCCTCACCGGATCCTTTCGTCTTATATATGGCTGGATTGCACTGTATCTACTGTCCTATATTTCGTGGCTTTCTAGATACTTACGCCTGAGCATACTTCCGGGACATTGCGAGGGAAAGGGGCCGGATCCCTTCCCCAGTCCGGATAGGGGTCTTCAGTTGAGCATGGTATTAGTTGCCTATTAGCCAGTCACTTGTTGCTCAGTCATACGATTGCTTATGGGCCGTAGACAGTCACATGAGCCAACATGGTGATTATAGATCAGAAGCGGCCCTCGTTCCAAGCCCGCCGTTGAGCTCCTAGGTCGTCGTCTCGAAGGAACAAACAGCAGCCGAGGTAGTTGGGCCAGGAGAGGCCATTTGGATGGATGCCAAGATGATTTACCAGCAAAAGGACAGAGCGAGCATCCTCGCAGATGGTAAGAATTATCATCTTGATGAAACCTGCTTCCATCCACCCGACGATGTCTATTCCTCAGAAACGCAAGGCGTCTAGCTACATCCACCTACAAGCGCCAAGCGGGCTGCACCCGAGGAAACGATCACGCACGTATACGTTACAGATGCCGCCTTTTTGTATTGCCAACACATACGTTTCCGAACCCGAATCGATTGACTCGTAGCAGATTGGACCAGCAAAAGAAAGGAAAGAAGCAGGGAGAGCTGCATGCAGGCAAGTTGTATGGCATGCATTACAGGTAGGTTATGGACCTATGTATGTCGGCCAAGGGACGGGCGGTATCGGTTCAGTGTCATCCTGCTTTGTTGTAATAAACGCCCAGGTTCCCTACATACATACACGCCTATTTCTAGGCTGACGTTGTTTCCTTTTCTGAGACAATTGATAAAAGAAGATGCAGCCATTCCTGCTTCATTACCTGCACCCGCCCGTTCCCCGGTAAGCTGAATAGCTATACATACCTACTTACCCAGCAACGATCCCCCCTCGGCTTCCATGTCAGCCGGAATTGAAGAAAGCTCAAAAAATTAATTGATACTCCCAATCGGGAAGGGGGGTCAGCTTCAGCACTGCCAGGACCCGTATCATCCCTCTCCCAAGACCTATAGTTGGTGTAGGACGAGGACGGCGAGCGGCAGGTTTGGCTGTACGCTGGGAGTGTCAAATTATATTAGGCAGGCATCAGGCGGTGATAGGGCAGAATTCAACTAGGCATATCACAAGCAGCACTGGAGCATTCATTGATGATGATACGAAAATAGACACACGAGCACACACAGTGTGGTGGCAGGAAAGACAGACAGGCAGAAAGGCTGGTCGAGCGATGCACGCCGGGGGACGGGGAACAGACACGCGAGAATCATAAAAAGAAACACATGCGCTCTTCCCGTCTACTACCGATTCAGCTTCGTGCATGCATAAAGGAGGTGGTGCTTAGCAGAACACACCACTCCAGCAGGGGCCACCGGGCTGATGGGCAGAGAGAATAAACGAGATATCGCTTTCTGCTGATGTGCAAGAGATAGAGAGGGAGACATATGGCTTGGTGCATGTGGACGTTACATCACTCCTGCGTTGAGTTTGGAGACGGCATGAACTTCATGCTGGACGAGGGCATGGGAAACCTTGGGGCCATCGACGAAGCTCCGGCATCAAGCGCCGTGTGCCCGCGGTTGAGTTGAATTCGACTGTGTGTGTGTGTTCGCGCGGGTGAATGCGGGCATTGCTGCGGGCATTGAAGCAGGAAATCCCCACAGAAGGACGATCTCTCGCGGTTATTTCAATCAACCTTGTACACAGTCCAGTTTGTTTATAAAGTATCAAGTGTCTGTCTGGAGGCCGTGGGAAATCAGAGAGCTTCCCATCGCAATTTGTTTGTTCTCGAAGTTCGGCTCGGTGGAACCACATGTTTCATGCAAGGATGGACCTGCAGATTTAAGGATTGCCGGGGTTGGTAGTGGGGGTGATGTTTGTGATGCCATGAATAAGCTGGAGACTTTTGTGCCAGGAACATGGCGGTTAGGTTAGTTAGTCTATTCCTCTAGCCGACGGCGCGTCCTGTGTGTGTGTGTGTGTGTGTGTGTGTTCATTCATGCCGAATCGGAGAGAAGAGCAGGTTGGGGGGAGATCTTGATCCATTCCAGGGCATATCGGCAAAGGAGGGAAAAGAAAGCTCCTTGATCCCGGCTTTGCGTTTCGTCGGAGAACACACGGGCTCTAGAAGTGTTCTGGTGCCTTGGAAGGGAGGGCTGAAAGGGCTCACATCCTAGATCCCGAGAATGGAAACCCCGTCAGCCGTCATCTCCGGCGTCAATGCGAGATTGAGGATACATATTGGTATGATGATGGTTGGGGAAGAGGGCTGCATCACCACGTTGTAAAGTGGTATCAACAGCTGACAAGTAGCCTCTTTTAGGAGGTCATGGCACGGTGGAAAAAGCAGGTTATTTAGTAGGAGCGAAAATGAAGTCTTCCCCATTCGGAGGACCATTTGCGAATTCGGGTAGTCTTTTGGCCTTTTATCGATTGGTTCTTTTTACAATGCTTGGGCTGGCTGAAGAAAAGTGTCACTGGTTATGCCGTGCCGAGTCTTGCTGGCTTGCCCACGTGGTGTAGGGTCGTGGCATGCCATTGGAGCTGACGGCTTTTGCCCTATCAGCTGGGAAGTAACACACCTTCACTCCCGAGGGAAGCGAAACAGCGATGCTGTGGCTGTGCCAAGTACAAGGTTGACGACCATGGTGATCTGTTTACAAGTCGCAATATAGCAAGAAACATGGAGTTGCAAGCTATCTTGAGAATTTGCGGACGGTCAATGCGTAGAAGACGGATATCAACCTCATGTCTCATAAAGGGACGCGTCAGATCCAAGACCAGCACGCCAACGTCAAGTCGACAACGACCGTGCAGGATTGGAAGCAGCTGTGATGACATAAGCTGACATGACAGGCATGTGGCCCAGAGACATTGGATGAGGCACAGATCTTGTATCAATGCCTGAACCATGGGCGGACAAGAGGATACCGGCCTTGCTTCTGCAGCTCATCACCATCAGCAGCCGCCGCTGGCTTTTTTTCTTTCATTTTTATTCTGTGTATCCGGAAGTAGGTAATCTACATCGGCATGTAGTTCAGATAGGAGCGGTAGTTTTAGTTGGCAATTCAAACAAGATGACGGAGACCCCAGCCACTTCTTTCGGCGTCTCCAGAAACGCCAAGCAGCTAAAACCTCCTAAAAGTAATGTTCCTGGGCGGCTTTTGCAGTGAATGCCCTTGTTCAACATCGAACCGCCCACCCAGTGGAGCGGATATGGAGATGGAATGCATCCGTGCCATTACTCCGTATCGTACATAGTAGTAGTTGTAGGCAACTTCACCAACATGATGTTCGGAACATCGCAGTCATGATGAGTTCCGGTCAAGCCTATGGCATAAACAGTCTCTGCAAGCGCGTTTGTCAACATCAACAAAAGAGACAGATGCGTGTCAGACAGACTCTGAGGCCCGTCCGAGCTTGACTTCCGGGAAGAGTAATTGCCATCTCGAGATTGTCTAGGCTGTCAGGTGCATCGGGATCGCTGGACTTTGTACGCCACAGGGTCGCGGAGGGTTGGGTTAAGCTTCCAATGTGGTCGGAGAGTCTTTTGCCCCAGAGTCATTCCAGACCTTTTTGTTTCTCGACTTTATTATTAGGTTCTCGGCCGTGGCAATGATGGGCACATGGCTAGAGTAATGTGTCTCATATATCATTTCATGTATCACGGTTGGCACCATTGGTCCGTGTACGGATAATGGAGGATTCGGTGCCTGGTTGTCGTCTTATCCCAAGGAGACGGTGACGACATGGCCCTTCAACTGAGCGAGAGGCGACGTCTCTTGATTCTTTTCCCCTCTAGCTGCTGTTGAGTCCCGGGGCGAGGAGACAAGATAATAAGGAAAACACCGTTCATCGGGGCAAAGTCTATAGGCAGGCAGTTCATGATGAAGGCCTGTTGCTTCTGTGAAGGCGCCCAGAGTTTAATAGCGTCGAGCCTTTCTCTCTCGATCCAAAGCCAGGGCGGAACATCAACAAGGTGCGACTAGTTTAATGGCGTGTGCAGTGTGCTGATGCATAGACGAAGAAGACAGACCAGATCATGTGGACTCGGCCATGCGAAACATGGGACTTTGGAGGGGTGTCGCATACAAAAGTAAAGTGCAAGTAGAATGAGCGGTTTGATTAGTTGATCGATTGAGACGAGGTGCAATGGAAGATGGAATGAGTGTAAGACAACAGGGCCTACTCTGGCTACCGCGGGGCATTCTTTTTTTTTTTTCTGCCGCTTGTCCTTTGGCTCTCTGCCCGGTCTTGCGCTTTTCCCGATCTAAAAAAGTAGCGGCCGATGTGAAGGGAATTGTGATTGATGCCGTGGATGCCGTGGATGCCATGGTAAATAGTAGCTTGCCGTGAGTCGTGCGCGACTTTGATGTTTCTTGTCTGGTGCGGTACCTGCATCATGATCAATGCCATCTGTCAATCTCATTCGAGCATCCATGTCGACTGGAGACCTGGATACTGTACGAGCGGACCCCACCATCTGTAGTTCATTCTATGGCTACCTAGTCAGCACATCCAGTGCTCCGTATATTCTGTTATCAAATTCGCATCTTTGCCCATTAGGGGCCCTTTTAGGGGTATTAACCGCTCCGTACAGCCGTAAGCATTCTTTTGACCCACGGATCTTGTCCGCTATCCGACCACGATGATGAGCAAATGCAATAAAATCGTCGTCAGTCAACGGCTATGGCCCATCGTAAACGCGCCTAGTGCTAAATCTATCACAGACCGCGCGCCGTCTCGGGTACGACGGTACATACACACTACTACATGCAGTTGCAGTGGTAGTCGCAGCAGTAGTCGCAGCAGTGGCAGTCGCAGGTGCAGGCGGGCAGGCTCTCCCCTGCAGAAGCTCCCAGGATGGTCAAGGGCGGCCAAGGGTGGTCAAGGATGGTCGAACCGTTTTAGGTAGTGGACTGATCAGTCAGGGCCGGACAGGGCCATTTTGCTGGGCTCGGGTACCGAGCTACATGAGAAAGAGCATTTGCCCATCCATAAACACCCAGATATGATAATTTCCCTAAACCCACCTTGTCCAGGATTGTCTCTTGTAGGTTGCAGTGGTCTAGGAACTTGATACTTGGCTTTGATAGAATGAATGGGGGTGACCCAGCCCGTCTCGCCGTGTTTTCTTCTTCCTCGTCTCTTCTTCCACGGTAAAATCAAGTACTGCCTGGAGACTGTGCTGTCTTGGAACAACCCTCCGCCCCTCGGTACGGAGTACAGTGAGCACTCTCCGTACAGTAGCAGGTCGTTTTGTTTAGTTCCGCCAGTGGGTTGGACCAGCATCGTAGATACATTAGATAGATAGATATCCTCACCACGCCCGCCGCCTGATAATCCCACCCGACCTTGGCTCTCCTGCCTTCCCTATCCCACCTCCAATACCACCATCGCAACGCCAACGCAACGTCTGCGTTCGCTGCCTCTGGTCGGTCCGCCATCTTTTTTCTTGTTTTTCCCACAACAAGACGAGCAAAGGCCCAGCATCGTCGAGTCCCACGGGAACATCACTGAGGAGCACGGGGGATTAATCCATCCAACAAACGGGTACGTCTGACTGTTATTGACCACTGAAGGAGGCGAGCGAGCGGGCGGACGAGCAGCAAGTCTGCACATTCCAGCCTGTACGAGCAGAGCTGGACATGCATGTGTGTGTGTGTGTTGATAAATCCATGCCAAGGCGAGATCGTCCGAATCCCTCCCCAGCTGCTCTGTCCCAATATCCCCATATTCCCCCTTCAAGATGCTGTCAGTTTCAGCAGCAAATTTGTCTTATGAAAAGTCGCATGTTATTTCCGAGTTGGTTGCCAGATGCGCACTTTCCACCCAACCCTCCTTTTGTCTAATAACTTTCCCTGCGATAATTCATCTGGCTTCCAGCATTTTTGCCTTGTTTGCGGTACATAGACGTCAGGTCGCATGTTGCCGACGGTATCTAACAGAGAAGACTGGCTGACGGGCGTAGAAAACCAAGGGAAGCCCGAACGGAGACCAACACTAACGCCAAACCCACCCCATTTGCCAGTCCAGCACCAGCACCAGCAGCAGTACCTTTTTGATGCAAGAAGCTCGACCTGAGCGCCCCTTAATATTAATAAAACCGCTACTGCTGGCAACAACCCCCCAAAACATCAACACAACCACCCTGCGCCTCTCGAAATCCAGTAACCAAGAGGGCATTTCGGGAGATCGACAGACTGGGACTTTTCTTTTTACTCTCATTTTTGTCTCTCAATTGCAGTTGTCTTGTCGGCGACCTGAGCCATTCCCAGTGCCTGCCCGTCTCTTTTCGAGCGCCTGGTTCGGCTCCTGTGAATAGATTCTCACCGTCCACTGCAGACCTGAATTCCAAACGCGCTACTTTCGACGCCGGTGCCAGCACGTCTCATTTCGGCCATTCCAGTTTCTCGACACACGCGCAACGCCTTACCCACGGACGCACACTCGAGACTCGTCGACCAAATTGGCGGTCTATGATTCCGTTAGGCCACAATTGAAATACACCGTCGACGACGCCCTCGGAAAAAGCACAATTTCGCCCACCACGTCGGTTCCCGGTTCCCGGTCCATCTCACCTTTTCGTCACTACAGGCTAGGCGAGACCTCTGCTCTGCTTCGCTGGAGACTGACGCAGGGCGTTCCTTGTTGTCCCAGACGGAATAATTGGGGAATCTCCCTTTGGGCACCCAAACAACAAGCCAGACGCGACCAGTAATTAGACCTCCGCCTCGCATCACCTCTGCATAATGCTATGCTGAACCGGATCATTGGACCATCGCGAATAAGCAAATCACCTTCATTGGCTCCCGACCGCACGTTCTTGCATTTCCCGACAACAACTGGCCTTGGGCAAGCGGAGGGCGAGAGAAGAAAAAAACACCAGCCCAATCAACATTGGCCCAATCCAGGACCATTTTCAAACTACCCGTTTTCATTCGTTTATTTTCACCCATCGCCAAAACATATGCCAGGCCGTTTCCTTTGAACCCTGACGCCAACTGCCTTTACTCACCTATCTTTGGGGTACCAACTTCGCGAGACGGACCTGACTGGGCATTTGAGTTTTCGTTCCAAGTTCTGGCTTAACGGTCTTCCACCTAGCCAAAGTCTGACCTGCCCGAAGCAGAGGCAGCGCGATTGTCTGATTTAATCATCCAAATCAGCGAGTAAGCAGTAATCGTCTTCAGGCGACCGACTCCCTGTTTCTTTCTCTTTCTCCTTCGATCGTTTCGCTGTTGAGGCTATTCGCATTTGCATCAACCATCGAAAATCGAACACCAAAAAAAGAACACCGAAGCCATCTCAGGGCAATAATCCCTGATCCTAGGACATCCCGGATCCCCGGGTGCCAACCCAACTTCCTGCGCGTCCTTCGCGTGGAAGATGTCGTCTGCTGCACTGCAGCCCGCTCCACATCAACCGACGTCTCTGAACTCGCATCCTTCCGGCCAGGAGGGCTATTATGCGAGAGAGAACCTTCCCTCCGCCTCCCCTGCATCGTCGAAACGTCCTTCTCGAAGGCCGAGCGGAAACAGCACCGGCTACCCCGACCAACAACAGTCCTCACCAATGACTTCCCGTACAGCAATGGCTTCGCCAGTCCCCGTGGCTGCAGTCGAATACCAGCACTCCCCTCCTAATAATCGCCGCCGACACGAACCGCCGACCGCACCCCCGCGAACCTCCTCTACACAACACAGCAGCTCTCGGAGAGCTGCACGCGCAGAAGAAAGAGCCTCTTCTTCCTCCAGGGCTCCCAATGGAGAGGCCAGTAATAGCCGACACGGCCAGAATGGGTACGATGACTCCAGAAGCCGCCGCACACCGCAAGAAACGCCCAGAGGCCGACAAGACTCGGCCACGATTTCGACAGCAATGCCGATTCGCACCAACCCCACATCGTCGACACGGAGCTCATCGAAACAGCCTTCCCGTGAGGCAAGCGAGGTATTGAACCAGATCGTCGTTTCGCAGCCAGAAGTAGATCTGGAAAGAGAACGGGAGCGACAGGAAGAAGCCCATGCGCTTGCGGCAGCCTCGGCGCAGGACGACTACGACGATGCCATTCCCCCGCCGATAGTTGCCTCTCGAGATGCACCAGAGGAGCCATCCAGGCGAGGTGGCCGAAGCCGCCACGACCATTCCAAGAGGGAAAAGGCTACCAAGTTTGGCGACTATTATCTGGGAAGCACTATCGGAGAGGGAGAGTTTGGTAAAGTAAAATTAGGTTGGAAACAAGACGGCGGCGTACAGGTGCGTGCTCACTGACCTCCCTGGCAAATTATGTGTGGCTAACATGTTTTCCACCCACAGGTCGCCATTAAGCTTATTCGCCGCGACAGCGTGGGAAGCAACCCGTCCAGGCTCAACAAGATCTACCGGGAGGTGTCGATTCTTCGCGGTGTCTCGCATCCCAACATCGTCAGGCTACACGAAATGTCGGAGACGGAGCGTCATATTGGAATTGTTCTGGAGTACGCCTCCGGAGGTGAGCTTTTTGACTACATCCTGAACCATCGCTACCTGAAGGACAACGCCGCCCGAAGATTATTCGCACAGCTGGTGTCGGGCGTGGGGTACCTGCATAAGAAGGGTATTGTCCATCGTGATTTGAAGCTCGAGAACTTGCTGTTGGACCGCAACAGGAACATCATCATTACCGATTTCGGATTTGCCAACACCTTCGACGCGAATGATGAATTAACAGAACAGGAAGAGTTGGGACTCGGCGATCGCGACTTTGTCAAGAGCACTGGGCTGGACAAGACGAAACCCAATGGTCTGCGGAGAGGCGATCTGATGCAGACCAGCTGTGGTAGTCCTTGTTATGCCGCACCAGAGCTCGTGGTCAGCGATTCGCTGTACACGGGACGGAAGGTTGACGTGTGGAGCTGTGGTGTTATTCTCTACGCCATGCTCGCGGGTTACCTGCCCTTCGACGACGATCCAGCGAACCCGGAAGGCGACAACATCAACTTGCTCTACAAGTACATTGTTAACACCCCTTTGACCTTCCCCGAGTACGTCACTCCGCACGCCCGAGATCTCTTGCGCCGCATACTGGTGCCCAGCCCCCGGAAAAGAGCCGATCTCTTCGAAGTGGCCAGGCACAGCTGGCTGGCCGAATACGCACATGTGGTGGAACTCATCACCAGCACTACCACCACGACAAGCGAGATTCAAAACACCACTGTGCCCGACGAAGACGAAGCGGGAGGTCTGGCCCGAAGCGCCTCCGTTCGCGAGCCCACCAAGCCGAAGCCTCAGTCCACTGCTGTCGGGGACCTCGCGCGGAAACAAGGCCCCGTCGACCCCGAAGAAGCGCAAGCGTACACGAAGACGCCAAAGGACAACAAGCGCCGTACTGTCCAGGTCGAATATGTTGCCCCCACCACACAGACGCAGCGCGGTGGCGAGGCCAGCCAGGCTTCTCCCCGCGGAAAGGGCACTAAAGCTCGTTCCTCTAGCCAAGGACCGGTTGAGGTGCACGCTTCTCCCCAGGACAAGCCATTACCTCGGGACCCGCCAGTCACCAAGGATGCATACACCGGATCGCCAAGCCAGAACAGGAGTACGAGGCCACCCAGCGCTCACAGGAACCAGAATGCGCCGGTTGCTCGGCCTCACCGGGAGTCGGCGCGGTCTGCATCCGAGACGGCCTACACGAACGCAGGCGCCTCTGGACATTCGGCACCACGACCAGCCACTCGCGGCTCCATGCACTCGACGGGATCACGACATGGCCTCGGTTCCTCACGGGTCTCGTACGGCCAGCCTATTCCCCCCACGGTTGCCGGAACGAATGCCCAAGGAAGAATGTCGCAGCCAGCAGGCGGAGCCAAGAGCAATGCCATTTCCAACCCAGTGCCCCAGGAAAGCGCAGATTTGGACTTTGGCAGACCGAGTGTCTCCGCCCCTGACAAGTTTGCTCGTGCCTCGGGCTACGAAAACGAGGCAGGCCCACAGCGACAACATACACCGCAATCATCTACCTTTTCCACTGATGCCAAGGGCCATAAGCGATCGAACACTATTGGTGAAATTGGAGGCAAGATATTTGGGCGAAGCGGTTCCCTATTCGGTGGCCGTAAGAAGCGCCCCGAGCAGCAACAAGCGCCGGAGAAGAAGGACAGGAAGTACCCCCCTGTCAGCATGGGTAACATGCCAGTCGAGGGAAGTGGACGGCCTTCGATTGACTCTCGCGCCTCGCGTCGTTCGTTCTCGCAAGCATTGGGTCTCAGCAAGAAGCGTAGTGGCAGCATGTCGGGGTCCCAGGTCTCACTAGAGAAGCCTCTCAACCCTAGGCGCTTCTCTTTGATGAAGGCTATGGGCCTGGCCAGAGATGCCAACACACCGCCGCCCGACTCGCAACCAAACCAGTCGATTCAGGATCCTCAGACGGACGAGTACGGTCGCTATACCGAGCCGCGGATGAGCCCCAGTCATCAGCAGCAATACCTTGCTGATGGCACCTATGACGAGCGTGACTTGGCAGCTCAGCAGCCCGACAGCCCTAGCTTTCACCAGCGCCACGCCTCGTCTTCGAGGCCGAATGCCGTGCCTTCGTACATGCAGCAGGGCGCTGTGCTCAACTCCGGATCCGAATCCTCGGTCGAGCGCACGCATCGGCGGGCGCCCAGCTCTGCGCCCCACCAGGGCGGGTATGAATCCGAGAGCACCGACCCTCGACGGTCTCAGAGCCGCGGGGGCCGTGGCGTCCTCCAGAAGAACAAACGCTTCGTCGACCACTATGACGGCGAAGAGTACGGAAAACATCATGATCACGCCGGCAGTAGTGGCGCCGCGAAGAGAGTGATGGACTTCTTCAGGAGACGAGGCAAGGCTCGCGGCGGCGAAGTCTGATATCCGTGGAGGATGAACCTACACTGAAGCACATGTTGTCGATGTTGGTCCTTACCTCGGCGTCTCCTTTGTTATCGAATCTGCTGTTGTTGCATCGTTGCTGCGAATGAAATACCCCTGGAATTCGACGAAGTTGATGACTGGTTTTCCATCGATACATCTATATCCCACACATACGGCATTGTAATATGAATTGTTTTCGGGCAGCGTTTACTCTCCCATCCAACTTCTACGTCACAAGCCTAATGCATGCTGGTTTTTCCCCGTCGTTATACCAGCCCCCTCCATATCCCTACGCCACTATCGAACATCGGCTATAATCACCCATGCAGCGGCTGCGACGAGAATCCGAGACAACGGCCGCATTACTTTCATGTCCGATTAATGATCAGATGACATGGGGAACCTTTCTTACTACCATTACTTTTCTGCTTCTTCTTTTTATTCCTTCTTGTCTCGAAATCTGTTTTGTGTGGGGTCGAAAGGGAACGGGCGTTCGTTGGGTTGTTGCTTAGAAGACTCGAATTCGAGTCGCGCCATATTTTTTTGCTGGGCCAAGGAGGAGAGAGAGAGAGGGAAGGGAAGAGGGAAGGAAGGTAGCCGTCTGTTTGTCTTCTTTGTTGGCGGAGTAAGAGGGAAACTGGAAATATTGTGTAAACCTGGGGAGATGTTTACTCAGAGTTGGCGGCAACCCCCCTCGACGATCGATTAGAGCACAGGCTCTCGGCTGGAGCTGCTATCTTGTCGTTCTTGACCAAAGACACCAGATTTAATTTGTTAGCATCTAAATCATATCGAACCTTCTTCCTTCTGCAACTTGATCATGTCCGTTCCCTCGATGTGATGAGTCTTTCTTGCTGGCTGCTATGGCTTGCCCTGCGCTTCTTCTGTTGCTCGGATATCATGTCAGTGTTGCTATGTCCCCTTGAACACCACTCTCACCCTTGTCCTCCTCCGCAATAATGAGGTTGGGTATAAGCCATCCGGGCTCCGAGGTCAAGTGAAGGTGATTAGTCAAGGGATCAAGCATCATGCAGGTTGACGGCTAGGTCAGCAGTGCGCGTTTATATTATCTTCCACCCCTGTTTACCCCGCCATTGAACGTGCATGCGTGTCAGAGCCGAACGAGCATTTTGTTCTCTTATTTGCCTAAGATGGGCATGATGTGTGGTCGATGGCATTCCCTTTTTAGCAGCATGTTCAAGAGACCTTGGCACAGATGCTCAATTCAACGTCACGCTCTTCCCCTCGCTTCGCTCGTCCTGCATTCCGGGCAACTGAAGCATCCCGCCGAGTGCAACCCACAAGGTCGTCGTGGACTTTGACAGATCCGAGCGCCCGACTGTCCCGCGTCTTGCGAAGCTTTTTTCCGCTACATGGCAGTATGATACATTACTATGTTCGACGCTCACTTGCCGCGCGTGGTCTTGGACGGGGGTCACGGAGTCACGGCGAAAACAAGAAGAGGAGTTGAGAGATTCGGGTCCGATTGACTGGTTTACTGGAAATCCTCGCAACTGGGAAGTGGTTCAAGAATCAATATTGCGGTGTATTATTACCGAGACCCAAAAGGGCAATGGGATCATGCTGGGAGGGGGGTTGACATTGATTGGCCTGCTTCCGAAGGTCCACCAATCTGCACGATCGAAATACTCCGCAAGTCCTACATGTAAAGGATTCGTTTGATATAGTATGTATGCACCAACATTGCGACCTCCCCTTTGCAGATGCAAGTGTACCGCATGCAGCTCATCTGTCAGCGATTGGAAATCCGAATCCTCTGCGGCACAACAGATGACATGGCCCGCCAAGATGTCGCTATCAACAAACTCTCCGAACCGACGGGCGCCCATCCCCTACAAATAGCCGCGGCATGATCGTCCTCGAGTCTTGCCTTGGTTGGCAGAGGCTTCAGCTCCAACCAGAGCATCTTTTCAGCCCCCAAGCCTGTCTCTTGCGGCAGCTATCGTCTCCACTTGCGTACATAGAACATCATGGCCCGACTTCAGCTGCTCACGGCCACGGCCACGGCCACTCTGGTGGCCGCCGCTCTCGCCCTCGATATCCCCGCCGCGCCCGTCTGGCCCACCGCGGGCCGCTGCACGGACAAGTCGCTGACGATCCCCAGCTGGATCATTACGGACTTCAAGGTCGTTGGCGGTGTCACCACCTTCAAGGTCAATAACCGCGCCTCGGAGAAGACCCCCTATGCGGCTGATGTCGAGTGCACGGCCGCCGGCGTCTGCCAAGGCACCGGTATAGCGGCAGATGCGCTCCGTGAGACCATCTCCAAGGGGCCCGATGGCAACACCGTCATCGGCCTGACCGAGACGTGGGTGTGTGCTGACAGCAGCGACAAGTAAGAAACCCAGCCCCGAGAGGGTATCGAGACATCCAAGCGCTAACCACCTTCACCAGAGTCTTCTTCCAGGCCAGTGGCGAAACCACCATCACGCAGTGTGCCGGAAACGACTGCGTCTCGCCCATCCCGTACCTTGTTACAGGATCACTGAAGCTGCCCTTACCTCTCACACCAGCGCAGCCAACGCCGCCACCGGGCTACAAGGCGCCCACCTGTGCCAATGTTGGCTCGGACCAGTGGACTGTCACCGGAGGTAAGTACTCAGCGAGCTGAGCCGTACTGTCTACGATGCCACACTGGACACTCTGGATGCTGACACGAACACCGAGCAGTTTCATACAAAAACTACGCAAGGGGCCAATGCAAACAGTGGTATCTCGAGGACCGCGTGTGTTTGTCCGACAACAACTTCATATCCAAGGGCCAGTACCTCACCCTCAACGTTACTAATAATGCCATCGAACACGAGGTGGCGTGCTCCTACACCCCCAAATACGACGCTTTCAGCATACCGAGCCCGCTGCGATGCACTGGTGGAAAGTTCAACGAGATCACACTCGACGTATCGTGGTCTGGTGTTGCCCCTGACTTTACTCTGAAGATCGAGGAGCTGTGGTACTGCCTCGAAAACCCAGCAGCCAACATCGAGCCGTGAGTTATCACCATTGCAAGAAAGAAAACGCCTTTCGATACATGACAGTTACTAAATATTTCGTTCTTACAGTACCGCCATCGTAGCTTCGGGAAGCGGATCTATCGCCCTGACCTGCGAGTCGCACCCGGGGATCACGGGCCGCGACGACGACATCGTCACCATTTGCACGGACCCCGCCGAGTCGCACGCTGTGGCCGGGGCTCAGACGGCCAAGACGACGCTGCCGGCCTTCTCGCTCGAGACGGCATATCCCGCGCATGGTGGGTGCACCTACGACAGCGTCGTGAGCCCAACCTTCTACCTGCGCGGTATGTTCTTCGAGACGAAGCCATTCGACGACCCCTCCACCGCCGAGCTTGCCCGCTTCACCTGCGGATTAACGGGCCCCGGATTCGCCGACTACTTCTTCTACGAGAAGGCGCCGCTCTCAGGGGCTGGGGTTAGTGCAGTGTAAGTTGCAAACACGGGAGACGCAAGGAAGCAAACTACTTTGAATCTGTTACTGACCTCCTTTTGCGGCTCTTTAGGTACGATTGCAGCTCGAACAAATGGGAATGCACGTATAGCTTCGACGCGCCCAAGAAGATGCTCACCCTGGACAAGGTGTGGGAATGCAGTGACAAAAACGCCGCCCAACCGTGAGTCTTTCCACCTGTACCCCCTAAATCAAACACCTCCCCATCTCTCCCTCCCCCCAACTGATTTACTAACCATCGAGAGCGGCAGACTGTATTTCAACGGCGAGGGCAGCTACGACTGGAATATGGATCCGTACTCCCAATGCTCGACGCCCAACAAGAACATCTACTGTTACTGGTACGACGACCTCGCGAACCTGCAGCCGGGCGTGCCGTATGGCATCCCCAAGGTCACGGTGGGCTTGGCCAATAGCAAGGCGCCGCAGCGCGAGGGCACGGTTCGCGAGAACGGGACTTGGGGCTTGTTGTTGAATAACTGATGACGAGGAACATAAGGAAAGGAAGGAGAGATGGATGGAAGAACCTGATGATTCAAGCAATGAAGAGGACAGTTACGGTCAGGCTAGGTTTGGAACAATCACCTTCATTTAGGAGGATAAAAGTTATAGTTGTTATAATGCCTTACATAATAATTATAATATTCAAAACTCTTATTGAGTTCACTTAAGCTATGTTATAAGTACAGTATACCTTTGAAGTTTATAATTGTTATAAATAACATGAAGGGGATGACACACTCCAGACCTCTTAAAGTCCAACGACTGTGGCTGGCGCCGTTGGCAGTGTGTGAAGGGACCTGGACCGACCAGGAAATTGTGCTGGAAAGGAAAGTAACACCGCGGTGTTCAAATGCTAGTTATGAATGGGCTACAATACGGGTTTGTAGATTTGTTTCAGATTATATGCATGTAAGATCTGATGAAACCCCATGAGCCTAGCTGGTCTAGTTTGGGGTTCAGCCTTGTGAAGACGTAGGGGTGTTCTTTTCAGGATGATTGAAACAAGGTTATATCAACTACAGGGTCTGCTGATAGACGCGACAGCCCCTTGTTCGAGCCTCCCTCGGTTATATTCCTTCCTTGGGGCTATGAGCTAGCCGACGGTAATGCAACGTCTGATGTTGAAACTCCCAACAGCCCTCGAAGCCAGAGGCATCTATTAGTAAAATTGTAGATGTAAATATAACCGAAAGGTTCCCAGAGAGTTTGGGATTTTTGAAACTATCATTTGCCTCGTGTCTGGCACACAGTTGCATCGTTTTCAACAGTGCTTCCATCTCTCTTGGGCCTCATGCAAAATGGACAAGGCCTACCACCGTGTAAGTATAGACATGTAATTACCCAGCTTGAGAACCTTAGGCAGCTAACCCTGAACCACAGCAACCGCGTGTCTACCTCGACCATTTCATTCGAATACTTCTCAGGAATGCAGGCGCTCCCACCTTATGGTCGGGGAAGGAGCCGCCCAAGGTCATCATTTCTCGGAGCTTGTTCACTGCGCTGTTGCGATGTAGTGTTCACATTATCCCCATCGGCATTACCAGCTTCCTGGTCTGGCTGAATCTTACCGGCTACTTTCTGGGGGATCAGCTAGCCGGTGGCGCGGCCAACCAAGATAGAGATCAATTGCTATTACAGATTGCAGCTAAGATCACGGTCAGTATACGGTCTACTTTTTCCGAGCAGACCCAGCCCGATTGCCAGAGTGGCGTTACTAGTTGCAGCTTTGATGTGAATTGCAATAGGAAATTGCCATGGTGGCGTCCCTCTCGACGGTCGTCATGCATGTGATCCGAGCCGAAGCCTTGTCGAGGCAGGGCATCCCTCTCGGTCTGCTCAGCTCCCCCTTCCGGTTCAACAGCATCAACTACTTTTGGTCCACGGCCTTCCTCTCGAGCGTGACGACACGGCCAAAGCACTCGCTGCGGAGAGTCTCGGTCATACTGCTCATCTTCGGTTGCGGCGTCCTGGCTGTCGTGGTCGGGCCGAGTATCGCCCTCCTGATGATCCCTAACACCGAGAATGCCTGGGCGGCGGGCGGAACCGACTTCTGGCTCGTGGGCACCCACAAAGCCCTGTGGCCGGATGCGATCAACGCGAGCCATGCGGGAGGGGATTTCTGCCTCCACCCACGCGAGGCCAATATCACGGCGGCGCCAATGTTCCAGTCCAGCTGCCCCTGGAACGGCTACACGCAGCTGGCAGAGGGGCTAAAGGATCGCCATTTCGACTGGCAGAGCAACATGACGTTCAACGACGGCGTTGTTAAGCGTCAGTTCACCCGACACCAGGCGGGCGCAGACCTAAAGGAGGGCGAAACGTGGGCTCTCGGACCGCACGTGGCCACCGCGAGCCTTTTGAGGATCATCTCGGACGAGTGGGTCTTGGCCACCCAGAACGCCTCAAGTGCCCAAAGACCCGGCTCGAATAGAAACCTGAAGAACGCCACAACGGGGCTGGGAGAAGCCCGGGTGAGCTCGTGGCTGCCTACTAGCAGGGTGCGATGCTGGTCCGCAACGTTCAAGAATGTTTCATCAACCGGATCGTTCAAGCAAAAGCTGGATGTGAGTGACAAAACGTCTTTTCAAGAAATTGGGGGGCTAGCTAAGTTAATCATATGATTACTCATCTTTGAATCAGTTTCCTGTCCTGCCCGAGTTTGGTAATAGCCCTGAAGGGCCAAGCTACTTGCCAGGCAACTTCTGGAGCGTATCTGCCACGGTCGGGAGGAGGTATAACAGAAAGCCCATTGCTACACATTGGATCGACGTGCCAGCCCCGAATGCCAGCAATCACCTCAGTGCTGCCATCTTAGTCGAGACCTCGTACAACGAGCATGGCGGCAGGCGAGACCTCCAAGTCACCCCTTGTTCGATTGACACCCGTTGGGCCATGGGGACGAATATTGGGTCAGGCCTACCCGAAAGCGACAACATGGTAATCTACGGCTCCTTGAAATTGCCACAGACCAATATATCCTGGGCCCCAGTACCGGGACCCGACTGGCGCTTTGCGTCTGTCGACCGCGCATGGCTCGAGACGCTGTTGCCCCTGATGAACGGGACTCTAGAGCAAGGGTGGACGACGGTGGCCGCCATGTTCGCGTACGCAGGCTTCGACAACTCGACGGGAATTGTCGGCGGCAGCTTCGCCACGCTATCGCACACCATCGAGAGTACCCTTGCCACCATCATGGTCGACGGCATGTCGCGTATCGGACTCGGCAACAACAACGGAAACCTGCACCACGTCATCCCCGACCGTTATTGGCTGCGAACCCTGCCCCAGAAATGGACCGATCCGGGCTCGTACTTTGACAAGATCCTCGCGGGCCAGACAGTAGTGTTGCCGCCTCTCGCTGCCAATGCCAGTGGAATAACGCGCCTGCGCTGGGACGTGCATGTTTCTGGCCTGGCTTACAGTGCCAACAGCACCGCAGCCTACCTGGCCCTCACCGTCCTCCTGACCTGCAGTGCCATCGCCATCTGCCACAGCGCTTACGTCCTCGCGACGCGGCGGTCGTCCGAGGCGTGGGATTGCATCGAGGAGCTGGTGCTCCTGAGCCAATTGAGCCGGCCGTCGTCGTCGGCGACGCTGGTCAACACGTCGGGCGGCATACATCGCCGCGCAGCCTACCGCGCCGACGCGCACATCGTTGCTCGTGAGCCAGATGGGAAGGTGGGCTATGACGAGGAGGAAATCCAGCTACTCTTGGATCTGGATGACCAGGAGCGCGAGCAGTTCAAGCCTATCCGCGAGGGGAAATCTTATGGAAAATGAGTTTACTGAGTCGGATGCGCCGTGCCGTTGGACAGATGGTGTTGGCAATTTATTATGGACGGAGGAGCCAAATAAGTACTGATGAGTTGGAACTTTTGACGAGCAAAGCGACAACCAGACAACTTTTTGTAAATAGTCTCTCTTGGTTTGTTCCTCTCCTTCTCTCGGGACAACACATAGCCATCCACTCAACAGATGAGTACCAACGAAGAAGTCAATATTTTAGAACCCCTCCCCCCTCCCCTTCCCCTTCCCCATGCCCCTAGTTGACCTTGGCTTGGTTCAGGTTGGAGATGACGTGGGTGCCGTCCTGGTAGCGATTGTTACCGACCTTGGCGCGGCACAGGTTCTTGCCACGCTCCTGGATGCTGTTGGCACAGCCGAGGTTGGACTGGGGGACGCAGCTGAGGGTACCGCCGCCTGCGTACGCGGGAAGGAACAAACCGTGTTAGTAATTATTGTGGCGAAAAGGGGGAGGGTCATCGATGTCCTTTTTCTTCCTTCCCGTCTATAAACAAGCATAGACGTAAATATAGAAAGACATATAGTGTAGAGTAGGGGGAGGGGGTTCAAGGGAGAAAGCGAGCTGGAAAGCTTACAGTTGTTACCGCCGGGCACGCAGCGGCCTTGCTGGCCGTTGGCAGCCTTGCAAGCGTCCTCGTTCAGCGAAGTGTTGGCCACGCAGCACTGGCCCGAGGGCGTGGGCCGGTTGCCGTTCGCTCCGTTGGCGCGGTCCACCATGCCGTTGATGGGGTCTTCGCGGGCGACATGTCGGATGCCCCCAACGTCAACTACGGCGGCCGAGCTTAGTCCGGCCGCACCAAGGACGAGAAGTGCTAGGTTGAGCTGCATTGTTTCGTTGGAGGGGGTGATTATTTGGCAAGGAGGGGAAGGCAAGTAACGATGCTCTCTACGGATTCAGTTGATAGCTAGTATACAAGGGGTAAACAGGGCTAAAATGAGAATGTTTTCTTTTTGGTTGTCTTTGAAAAGAGTAGATCTACAAAATTTGTTGGCGGACGGTCTGTAGGTCTTATTCACGAAGCTGTAAATGGGGTTTGAAGAGATGAACCATGAGATCCCGCAACAGAGGAGGTCTCTGACGATCGCCGCAAAGTCTTTCATCCCAGAGTGCAAGTGAAACACAACGATGATAGTATTATTTTTGATAGGTACTGACGACATCATCAAGTCCATCGGGGCCTAGAACACCCCCAAAATAGCCCCCAGGCCTCGACATTTGACAGAGCCTCCCAGCTCTTTCGGGATATCCAACCGCTCGGCGCCGAAAAGCTCGGCAAAGTTTGGTCTGAATTCTCGCCCCATTTTGACGCGGGGACGATGAACAAGCCGGTTGGCCTGGGCATAAAATGGGAACGGGGACAAGCTTCCTGGGGGTCCGTTCGCCAGAGGGAGACCTGGCATCCAGGCCCGGCTTCGAGGTGGGCAAGATGGGATGATACGGGAGGCCCGAGGTCCAGACTCGTGCCACTCCTCGTGGCCTCTTGCGTAGGAAGAAACCGATGCGGACCCGAGGGCCATCGAGATAGGCATCAGCACCGACATTGCCTGAGCTTTTGGAAACTATCCGATTCTTTGAAACCCTGACGTAAATCGTTGTTGAGCTGCGCCGCCTCTTGGTACCGATGAGCTTGATAACGAACAAGGCCAACGAGTAGTCACATGTCGTCTTCGTGGCCTACGATCTAACGGAATCTTTGATTGTCAAAGTAAAGAACGGCGTTTCGACGGGGGCCAGTCATTGGCTGACCAGATATACCGCTCCGCCTTTCCTCTCGGATTGTGGTCATTTCTTTTCTTATAGGTTCGTAACTGGGAAAGTGCTTTGCTCGCCATTTCGCTTCCCATGCAACTATTTCGTCATAAGATCGACGTTCTCGCGACAGTAAGAACGTACTCGAGCCGCGACCAAAATGTTTTTGGAAAGCGCGAAACAGCCATTTGGCATCGTCAACACGCCCTCTAAGTATTAGCAAATCTTCCGACTGTCTGGTAGTATCATAATAGAAGTTTTGCATAGCGTGCCTTTGGTCCTTTGCTGCCATGGTTCTACTGGGATGCAGCGGGTCTGAATCGACGTCACGCATAAACCACAGAAAAGGAAAAGGATTCGGATCGAGGGGGTGACAGAGCTTGATGGTTGCAAGCCTAAGGAGACCACGAGGGTCCAACTCATCCTTTTCCAACGTTACTTTCTCCAAGGTGATGATGCATTGTTCAAACAATCTAGGATTCAAACAGAGCCCCCTTGGGTCTGCCCATAATCGTGCCCAAATTAAGTCGGGCTGGGACGGCAGAATCGATAGTATGGATCACATATTTATAAGACTTGAGGAAATAGTCCAGAGCGTGATCCATAGCACCGCTTGGCGGGGGCAATGGCATTATGGACCCTATACCACCGAATGGCCAAATAGCACAGTCGCATGAGGTTTGTGAACAGCCAACTCGAGACGCCGAGTCACGTGGTTGTATATAACATATAACAGAGGAAATCACTACCATATGGTACAAGATTAAAGCCGTGAGCCAATACAGGCGCCCGACACCCCTATTATATCCACCATGCCCCGTTCATACTGCCAGCTCCGTCCTAGCCTCCCTCGCCTTTCCCAAAATCCTATCCCTTTCCTGACTCGAGTACACCCCCGTCTTCACAAACGCCCCCGCGACGTCCGCCACGGCCTCGACAAACGCCTCGTGCGACCCGAACGGCGCCCGGTCCCAGACCACGTCCAAGAACGTCGGCCCGTCCGTCCCCGGCGACGCGACCCCCTGGACCGGCACGTCGTAGCGCGGCAGCCCGTCGTTGCGCTTGCGGTTCGCGACGCCCGCGTCGACGCCCCCGAAGACGACGCGCGGCTCGACGCGGCGGAAGTACGACGAGGCCGGCTGCGAGTCGCTGATGTAGTAGGGGCGCACCGTCAAGTCCTTATTTCCAGTGGCACTAACGTGGAACAGCGGGTCGCCCGCGGGGGTCTTGGTGCCCGTGGGCGCGATAGCGGCGCGGGCGTAGTCGCCGTCGAGCTTGAGGTGGCGGTAGAGCGACAGCTCCCAGTAGCCGCCGTTGTCGCCGCTGCCCGTCGCGGGTGGGCGGCCGACGGTCTGGAGGAGCACGGGGCCCCACATGATGGCTTGGGTGTCGGGGCGGTCGAGGGCGCGCTCGAGGCGGATGCTGAAGGGCATCTGCATCTCGATGGTGTCGCCCGTCTTCCAGGCGCGGCTCAGGGTGAGGTACGTGCCGGGCTTTGGAATCTGCCCGACGTTTTCTTCTTGGCCGTTGATGCTCACCTTGACCCCTTTTTGCGCCCATGCGGGCACCCGTAGCTTGATGTCGAGCTGGCCCTGGCCCTTGATGGTGAATTTGGTCTTGTCACCCCGCGGGAAGGTTGTTTCCTGCTTGACCTCGAAGCCCCTCTCCTCCCACGTCAAGGTCGAGGGGACATACAAGTTCACCCAGAGCGCCGAGCCGTCAGCGGAGCGCAGGTAGACCGTTTCCTGGTACTTGGTATGACTCTCCATCCCGCTGCCGCCGCAGCAGGTGCCCGTGTTGCCGTAGTCGCGGACGGCGCCGGGAGTCAGGGGCTGGAAGTAGGTGAGCTGGGGGTCCTGCGTACTCGCCGTGTCGGCGCGGGACCCCGCGATCATGTTGAATAGGCCGCGCTCGTAGTGGTCCATGTACGCGGCGTCGTGCTCGTGCAGGAACAGGTTGCGCGCCAGCTTGAGCAGGTTGTACGTCGTGCACGTCTCGGCGCCGTTGCTGGCGACGGCGCGCGCCACGTTGTCCCGGTTCTGGAACATCTCGGCGTTGTCGTTGGAGCCCGGGTAGTTGCCGCCCGCGCCCCCGTGCGCGAACTGCCGGTGCGGCACCACCCAGCCGTAGAAGTGCTTGGCCGCGGCGAAGTAGTCCGCCGCCCCGCTCTGCTCGAAGATGCGCAGGTAGCCCAGGAACTGGGGGACGTGGGTGTTGGCGTGCAGTCGGTCGGTGCGGCGCGGGCCCGGGTTGTGCTCGTGGGTCAGGACCAGGATGTCCCGGTCCTCTACGGCAGCGTCGAACAGAGACGCGCGGTTGTCAAAGGCCGTGGCCGTCTGGAGGTGTCGGGCGTCGCCAGTCAATTCGTAGATCTCTGGGAACACCTCGTTTGCTCCGCCAAATTCACCGGCAATGTAGAGATCCCACATGTAGTTGAGGTCGCTCCGAGTGAGATTGCCCTTGTAGCCCGGCTGGTTCTTGTCGCCAATAGTCAGCGCAAGGTACGCCCAATCCGCCATCTTCACCACAACGTCCAGTGCTCGTGGGTTGTTCGTGTTGTAGTAGGCATCCAGCAGGCCCCGCATGATCTTGTGCTGCGTATACCAGGGAGCCCACGTGTTGGTGGCGGCATCACCTCCATAGATCGCCCAGCGCGGCGGGCCGAGCCTCAAGACTGTGTCCTCTGGGAGCGCTCCGAGATAGCCCGGGTGCGTGGGAATCCAGTTGACGGTGCCGGATCCTGTATCACTGACGACACCAGCGTCTCGGCCATTCGGTGAAGCGTCCTTTAGACTGGTGCCGTTCTCTTCGTCAAACTTGTACCATGCGATGTTGCCCCCGCCCGTTGAGCCCGCGGCGGAGGTCTGCAGAGACTGGATCTCAGCTTCACTCAGCGCTCGATTGAAGATGTGGAACTCGTCGATGGTGGCTTTGAGTAGTGCGTCCCCATACTGAGACCGCCCGACCCATCGGTTCCCCGGGTTGTCAAGACTGGTCGGGTTCAGGGTCATGCCCGTGTTGGTGCCAGCCACTTGACCGTTGACATACATAGTACCCGTTGTACCCTTCAGAGTGACTGCGATGTGCGCCCATTGATTCAACGGCAGTGCCGCTTTGCCATTGATTTGCTGCTCCTGTCCCGAACCGCCGGTAGTAATGGCAAACCGCGGAGCATGGTTGGAGACATCCGCCCGTGGGGTGAGGAACATGTTCACGGTGGTGTCCTTGCCGAAGTCGAACAAGCGGACCCAGGTCTGGTCAGACGCCAAGTTCACCCACGTCGCAATCGTGAAGTCGCGCAGCTGGTTGATCGTCTCTTGCGGCAGCGTCACGTACTGCTCCCGGTCGCCCTGGTTTAGCTGCAGTGCGTTGCCAAACTTGCCAGCCACGCGGCCGACCGTGTTGTTCCCCGGCTGCTGCCCCCCACCACCGGATCCGCCGTCGCCCATCCTCGAGGTGATGGCGTCCTGACAGGCCGCCAGCTCTTTGACCATCCAGTCGAGCTTGGTCTTGAAGACTTGCTCGCCCTGGTCGGCGTAGGCTTGGGAGAGCGCGGTCATGTAGTGACCCGCCCAGTGGCCGCTGAGAAGCCCGCCGTCTTCCCAGCCGCCCGGCACCTCGACGCCGGCTGCATTGGGGCGGCCCGCTTGCTTGTTGAAGAGAACCAAGAACCGTCGCTCGTCGTAATCGCGCAGGAACTCTTTCATCCGGTCACGCTTTTCCTGCAGTAGACCCTCGCCCAAGCGGACTTGGTCGAGACGGAAAGGCCGCACTGGTGCTGTGCCGCCCGGACCGGGATCTGCAGGTACATCGGGTAAGGCGTTGATGACGCCAACAATGGCCGCGAATCCTACGCCTATTATCTGAAGCAGCCGGCGAGGGCCGAACAAAGGTGTCGTGTAACGGGCCATATTTGGTTTTCCATGTACAGACTTGCAGCGATTCTTGCATTCCTGAATGCAGGTCCGTCATTATTCTGGCCCCTGACGGCCGAATGCCCTCCCTAAGTACCCAACCCTTAAAGTATACACTGAAATGCCATATTAAGCCTATCGATCCAAGTATCATCGTAATGAGGGGTCTGATAAGGCGTCTTTTGCCGCATGATTGATACCGGTATCTTGCCCGGCCCCCGTGTTCAGGCACCCCTGTCTACCCCAAGACCATGGCAGATTAGGAAGGAGGCATCGACCAATGGACTGGTTGCAAGAGCTTGCAGAAAAGCGTATCGCTCTTTGCCGTTCTTCAGGGTGGTAATGTGTCGGCACCCATTCCTCCGAAAGCAACACCACTCCGAGTCATTCCTACACCAATTGTACGCATCCAAACGATGTTTACCTTGGCGGTCTACCGCTGGAGAAATGCTGGATTTAATCAACACATGTGACGTACCAACTGCAGTTTGACTGTACACTGAAATCAACGTTCCTAAAATGTTAAACATTGATTGAGTATGGAATGGCCAATTATCCGATAGTCAAAAGTCCGAAGCATTGAACAAAATCTAAATGTTGGAACCATAGAAACGCCCCCCTACTACTTTCTTGCTCGAAACATTCGCCGGCGAATGCCCACCATGACATAAAACAAACACCCCGTCGCCGTCCACCTCACATCACCAACGCCGACACCAGCAACGAGAGCAGACTAGCTAACCCCAACGAGCCGAGCGTGCGGGCGCCCGCCCCGAGCCCTATCCCGCGCCCGCGCCCGCCCCCCACTATCACCTGGTCCGCCACGATGCCGTTGGAGAAGTTGCTGGCAGCCTCGAGGTCCGCGATGGCGCTCAGGTTGCCGCAGAGCTCGTTGACCAGCCTGTCCTGCCGAAAGTAGCCGGCCACCTTCATGGCGGCGTCGACGACGCGGACCGCGAGGTCGGCGCCGTGCGGCGAGGCGTGGGCGAGCGCGTCGCGCAGCGTCGCGTTGGCGCCGATGGCCGAGTAGTTGGCGATGAAGGAGTACTGGTCGCACACCGGGCGCACCGTGAGGTTGGCCAGGGCGTCGCCTAGGTCGATGTCCAGGTGGAACTTGCCGGAGTCGAAGAGGCCGGAGACGGAGATGGGCTTCGGCGCGGGCGTGGCGTTGGGGATGGCGACGGCGGCGGCAATACTAGCCAGCAGGGATAAGGCCCATGTCAGTGCGGTCGTCAGAGTCGCGGAGGTCAAGTGGGTGGCGTGCATGATGAGTTATCTCGGCGTTCGTAGCTGACGGTTTACGGAATCGTTGAAACGACCCAGAAAGAAGAAAACTGAGAAGAGGGCAGCATCCATAAAGTCGTCGTCGTTGTTGATGTGGCCAACCCGTCCGATCTCGAATGCGGCTCTGTCGTCGCCAAAGTCCATCCGATTTGGTATTAAGCAAGCTGTTGGTTTTAGCTTGCAGAAAATTCACCCGACGCCAGTCGAAGCCATTAAACTCGGCAGATCTTCAAACACTCCTTGAGCTGATCCGTAACCTCGTCTTGGTGGATACAAGTCAGTTGAACGAAACAGTTGGCCAGTGTTTCATTTGCCCCGTATTGCGCCATTCCAATGCATTGCATCTGGTCTTTTGAAACTGCAAGCGTTTTCAACAGTTCATGTTGCAAATTTGCATCGATTGCAATCAAATATACGTCTAATATTGTATGCAAAAACAATCCTTTGGGGGTTCTCACAGCCACTTGAATTGAGTGGCCTTCCCACTCATTCTATTTCTACCCCTTTTTCAACATACTTATGGCTGCGTTCAACCAAAAGCCGGACAGCACCAGACCGCTTTACTCTTCAAAGAAATCTCTTGCCCGCTGCAAAGCCTCACACGCCTCCTTTTTCGTCCCAATGGCTGGCCATGTCGCGAAAAAGTCATGCGGCATGTCCGCCGTAGCATGGTACAGGACCCTGTTGCCCTTGACGTCTGCCATCTGGCGTGCAAAGACGGTAATGGACTCAAAGAGCCCTTCCAGGGCGCCGGCCTCGATGTACAGGGGCGTCTCGAGCCGGAACGGATGGTCCAGCGGCGAGATGTAGCTTTCCTCTTCCTGGGTGAGGACTTTCCCCTTGGGGCGGTAGGCGTCCACCCCCCAGTAGACGACCGGCGCGACCAAGACGTCGAACGGGGCTGTATGCGAGCCCTCGATTTTCGCTACCCCCTGCCGCGTCACTTCGACCCATGGCGAGAAGAGAGCGGCGGCGCCTGGATTCGGGTTACAAAGTTAGTGGAAATGCGTGTCTTACAAACAACAGGTCGGGCCACTATATGAAGCCAGGGGAAAGAAATATTCACGTACCAGGCTGCGGAAGCCCCTGTTCCACCAGATATCGCAGAAGTGCCAGCACCAAATTGCCCCCGGCCGAGTCTCCCATGAGGACGATATCCGCCGCGGCCACCCCAAGGCCGAGCACGTACTGGTACGCTGCGAGAAAATCCAGGAGCGCGCCGGGAAACGGGTCTGCATCTGTCGCCAGCCGGTACTGCACATTAAACACGTGGGTGGCGCCAAAGTGCTCGCTGGTGATGATGGGCAGTACGATTTTGGCGACCAGGGCTGGGTCAAAGCCGGTCACGAAACCGCCCCCGGGCGCGTAGACGACCACTTTGCGGTGGCAGCCGGGATCCGAGGAGTTGGAGGAGGCCGAAACGGGCGAAGGATACCACACGGCGCCCACGGGGGCCGGCTTGGCAGACGCGGACGCAGGATCCAGGACGCCGCGCAAGGGCGCCGTCTCCGCGGGGGGCGCGATGAGGACGAAGCGGTCGCCGGAGTTGCCCGGGACCTTCTTCAGCGGGGTCTGGTAGCGCAGGGCGCCGAGGTAGCGGTACGCGGCGCGGGTCACGGCCGTGCCCATGCTGAGGCGGTAGCTCCATTGCGGGACGGTGCGGAGTGGTGGGACGGTGTTGCGGAGGGCGAGGAAGAGCAGGTGGGAGACGTTGACGGCCCAGTAGCCCACGGACCAGAGGGCGATGCCGGGCCCGGACGACCAGATGGATGAAGAAGACATGCTGCACGAGATCCAAAAAAAGGCCTGACCCAGATGTCGTGTAGGACGACTGCGACACGGCAATGGGGTTATGAGTCTCTCTCCTTAATATAGGAGTATCTGGAGATGGTACTAACCATATTCGCTGCGCCGCAGCCGCCCACCACTGACGTGGCTCCATTACGGTGCTAGCAGGGGTGAATTCCTCCGAACGTACGAGGGAGGTCCCGCCGCTTGGGATTTCCCTACTGCCACGGAACCCCACGACAATCACCATTGGCTAGCACAACCCAACCCAGCGGTCGTAGTGGAGATGATAGGCTTTTAAGTTCTTGAGCAAGGTGGCTCCTCCGTACCTGAGAGTGACCCCATCAAATGTGCTCTGAATTGCCTTATACGGCTAGATGGGGCTGAGACCGCAAATCTTTATAGTCAAGAAAGATATTCCGTGCGGCGCTTTCGTAGGTTCTTATCATTACTATTGCCAACACAGGTCCTTAGTCCAAGTCGCTATTGGAAAAAGGGACTCATGGGACCGTGTCTAGCTCGGAACAATCAAGTGATCTGCAAATGGTTCACAAGATCAGCAGTATGTCTTACAACTGACACGATATCAACAAGAAGATAAGGAGTTATGGCAAGAGCAAACGGTCTACCGCTGGACGGTTGGCGTGATCCTCCAAGCTACGATTCCTTCCCAGCCATCTTGACATCTCAAGTCTAATTAGAGATTTGAGCTTAAAGAGAGCGTAACAAGCGGTGGAGACAAATGTAACCTACCTGAAGACAAGTAAAGAAAAAAAGGCCCTGAATTGTGATGAACAACGAAGGAAATTTTGATTTACTACTAAAACGTCTAATGTTTCTGATAAGACGCAGGACAGCCAAGCCAACAATGAAAGCCTAACGCCTCCCTCTATGCCAATGCGAGAACCCAGAAAGTGTACTGGATATCTAGGTTATGCTATACAAGATTATGCAGACTTGGCTTCTTCTTCTCTTTCTTTCTACCCTTACCAACAAACGAGGTAGGTGGGTGTCAAAACAGACATATACATTACTCGTCATCCACCAGCCTCTTGGCCTCAAACGCCTTCTTCGCCGCCTTGACCAGCGAATCCATATCCCCGCTCGTCTCGCACATGGCGCGGAAAGAGCCGCCGTCCTTCTTAATCAGCTCGTACGGGTCGCCGTACTCAACCAGCTCGCCGTGATCGAGCACGAGCACCTTGTCGTAGTCGACAATGGTGGCCAGCCGGTGAGCGATGGTGATGGTCGTGCTCTCGAGCTCCCGTATCGTGCCCTGGATCTTGGCATCTGTCGCGTAGTCGATCGATGCCGTCGCCTCGTCCATGATAAGGAGCTTGGGGTTCTTCAGCATGGCGCGCGCCAGGCAGAGCAGCTGTCGCTGGCCCTGGGACAGGTTCGAGCCCGATTCGGAGACGGCCGACGAGAGGTCGAGGAAGAGGTTCTTGTTGGTGGCAGTAGGAGATGGCGGGACGCCGTTCGCCTGGTCAGCAGCTGCCGGCTCAGAGGCCAGAGCAGCTGTCGTTACAGGAGTGACAGGAGTCTCGTTGGGACCAATTAGCTGCACTCGGCGGAGCGCATTGAAGATCTCCTCATCGGTGTACAAGTCGAAGGGGTCCAGGTTGGTTCGGATAGTGCCGGTGAACAATGTGGGATCTTGAGGTACAATCGTGATGGCTTCACGAAGATCCTTGAGACCTATCATGCCAATGTCGATATCGTCGAGAATAATTTTACCCTCCTCAGCCTCGAGGGCGCGGAACAGTGCCAAAGTCAGAGAACTCTTTCCGGCACCGGTGCGACCAACCACACCAACCTTCTCCAGAGGGTTGATCTTGAAAGTGACCTTGCGCAGGACGGGGTCCAAGTCGGATCGGTATCTGGTGGAGTAGGAGATGAACTCGACGGATCCGTGGGCAGGCCAGTTGGGCGGAGGCCGGTTCTTCTCATTGATTGGCTCCGCCTCTTGCTCGACGTCCAGGTACTCCTTGACTCGCTCCACCGAGTTCATGTTTTGCTCATTCATAGCGTAAAGTCGGACAAGCCAGAGCATGTTCTCGGAGAAGGTAATAGCATAGCTGAGCGAGATACCAGCAGCGCCGGCTTCGATCTTGCCTAGGCTGAGAATGACGAAGACACCGGCGAAGAAGGCAACAAGATCACCCAGCACATCTGTACGGAATGCTAGCCATCTGTTAGCGGCCCAAAGGTAGATGAATGGGCGGGCTTGGGTGTTGATCTTAGTTAGGTTTTCGCGGATGAAACGACGTTCATCGCCATAGGCACGGATGGTGGTGACACCGGACAGCGTCTCGCCGAATTGCTGGAACAGTGGGCTCCGGTTGACCGACTCCAATCGCTTGAGGTCTCGAGATGCGCGGAGGTAGAAGAGACCAACGAAGACGTATGCCCCAGTGATGAAGGCACCTGCAACCAAGAAGCCAGGGGTGTAGAAGCCAATCAGAGCGATCGTCACGAGGATGCCAAGAACGCAGCTCATAACTCCGATAGCAACGGGTGCGACTTCTTGGTCGATGGCTTCGAGATCCTTGCTGAAGCGATTCATGATCTGTCCAAGCGGGGTGACGTCGAAGAACTTGAACTTGGCCCTGGCGACTGAGCCCATCAAGCGGTTGTGCAGCTTCCAAGAAGCAGTGAGCGAGCCGAAGAAAAGCCACAGGTCGCGGACGAGCGCAAGGACAGCACCGGCTGCGCCGATCAACGCGAGACCGATGAGGTAGTAGTTGACGTTAACCTCCTCGGGAGCATTGGCGGCCGAGTACTGCGCAGCGCTAAAGAAGGCACCCGATTGGACATGGTTGGCAACCGTCGAGAATGCGTTGGGCGCGGCAAAGTGGCCGACCGAGTTCTGGCTGACGACGCCGACCGTGATGGTGTTGATGGTTTCCGCCTCGGCCGTGTACTGTTCGGCCCATTGCTTGATCCACAGGTTTTGCACGACTCCAGAAAGCTGCTGCCCACCGAAGACGACGACGGTGAGCACCCAGAACCACCAAGAACCCATGGCGTTGAGGTAAAGCTTCACGACGGGCCACTTTACAGCACCGGTGGCCTTCGTCTCTTCCATGGCATCCTGCTTCTTCTTTTCCTTCTTGTCCTTGGGCTTGCCGTTGGTGTCGCGCTCCGGGGCACCATCAATGAGGGTTTCGCCACTACCTTCACCAACACTTGATGGAACCCGAGAAGGAATGCGGGAAGCGTGGGCGGAGCTGGGGCGGGATCGGTTCTGGATGTCCTCGCCCAGGGCGCCTGATGCGATCACCTCGGTGGGAGGGCCTTGAGCAGAAACCTTGCCGTTCTCCAGAACAACAACATACTCGGAAGAGGGTACACAGAGGGTAATGTTATGCGTAACAAGGATGCACGTGCGATCGTGCATGAGAGGTCCTCGGATGCAGTTGGTGAAGATCCATTGCGCAGTGTGGGAGTCGACAGCGCTGAGACAGTCGTCGAGGAGCAAGTGCCGCGAGTTGGAGTAGACGGCGCGAGCCAAGGAGATGCGTTGCTTCTGGCCTCCAGACAGCGTGATACCCTTCTCGCCAACAAGCGTTTCGTCGCCGTTGTCCAAGATCTCGAGATCGCGTTCCAGGGCGCAGGCAACAATGACGTCGCGGTATCGCTTCTCGTCGTAGGGGGCAGAGAACAGGATGTTGTCCTTGATGTTGGCGTTCACTAACCAAGCACTCTGGGCGACGTATGCACAGGTCTCGGCAAGTCCAGTTTCGGGGTCCACGCGGACGTCTTCACGGCTACGTCCACCGGGCAGGTATACCTGACCCTTCATCAACGTCATCTCACCGAGCAGTGCCATGAGCATCGAGGTCTTTCCGGATCCAGTGGGGCCTGCGATGACGTTCAGTTGGCCGATCTTGAAATCGCTGGTCAGGTCCATCAGGCGGAAGGCCATGGAGCCATCTGCCGCGACGGCATCTTTGCTGCCCCAGATGAAGGTGGCATCGCGGAAGCCAATGACACGGTTGCCCTGTTCGTCGACATTTTCCTCGCTGAGCTGCTCGTACTTCTCGGTTTCGTCCTCGAGCAAGAACTCCTCGACACGGTCAATGGACACCTGGGCTTCCTGTACGTGGGCAATCATGTCGCCAAGCTGGTCGAGCGGTACCCGCAGGAGCATGAACAACGACATGGCGGTGAATGCGACAGATGGGTACAGGGGCTTTTTCTCAATCTTGGTGTATACTAAGAAAGAGCAGAACGTGATCAAGACAGGGACAGTGTTCCAAATCGCCACAGCCAGCGCCCAAATCATGTAACGGTTTCGGAGCGCCTTTAGCTCGGCGCGTCGCTTCTGGTCGACGATGTCACCGAAGCGCTGCTCCCAGGCAAAGTACTTGATGATGCGGATGTTTTGCAGGACTTCGTTGGTGGTATGGATACGCTTGTCCGTAGCCGTCATGATCTTCTTCTGCGTGTATTGAAAACCCTTGGCGAGAAGGATGTTGAGCGGGAGAAGGAAGACCATGATCACAAGCCCCGGGATGGCGCTGAGACCCATGACCTGCCAGAGCAGAATGACGGACATGATGAGCTGGGAGGGCGCACTCGCCAGCAGGAAATGGAGGTACGAAGTGACTTCGGATATCTTGAAACTGTCGACGGACATCAAGTTGATGATGGTGCCTAGATTCGCCTGCTCGTCCGCGTCCTTGGTGGAGTCGTCCTTCTTGGAAATTTCCCCGTTCTTAGATGCTCCGTTGCTGGAGTCGCTCTTTCGTTTAAGGCCAATCATTCTCTTCAGCTTATCGAGGCGCGTCTCCTTTGCGGCGTCTTTCCCGTTGTTGGTCCCGAGAACAGTATCCTTGCCACTTGCGGCTTTGCGACGCAGGGCCTTGGCGTAGATGTCGCCGATGATGATAGCTCGGATCCGGATGCAGATCTTACGACCAACCCACAGAGCTTGGCCATCAGCAACCGAGCGGATTATATCGGCAATGGGAAGCAGGATAACGTAAAGCCAGAGTACGTTCACGGGAGCGATTTCGGGCATCTCGACATACTCCAAGATGGCCTTCAGCAGTAGCGTCGGGGCAAAGGTGAGAACTCCAGACGCCAGTGCCCACAAGCATTGCAAGATGAGCTCGCGCTTGAAGTATTTGGCGAGATGGAAGATGAGCCGAGTGTTCTTTTTGAATTGGCGGTAGTCGGCAAGGACATAAGCGGCCTTGTCTTTAGGGAGTAGATTCCAGACCTTCTCCATGACCAGCGGTGTCTTGTAGCCTTCCCATAGCACGCCGTCCACCCAGGAGAAAGTCATCAGAGAGAACACGGACGCCAGTGGCTCCCGAGAAGGCTCAATGTCTCCCTCCCACTCCATCATAACCGTCTTGTTGCCTTTCCTAATCGACATGGTCATCATGAACAGGATTGTAGTCAGGCAGAATTCGGCAATCACCAGTATCTGGGTCAGCCGCGAGCTCGGGTGGATGATGACCGATCGGAAAATGATGAGGGTGAAGAGCCACTGGAAACCGTAGATGCTCGCAGTATGGTTCCAGATCCGGGGCACTCGCCATTTGGTATTACCGAGGAAGAGTCGCAGAGTCGCCAAGACAAGCACGTAGAGCCATGTCGCAACACCGACGGCAGCAGCAATGTGGCCATGCCCACTGTAGGTGTTGGTAATGAGAGCAGCAACGTTTATACCAACGAGACCGATCACGCAGAGCTCTTCCACGATCACAGACAACTGTTGGCCTGGCGGCGTGTCGGCTTGGACAATGGAACCCTTGGTGGTCGTCTTGACGAGAGCCAGGCGGCCGCCGCCATTCTGCGCGATAGAAAGGCCTTCTTCATCTTCGTCGGTACTCGCGTTGTCTTGCTCCTCGTCTGGGGGTAGCTCGGTATGGTCGCGGTGGTGGTCGGGAAGTTGTTGGTAGTCGCGCGCAGATCTCGATCGATTGCGCTGTAAGAAGCCCTGTATGGAGAGGGTCGTTATGGAGAGACCGAGTACGATCAAGGGAAAAAGAATCTTGAGGTAGCTGCGGCAGGAAGTTCCTCGTTAGCACGCGGAAAAATTTGGGGATCACGCTCCGAGAGAAAGCTTACTCAGACTGGAAACAGGTGGTGAAGTCGTCGATGCGCCAGATCGGCCAACCGCACGAAGCGAAATCAGCGGTGGAAGCCATGCTCTCCAGTTCCGCTGTCATCCCAGCTGCCCAGTGGCGGCGCCCCGCGGGCAAGACAATGTTGAGAACGGCACCCAGTTGCCCTGTCTCCTGTTGGGGTTTCGCCAAGGGGAGAGAAGCGCCTCTTTATCTCGAATACACTCCGTGGTAGGTGATGACGCGAAGGTCGCGCAACGATTCGGCAAGCCAAGCCAGTGTTTCCTTTGCCAGGGAAATAAGCTACCAACCAGAACAAAGAATAATTTCAGAAGATGCGGCTCAGATTAGGTAGTCGAATCTAAGCACTTCAGTCCCAACAGTCAAGTTTCCGGGCGTTGGCAATTGTGCAAAACTCTATTGGCAGGATTGGAGGAAAAGTTTAGTAGGAGATGAGGCCGGACAAATGTTCGTGAGTAGTGACGAAAAGAGCACAGCACTGAGCAGGCCCGGCAGCGATGAAAGGTGGGGAAGAAAAGGAAGATAGCGACATTAAACTGGGGCCTGGTTCGTTCGCTCCGACAACCGACTGGGATACCGCGGCTGCTGATACTGCTGATCTTGACCGGTACAAATCTGGCAGTAACAGTGATATTGGAGGTATTTGTGGTCTTCGTCTCCGTCACCAGTGCTTCAGGGCTTTATAAAGGATGGATGACTGTTCGGCGCCTCGAATCGTCAGGTGCATTTGGAAGCAAACAATGTAGGTATCGATGGGCACTCTCCGTATAGCGATAAGGCACCCCACTGAAGCGCTATTAGCGCCTGGCTCCGGCTACCTGGGTTGCTGCAGGAACTCGTCCTGTCCTTCGCCGTCAACATGATCTTTCATTTGCTCCGAGTATCGTCTACTCCACCCGAGAAAGACTTGCAGCAGAATGTATTCAGAAATGTACACATCGATGTGGGTATGTTTTGGGGGAGATTTGATGAGGATTTCGAATTAGATAAGCGAGATCTGATAACCCAAAAAATCCCTCCAGCTCCTGCGCTACGTCATGTCATAGGTCTGTTTCAAACTTCAAACTTAATTCTCTGTCTTCCCTTCCACTGAATAATGGATGTAACGAGCGAACAGCACGGCAGGTCCCTTGCTCCTTCCCCAATCACTAATCCCCAGACAGCCAGAGGAAAGACGTGCAGTATCAGACCCCATACTCAGCAACGGCGCTGAACCTGCATGTCCCCGTCGGGCATTCGCCCTATCAGAAAGAAGAAGGAGAATACCGCTGGGCGGGTGTCCTCCGCGCTGGATTGTAATGGGTGGGTCCGTTCTGAATGGTGCCCCGCCCGAAGAGATCACAACCTTCCGTTTTCAGTTGGCCGACACTAGTTGTCGCAAATAGTCCCGGCAGACCAACGATCCTATTGATTGGCTCTGTGTCGCGCTTCCGGCCACCGCCCGATTGTCCCCGAGTCATACAAAGAGCAAATCTCTCCTGGGCTTCTTTGTCGGGGCACACAGACGGGCACGCAAATGTCCGTCGTCTTACGACCGCTCTGCGTGCTTTGTTGGAAGATGATGTGAAAGAGTATGCGTGACCGACGAAACAAACTCTGCCTGCACTGCACCTCTGCGTCTTCCGGTGAAGGCAAACACTCAGACGGGCAGGCAGCAGTGGGTCTGTACATGGATGCGGCTAAAGATTCCCTCGTCTGATAGGACATGGAGTTGCATCGCGTGATGACTACAACATGGTTGCAGTTCTCGCCCTCTGCAATTAGGCGGTCAGACTCGATGTGTCACATTTTGGACCCTTGACAATCACCAGTTTCTGCACGGTTGACTGGCCGCCATCTCGACGCCGGTCAAGCACGGGGTCCAACAACTGCACCATGCTTTCACATTACCATTGCATTGTTGCGTGTCATGCTATTGGCTGTTCGCCGCTATTAGCATTTGCACATACATGTGACTTCCGCTAGACTCTCACGGTTTGGGTGTAAACCACGCGAGATGCGCTTCTGGGCCACAGCTTGGAGGGTATTCGGATCTACTCATCGCTAGGGAATCCCCCCAACCACGGTAATTGCACCATGCGAATTTGACGTAACCGCCATCACCCTTGCAGGACAACTTCCCGGTGTCTGCCTCTGCGGGTTGCAGGGCACATTGGATCAACGGATGCACCGGACGCACTGGGTCTTCCGTGCTGTTGATCCATGGATAGCCTACCACCCAAGCCTCATAGGAACCAGCGGGATTGTCTTCCCGGTCATCGAACATGGCGTATATATCGACGTTGTCTTTGAGCCCCAGAGCCCCTTGATCTCTTGGGTCGAGACGCCACCAGGACTCAGTCACTGGTGCTGAGGAGATATCGGTGATTCGACGATACTTTTCTTCTTTTACTACGCCCAGGGGATCCGTCCTGTTCCAAACTTGGGTCTTCTCGTCCTGTATCCACGCAATGATCTGGAAGTCGAGCGGACTAGATGTCGGCTTGGGCATGACGGTTTTGGTCATGGTTGTGGTCACAGGGTCCGGAGTGATGGTTTCTGTGCACACTATATAGGAAGTTCGGGGGATCTCGGTATGCACGCTAGAACTTGATTTTGGCACAGTGATAACAATGACCGTGGTCAGAGGGGTGTGAGATTCTTCGGTCGGAGTGTCTCTTGGACCCAACCCTGTGACCGTGGTTACTGTACCATTATGCGCATTTCTAGCTGTCTCGGTTGAAATGGCACTTACGCCAGTGACAATAGTAGTGTTCGATATGGTCATAGTTGCCGCGCTGGTGTAGGACGAAGCGATAGACGGTGTAGCGTGGGTGACGATGGGAGAAGCCTCGCCATTCGTGACTGGCAAGACCATGCCCAGCGCCAAGGGACCAGGCTGTTGTTCCTTCTTGCTCTCTTGCTGACTCGCGTCAACAAAGGTTGTCTATATGATGATTAACACATATTACGTTTTTTCCCAGAAGCCGTTCACGCCAGCAATGGCCGCTATACCTTCCCCGATGAACTTACCACAGTGACTACTGAAGGCGTCACAGTTTGCCGGACATAGCTTCCACAGAGTACAATAACAGCACCGTCCCACCGATGAAGTTGCGACCTAGCCCAGTGATCTACACTTGATGATGTAGCAACCCCAGCATGCCCTATATGAAGATCTTGAGGCTCCGAGGTCGGCTCAAACGATAGATCTCGCGGAGGAACGGCGATAGCCAAGCCGCCTGTAATCAAACAGTATACTATGAACGAAGACCGCATACTGAAGTATTTTACGGTAGTAAGAAAATGGAATTTGAAGAGTCATAATCACCCAGATGGTAGGTCCGTGGGGTAAGAGTTGGTGAAACTGAAAACATGATCAATTTGAACATGGGCAGACTTATATGTCTATATATACTCTGGCATTGGAATCTTTAAGATAATCAACAAACGTTTGAAGTTATGTATGACCGCAAACTGCTCTTGCACGGCCACCAATAAGCGCCCCGGCACAATTATGCCAAACCTACTTACCCAGTCTAAACAGAGCAAATGTTGCGACTTGGCGACTATCACATTCATCAGAAACTCCGAGAGTGATCTCATCGTACGTTCGTCTCCCATCCCTTACATTTAGTCCCCAGGGACATGGGTAATCATGATTTCGGTTTCCATAGGGCTGTTGCGATTCCCTGATGGGACTTGACACCCATGGTCCATTGTCCCATAGGATGATGGTTCCCCAGCCGGCCGGAACCTACAATCTCAAGTTACTAATCCGAGACAAAGCGTTGGAAGCAATCAATTATGCGCCCGGTTCCATGTTCCAAATTTGGAAGAGTGAGAAAAGAACAAGTTTGCAGCTCAGCTCCTGGAATACTTGGCCCCATACTGAAGCCAACTTTTTATCAGTTTACCGGATAGTCCTGACAGACAAGATGACCGAATACGGCAAGAAGAGAAGCAACCGAAAACTTCAACACCTGTCCGTCCTGTCCCGTCTAGTCAACAACCCCAGCCTTCCTCACTCCTTGTAATAGCTCACGGTCAATGCCGGTTCGAGAATAGGCTTACGAGTCTTCCCACGTACCAACGTATTGCCGTCCCCCTAGGCGTACTGGCACTATCCAAACGCTGGGTGGCCACCATCGCCCCCACACGACATCCCAGCGATATTCCCATTCTCCAGGCTATCCACGACGAGACTAACCAACGGAGATACCGAGGGCGGCTCCTTATTGAGTCGCCACGGTTGTAGTCGCAGCATACAAGGTGGTGGTGACTGTGCACTCTAGAAACACAACCATAGAGGTCGGGACATCAGCTGCAAGGTCAGAAGCAATCTGGGCAGTCGCGCTCTGGGTGGTGGTGTGTGGCCTTCCCGGAGTCGCGATCGGAGGCGGACTCGAGCCAGTAGAGGGACAGTCATCGCCTACTGGGGTGGGGGTGCTGGACGGATCAGGCGACCCCCGAATCATGCTTTCACTTGAAGTGGTTGTCGAATGAGGAACGGTCACTGTGGTGTACGGAGGATCGCAAGCTCCCCTTTTCTTCTGTTGCTGCTTGCTGCCGGTAGCGGAGCTTATCTACGTGGTGAGCAGCTTCTATCAGCAACAAAATCCTTCAAGTATCGACTGGTCCTAAGTGTTTAGACTCACTACGGGGACCACAGGCAGCATGACCGTCACAGCAACATCAGTCCCTCATCCCTTGCGTTGATTTGGCAACAAGGAACCTCACGTGTTTTATTCAGTTGGTTGCGGGAATGTTATTGACTCCTGCTCATTGTTGTACGTTGGCGGCTCGCGGCCCGTAACCTACAACTCCATGACTACATGCTTGGCATCACCATGTCTGGTTATCTAGGAAAATGCGGATATCCATGTGGCACGCGGCTGGAGGTGCATATCTGCCGATTGAGCCCTGCCCCTATTCCCGTATTCACACTAAATGTGATAAAGGCCGGAAAAGATCCTCGGCGATCCTGATGTTGTAATCTGGTATAAACGTATAAACGTCAACAAATCTGAGGTTGCCCGAATAAGATATCGGAACTTTGTTTCTACATCTCCGAGAATTTACCGTAGTCAATGCAGAATCGGCGGTTGTATTATCGACCTTTAGCCTCACGTACACGCACACGTACACGCACACTTAGCCCCTTAAACTCATTTTGGCCTCAGTGCAGTGATCTAACAAATCAATTTTCTGATCCCAATAGTACCCAAGATATACAGCAATGACGTCAAATAATTTACAGCTATGTCATATAGCACACTAAAAGAACTAGTCGATGGATCTGTCGAAAAATAGTACGTCAGTGGTCTATGACCGGTAAGAAGTCAACCATTGCGCATGCAGATGCGATAGGACTGTAGTAGTCACAATATTACTCAGCCTCTATCACTATAAAGAGGCAGGTATTCTATGATAATCACACGGATGGCTCATAACTACACTAAAACCTTGTCATAATGTGAACTCGCCAAGAGACCACTGCCCTATAAATACTGAAGCCCGTCTAAGCCAGAACTTCTTATTCTATTCTCTATAACATATCAACCAAAGCCAAGCATACGCGATTTGAGCAAACATCCAAAGGATCACAGTATCCTATCAGCGTAGACTGATATACAACAACGACAATGAGCGGAAACCAAGGACAAGAAGGCGGCGGTGGATCCAACCTCGGATCTTGGTCAGTGTCTTCGAGTCCTGACCTCCTTGTGAGAAACATTAGAAAGAAATAATACTGATAGTTGACCTGGGGAGATTAAAGGCGTGGTCCTATGCCAGGCCACGGCAACATGGCCGCAGCTTCGCAGATGAACCAAGGCAATCTCCCAGCTGCTCGCAGCAACAACCCACCTGGCACCGGATTCAACCCCGGCTCGGTCAATTCGCCGGCGTATTTCCAACCCCAGACTCAGGCCAATGGCCCAGGCGGGAACCCGCCTAAATGGGGACCTGGAGGTAAATAAGAGTATGGAGATCGTGAGTTTCAAGGCTGGCTTAGACCATACCAAAAGAGATGCGGGTGTATGTCAATTGCAGCTAAATTTATAGTGCCACGAGGTCTGTTATAATTAGTTGTGCGATGACATTGCTCTGACTTAGCGTACACTATGTATAGCAATCCAAATACAGACAGAAAATATATTAGTATAAACTGAAAAATGGCCCTGAACACTATTAATAGTAAACCTAGCTCCAGCCCCTGATATGCACAACTACATTAAGTAGCAACGTATATATATTAAACTTCGGCTAAAACCATATATATCAATCTTCGGCCGAGACCAGTAGATTCGTTGGCGAATACGACCACTTGCGTTAATATACAAGTCAAACTCCAAGGCCACCTGATTTAATGCCCACATTGCTCGGGAGTACTGAAGGGGACTATTCACTACCCACGGGTCCCTGAAGGCCGAGTAGGGCCGATAGAACCGGCAGAGTCAACCTTCGTGGGAACGAGGGTCGTACGTTGATTACCAGCGTATCGTTGCTTGGAGGATCGCGTTCCCCATTTTTCCGTCGGACATCTTACTTCAAATGAAGTGCGCCCGCTCCGAGCCCACCCTCTCAATGATCCGCTGCAGCGTGCGTGTCGAACTGCTTAGTGCCGGACTCGACCTTCTAGTGCCGGCGCCTCGAGCCAATCGTATTGTTCTATCACGTCGCATCCCCGCCACGACCCTCGTTTCACACCGCCGCCCCAGCCCATGCGTACCCGAAACCTGCAGTAAGAAGCTTCCTCATAAGCCCCTTTACGACGTGAGGAACCATCCCGACTTGACGAGTCATTTTTTTGTCTTCCCTCCCTCTTCGGACACTCGCTCACTCCCTCTTCTGCAATATATGAGACGTCGACGAAAAGCAATTACCCTCTCCATATCTTCTTGTCCATTATATTCACAAGAGAAAACCCCAATACTCACATTACAAGATGTCTAAAATAGCGTGGTACATGGACGCGTCGGCGACTTACACGATCCCCGACCGGCCGCTGACCTGGCTCATCACGGGCTGCTCTTCGGGCTTCGGCCTGGCCCTGGCGCGGGTGGTGCGGTCGCAGGGCCACCGGGTGATCGCGAGCTCGCGGAACCCGGCCAAGACGCCGGAGCTCGTGGCCGAGTTCCGCGACGGCGCCGACGACAGCCGGTGGGAGACGCTGGACATCGACGACCCGGACTGCGGATCCCTGATCCAGCGGCTCGAGGAGCAGGACGGCGTGCACGTCGACGTGCTCGTCAACAACGCGGGCTGGGCCCTGTACGGCGCGGCGGAGCACTTCACCGAGGCCGAGGTCAAGCGCCAGTTCGAGACGCTGCTGTTCGCGCCCTTCCGCCTCACCCGCGCCGCCATGCCGTACATGCGCGCCCGCCAGTTCGGCATCGTCGTCAACATTAGCTCCGCCTCGAGCTTGGCGGCCATCCCGGCCATGTCGATCTATGGAGGCGCCAAGGCCGCTCTAGATGGTAAGTGACCCATGCCCACAGTCGCCGCCCCCACACTCTCCCTCCTTACCCGCCGTTAGTTGAGGGATGCTATACGGAATAATGCCATACACACGGAAAACCCACTGACCCGCGAAACAGCCGTCATGAAGACCTTCGCCGTCGAGGTCAAGGACTTCAACGTCCGCATCCTGAACGTGAACCCGGGCACCTTCGACACGGGCATGGACCACCAGCTGCAGTACCAAGCCGCGGCGCTGGACCCGGCCTATGCCGCGGTCAACACGGGCAAGATGCTGGCGTACATGCAGTCGGGCGAGGGAGATTTGCGCGGAGATGTGAAAAAGGGAGTTCAGGCCATGTACGATGTCATCATGGGCGTCGGCCCCGGCGAGGGCCACCTCAACGAGAAGCACCTGCCCCTTGGCGTCGGCGCGGCGTACTTTGTCTCGCAGCAGGCGGCCGCGGCGCAGCAGACGCTCGCGGCGTTCGGGGAGCTGTCCAAGAGCTGCGACAAGCCGCCCAAGGCTTAAGCGTCAAAGGAAGGGAGAGGGAAAAAAAGGGGTTTGTTGGTTAATACCAGTGGGATGTTTACATGCTTGTATTGGACGAAAACTACATCTTTATGAAGCAATATAGTAAAACGCTCTATCCAACGAACACCCATCGTGACCGACCCACTCCGTAAGAATGCATATGCTAGTGCGCAACGCCCAGTCTAAATGCATTGCGAGTACCCTAGTAACAGGTGAGCTAAAGACCAAACGAGAATTATCTCAATGTGCTGGAGGAACGGAACAACTTACATTCGTTAGAGACCTTGCAAGTGAACGGCGAGGCGCATGTCTTGCAGCCAGTGTAGCCCTAACATTGTGATTAGCGATCGACTATACAGACTTATCTAATTCCAGAAAACACTTACTTGGCCACCACACTGAGCATACTGAGGCGCGGTGCAGCCGCCGCCGCCGCCGCCATTGCCGTTGGTGGGACTAGGTGCAGCAGTCGTAGTAACAGGAGTACCGGGGTTTGAGCCGCCGCCGCCGCCACCTCCCTATTAGGTAGACTTGGTTAGCATACTTCTCTACCTTCTGCAACTATTTGACCGGCTGGGAGATGTGGAGTTTGTGTACTTACGATGATGCCGAACCACTTCAAGTCCTCCTCGCCCTGAACGGGCACAGTATGCCCAATGCTAGGGCAGTAGATCCCCTGCAGCCGTTCGCCAAAGACGTACTTGGTGCACTGTTGAATCGGGGTGCGGTCGAGGGTCTGCGTGGGGGCCTGGTAGTTGTACCCGTCGACGCCGGCCCACTCCTTGATGGTCTCGTTGTAGTTGTTGGGGTAGAGCGTGGTGTCGCTGCCGCCGTGGTAGATCTGCAGACGGGGGTACGCGCCGGAATAGCCCGGGTACATCTTCTTGACGATGGCGGCCCATTGCTCGGGGGTGGCCCGCGAATTGCCCTGCGAGCACGTTGAGTTCCAGCCGTTGACCGTGCCCGTATAGAAGCAGCCCGCGGGGACGCCGTTGTAGACGCTGCCGGCGGCGAACATGTCGGGGTAGGTGGCGGCCATGACGTTCTGCGCAGATGGGTTAGCGGCCAGGTTCTATCGGAGATGTGGAAGACGGCAAAAGAGAATGGCTTACGGTCATCATGGCTCCCGAAGAGCTGCCCGTCACAAAGACGCGGCTCGCGTCCGCGCCGTACTTGCTCAGGGTGTACGTGACCATGTTGGCGATGGAGTTGCTGTTGGCGCCGCCGTTGTGGGTGAGGGTAGCAGTCGACGAGACATCCCAGCAGGTGCCCGAATAGGGGGACTCCGGGTAGATGACGATGAACCCGTGCTGGTCGGCCAGGCGCGCGTAGGGCGTCGACTGGTAGTAGCTGGTGCCGGTGCCCTGGCAGTGGTGGATGGCGACGACGACGGCGGGCTTGGACGCCACGTTGTTGGGCACGTAGATGAACATCTTGGCGCCCGACGGGTTCGAGCCGAAGCCAGACACCTGCTGCAGGGAGGCGCGCTTGGCTAGTTGCGGCTCCTCCTGCGCGGCGGCCGTGAGCCGGCAGAGGGCTAGCAGCGAGGTGCTGAATACCGAGAAGAACTTCATCTTGGCGGGGGTCTTTGGCGCGAGATGAAGATGATCAAAGTATTGTGGGATGGGCAACCAAGATGTCGAGCGCCGATCAGTGACCTAGACCACCGTTTTATAGACGCACCCATTCCCAATGTGTGGTGCTAGCTCGGATGGCATGCCTCCGCGTGGCACCTTGGCTTGGCTCGCGATGCAGGGCGTGGGCTCCGCATTTTCGCCAGGGGTTATTAATTTGGAGGCACCCGATGCCCGACTGCCCTCACCGGAGCATCGGCGCAGATCACATGGCGGACGCAACACCCCCGGTTTGTTCTGCCTGGGTTGGTATCGGTAATGCAATCTTGGTAGCGAACTGGCAATCGCACAGATGTTTGGCAGGTGATAAACGAACGTCCAGAAGCAACATGCTCCCTAAGAATAATCTGGCCATTTTCTCTTGCCTCTTTTGGCGGCTCGGAGATTCAAATTCTCTGGCTCCGTGGGTGGTTGTGGTTCGGCCGTGGGGCGACAGGGGATTTTCCGCCAATTGGTCGCTGACAGAACCCCTGGCAAAGACTCCCGTCGACGCTAGACAAGCGCCGCTTGGGATCTGGCAGATGCGCCTGTAATAGCATGAGCTGACCAAGTACGATTGAGTCAAAGGTCTAGAATGGTCCGACGCAAGCGACAACATATTCCTTTGATCATGGTCAGGCATATTCGGGTCAACGGCTGCCTGTCGGGCATTTTCATCACATAGGTTACCTGGGGTGCATGTCCGTCCAGTGGGTCAAACTTCAGTGTAGGCTCAGGTGTTCAATCAAGCCATGCTCACGCCGAGGCCGAAAGATAGATGACTCTAATAAGTGTTCAATGTTCGAGTAGGGGTATCGCTATGTATGCTCTAAAAAAAATACAATCTACTAATACGCAATGCCTGTGTTCGTAAATGCTAGTAATATGATTAAAAGGTTCAAGGTATAACAGCCCAAGGGCGAAAGTGTCAAGAGACCTAGACGGTCTCCTTCTCGGCCTTCGCGCCGTGGGGGCTGGCAGCTGCCTCCTCGCGGTCCGTTGGCTGAAGGGACTTCAAGCCCGTCTTGTGCTCCGTGTGCTCCTTGCTCAGCTTCTTCTGGCCGATCAGGGGGCTGAGGAGGAGGCCCAGCGCGGCGAAGCACGTGTACATGATGTACATGGTCTGCAGGCTGTTCCAGTAGGCCCCCTTGGCGACGCGGCCCGGCTCGCCTTGCAGGGCGGCCACGACGCCGACGTTACCGCCCGCCGAGCCGCCCGAGAGCTGGTCGGCGAGCTTGGGGCCCAGCGCGGCCAGGAGCTGCGGGTGCTGCTTCTGCATCTGGTTTTGGAAGACGACGCCGCCGATGACGACCGAGATGGACGTGGCCAGCTGGCGCACGAAGCCGAAGGCCGAGGTGGCCGACGCGATGTTGCGGGGCTCGACCGACGACTGCAGCGCGATCAGCGGCGACTGGAAGTTAGGTCCCGTGCCAATACCCGCGATGATCTGGAAGATGATGATTTTGGCCCAGTTGTAGCTGGTATCGAGGTCAATAAACAGGCCGAAACCTAGCGTCATGACGGCCATGCCGAAGATGATGGGCGGCAGGTACTGGCCCGTCTTCTTCATCCAGACGCCAGTCCCGGCCGAGACGAAGGACAGCGAGAGCGCGTAGGGCAGGATGTAGACGCCCGAGAGCAAGGCGTTGGCGCCGAGCACGGCCTGGAAGTAGAGCGGCAGGTAGTAGGACCCGGAGATGAAGCAGTAGCCGTGGCAGAAGCTGACGGCGAACGCGGCGACGTTGGCGCGGTTCTTGAAGAGCGACAGCGGGATGACGGGGTACTTGGCGACGCGCGTCTCGACGACGAAGAAGAGGCCGATGGTGACGATGCCAAACACGATGAGGCAGATGACTGCGGCCGAGTTCCAGGGGAACATGACGTCGCCGAACTCGAGGCCGAACAGGAACATGAGGGTGCCGCCGATGATCAGCAGACTGCCGAGCCAATCAATGGCGGCGAGCCCCTCGCGCAGTGGCGTCTTGGGGTTGTGCAGCTTGAGCACGAAAACCAGAATGGCGAAACCGGCGGCCGAAATGGGCAGGTTGACGTAAAAGCACCAGCGCCAGGTGACTTTGGAGGTGAATACACCACCCTAAAAAGATTGTTAGTCATGATTACCTCGTGAGCGTCATGTTGCGTCTCCCTTCAACAGCAACATGAGCAGCAGCCGTGCACTCTGCTTGGAGAGAAAGAGAAAACCTACCAAGACGGGGCCAATTGCCGATGCAATGGCCCACACCATACCCAGGACACCGTAGTAAATGCCACGGGTGCGCATGGAGAAGAGGTCACTGATACAGATATTGACAAGGACGACAATTCCGCCACCCCCGGCGCCTTGGATGGCGCGGGCGGCGATGAGCATGCCCATGCTCCTGGAGAGGGCGCAGATGAGCGAGCCGATCCAGAAGATGGCGACGGCGCCCAGCAGCAGGGCCTTGCGACCGAAGATGTCGCTCAGCTTGCCCCACGAGGGGACGAGGGCGGCGTTGGCCAGCAGGTAGGCGCTGCCGACCCAGGTGTAGCCGATGGGCGACGCGAACTCCTGGACAATGGTCGGGACGGCCGTTGCCACGATGGTGACGTCCAGGGCCGCCAGGAACAGAGCCGAGCACAGCGCCAGCATGATGAGCGTCGTCTCCAGCTTGGTCCTTCCGGCCTCGGGGGGCTCCGTGTTTTGGACGCCACCGGGCGACGGCGATGCTGTGTCATCTTTCGGTGAGACATGGTCTCGCCCGTCAGCACCCGTTACCGGAACGTCAGTGCTGACATTTTGCGGCGATTGGTTGTGGTTTGCGCCGTGGTCCTGTTTGATGCTCGGCGACGAATTTGTGTTTGTTGCTTTCGTAGGATCTACTGTGGCAACATCTGCCCCACGTTCGACTTCGTGCAGCGTGTCGGAAGTGTCCGACGCTGCGTCACGGACCATGACGGCGGCTTGGTCTTACAAATTTGGATTCCTAAAGGTACAGCAACGCATGTATTAAAAGGGGCTTTTTCCACCATAAACTCAAAAAGGGGTTGAATATATAATGGTTTATATGACAAGAAGATAGGAATATGAGGATGCAGGGACTGAGCGAATTTGATCGTAGCAGTGAAACGACAATCCAGAAAAGGATTTTCGCGTTTCCTTGTTGCTAAATTAATCAGCACTTGCTTGATGTATCGTCGAAGTGGATTCCAGACCCATGCCTAGGGGGGCTCCCGGGGTTTTGGAGATTTGCGGCGGTCCAACTCACTATCCGTGTGCTATCCGCAGAAGGTACGCGGTCGAAGCAAATTGCGTAGAAATCGATGATGCCATGACCCTTGGTGGTCGTGACGACGCACTCCTTCAACCCCCCTGCCTAGACGCGATTGGTTTTGGATGGAGGCAGTAAATCTGTCGGCAGATGGCGCCGTTATTCCATTGATCGCAGTCATCCCCCCCAAGCTTTTCTTTTGAAATCTTTTGAAATGCACTGCAACCCTCCAATGCGCTTCGGCTACCAACATTCATGACCCGTCGTTTTTCTTCTTTTTTCCCGAATGGGATTTTTCGTTCCTCGCCCCGTCTCTTTCTCTAGACAGCCTGACGCCGATTGACTCAGGCCGATCTTGTCATTCTTGGTCAAACGCCATCGACGGCGTGTCACCAAGGATGATGAACCGTAGCGCCGGAGACAACGCATAGTGGAAGCCGAGAGCGAAAAGCCGAGCTCCGAGGTATCGAGTCCTCGCCCAACTAGCGTCGGGACTTGGAATCATGTCGCCGTTTCTCAACAATAACGAATTGCTCCCATAGTAAGCTGGGTTGGATAACGTCAAGTGCTGAACTGCAGTACCGTTTCGATGGTCGGATATCTGTTTATTCCATTCCCGATTGATGTCTAACCTTGCCATTCGAGAAACGTTTATTGCTATGTAATTGACTGCAGTTGGTGCGTGCGTTGATCGCCCTTTTCTCCCACGGTCCTACCCAATTCTTGGGGAGCTAGCGATACCATGTTCTAGGCACAGATTATCGCTGCCAGCTGCCTCCATCTTACCTAGACCAGCATAATGCAAGTAGTGGTTTTTCTCAGCACCTGCCTGCCAGCCAGTCAGTTGAGCCAGAGACACCGAGACACAGACCGAGTCAGCATGATTAGGGGGTTTCACCAATCATGGAATTCGCCTACAAGCCACCTTCCCCGCCCCTCGTTCATTTGTCTCGTTACTCTCCAGTTTGCCGGAGCAAACCGCCCATTTCGGACTATCCAGTGCAAAACTGCATCCACGTCAAGTCGTCTTAAACCCATCCAGTAAAATGGGGCGAAAGTCCAATAGCCTGGACTACATCCCAGTGCATCGGAAACCTACGTTCAAGCAAAGCACCTCCAGCCTATCTAGAAAAGTGGAGCGAAAGGCCAAGCAGAAGGGTGCTCTTTCTGCGCAGCAACAACAACAACAAGCGGCGACAACATCGTCTTCATATACATACACGCCGCTAGGAAAGAACGAAATCAGGTTGGTCAAGATCCGTCCATGCTCGCCTTCAAACTCCTCCAGCCAGATCGAATGCACAATCCAGCATGCAATCCTGGAGGGGCGGAGACCGCCCCGCTACATTGCATTGTCCTATGTCTGGGGCAGTGCAATAGATCAACCGGAGATAGGGCTTAACGGGTCTCTGTTTCGCATCACTCGAAATCTGGAAGCGGCTCTGCGAGGGCTTCGAGACGACCGCGTTGGCTTTACGAATACATATCTATGGATCGACGCCATCTGCATTGACCAGACAAACGGCGTTGAGAAGGCACAGCAGGTCGCGCGCATGGCTGAAATCTATGCCAATGCCGAGGACGTGACCTGTTGGTTATCTCCCTGGGACTGTCCACGGATGCATGATGTCGGTGAGGTACCAGTTATACCCGGCAAGAACATCGATACAGTACGCGATCGTTGTTCAATGTGCCAACTCCTCGCAGGTCTTCAGAATCTAGCCTTGGCAAGCCACGTTTCCCATGTGCCTCCTCTCGATGTCGATTGCTTGACGAGGATAGTACAGAGCCCATGGTTCACAAGAGTATGGACACTGCAGGAATGCACAATCCATCTTCGGGGGGTGATACAACTTGGATGCCATAGCATGCCCATCAACCTGTTTCTGGACGGGGCCTTCAAGGCTTGGGATGCCCTGGACCTACCTCAGCTTCCCGGGTATCGCGCCCTCGAATCAATGGCTTCGATCCGATACCAGCGAGCACAACTGGGCCGTGGGAAGATAAATGGTAACGATTATGCAGAGACCATCATGATGCTCCTTCAAGCCAGCTCAAACAGATCCTGTTCCATTCCCCAAGATATTCTATACGGCGTCTTTGGACTCATGGAATCCTTTCAGCAGAGCCCGAACAACCTCCGTCCGAATTATGCGAAGACCTTCGAGCGTGTCTGCCATGACTATGCGGTTGAGATATTCACCCACTCGCCATATGGCTTGGAGTTGCTCAGCTTCGCAAGGAACGAGCTGCAGGGTGATGTTCCGTCGTGGGTCCCCGATTTTCGCTATATAGGAGATCTAGACCTGTCCCTTCAAGATCAAGATGGGTTGGCAAGACTGAGCTCGAACAACCGCCAATTGTTATTCGAAGGGGCCAACGTAGGGCATTGTGTCTCTTCCCTCGGTGCCATGCTACAGCCTCAAGATCCAGATCTCTCACCTCTGGATAGAGTGGCCAAACGTATTGTTGATTTCGAGACCAAGATACTGTTCCCGGCAGCTGACATCTCAAACCGAGGGCTCGAGGAACTCTTGGTCAATTTTCTTGCGTCTCATCTGAGCATTGGGTCTGACCTTGAAGGGTGTATAAAGACCTGGCTGACTCTGGCCTCGTGGCCGTCGGCGTGGTCCAGTCGGGTGGCCCAATGCAAGTCAGTGGCGGAGCTTCAGACCCTGCGGTTGACTACGGGATCCTACGAGCCCGCGTACCAGACCCTCTTGACCTTCCTGAGCTCTGGCTTTCTGGTACTCGACAGCGGCGTGATTGGGATCACTAATAACAGATCAGCACAGGTGTTACCCGACGACATTGCTTGTTATTGCAGGAGGACGGATGGTGTTTTCATACTGAGATCTAGACCCGGGACTGTTTCTATATTGCAGGCGTCTGATATGAGGTCAGAGAGTACAGAGACGTTCAAGTTCCTGTCGGCGGCAGCGTTCGGGATGGATTTCTGGGAGTCGCGAGGTGCGGCCAAACCAGATGCAGATGGAGTATACCACTACTCAGAGCATCCGACGAAGACATTCGTTATTGTATAGGGCATTGAAGCTATGAAAAGATACGCCATTTGGAAAGTATGATCTGGTACTCCATGAGTGTGGGCAGTTATTGAATTCCCGCCATTTGAGTCATTTACTTGCTTAGCATGTACGTCTTTATTCTTTGGGGTATACGAATAGCTAACACTAGCTTTCCCCATGGCCCTCTATTGGCCTGACATCTTGGAACTTCATTCCATTCTTCACAATTGCCAGCTCGCCATGTAGCGTGAAGACTACATCGTCGTCAACAGTACGGATGGGCACAATCTCCCCAGACCCATCCTGTGTAACGAACTCGTCCGGTACGTAAAAGTGTCTGGTATACGTTCCAGATGCCGTGTTGCTAAGATCGATGGTGTAGAGCCAGGAGTCGTGGCCCATGACCATGAGCTGATCCTGCGACTTGGCTTGCGAACCAGGCACAATGATTTGCCGAATCCTGCCTTGAAGGAGCCCGGTTAATGGCAAGGGATCCAGCTTGTCCCCTGTACCAGCAGTACCCACTGCACTGAGATCAAACAACAAGATGGCCGACAAGGTAACATATCGGTGGTTTCGTCTCGTGTCGAGCGTCAGTATGTGCGACTTTGGGTGGATCGTCGCAGAAACGATGGTGGTTTCCGCAGTGTCCTCCCCAATATCATAGCTCAAGCTGATTTCTGTAGTTGCAGCGTCGGCAACAAAATTATCAACCTCGTATAGCTTCGAAACTTTGTCCTGGAAAAGCCACATCGATGGCTTTCCGTTCTTGGGGTTAGGATAAGTAGCCCACCTCCATGCTTCCCTTGTCGTGCTTTCAATCGTGCCAGTGCAGAGCCCTGTTCTGAGTGAGAAGAGCTTATCCTCATTTGCGGTTGAGACTAGCACTAATTCGGTGTCCGGTACAAATACTAACTGGCGTATAGGTTTTGCCAGTTGAAGACGTAGGATGGACTCCTTCTTCTTGACACTTGCCGGCTGACTAGTATCGAGCCTGCAAACTTCCAGCCCGCCCCTTACATCTCCTGATGCCAGTATACCGTCCATACTTACTGCTAGCGCCGTGATGGAGGCACATAGGGGGTGCGTGTACAGGATAGCCCCGTGCTGCCCAGTTCGTGTGTTATAGGACATGAGGTCTCCGTTATGTCTCCCGGCAATGACAAGGCGAAGGGATGGGTGAGCACAGACAGCAGACACTCGAGCCTCCTGCAAGCTTTCGTATTGGCCCTTGATGACAGGGAGATGAAATGCGTCCTCGCTGGTGCTCATGTCCTCGTCAGTCGTTTTCCGAACCAAGACTGAGGGTGACCATATCCTCATAAACGTGTCGGTAGCATCGATAATACTGGAAGAGTCGGAGCTAAACATGAGAGTCCGCGACAAACTATTGGGTGATGTCACATGGTATAACAAATTGAGTGATTCGTAGTCCCACACGCGCATGCAGCCTCTCGTGTCGGCTGTAGCAAATGTTCGACCATCTGGACTGCATGCGATGGATATCAACCCATCCTGGCGGATCTCGTCGTCCGATGAAACCAAGACCCCAGAATACGAGTCGTATAGAGCGAGATGACAATCTTGATATGCAACTAGGAATAAGTGCACATCGGGATTAGGATTGAACAATATTTTGAACGGATCGCGGCCCGCTTCATCGGCGGCAAATGCGACGAATTCCCCGTTGAGAAGCGACCAGAGGCATATTGAGTCATTTCCATACGATAGTGCAAGAGTCTCACCCTCTGGTGAGATTGCAGCAAAAGAAGGGGCCTTGTTGTATGGTGATGGCAAGCCAAGTTCGTCGTTCTCGTTACGATATCGGTACGGCTGGTCCTCAATCAATTCTCCGGAGGTAAGGTCCCATCTATTCAAGTGCCCACGAGCCGCGACGCCCCAAATGGACTCGTAGTCGGATTCCAAGAGCAGCAATGTGCCACGTAGTCTCGCCTCCCAAAGTAGCCCCCCACTCAGGTCAAAGAGAGCCAGGCGCTTGCGCGTGGAGACAGCCATGAACTTCCCCCTGCGATCGAAGTGAATACAGTCCACGGCAAACTTCTGTGGGATCGACTGTTCTTTCTGGAAGTTGCGGTGGTTATACAGCATCACGTTTCCCGACAACGTACCGACCGCAATGAAGCTACCACCGCAGGCGACAGTCGATGTGATCTCGTCGCCCAGACTGACAGTGGCAATGCAGTCTTCCCATGCAGCGTTACTCCGCCCAACCATCGAGAGTCCGTCGGCCGAGCGTCCGAACTGGGTATACACTGCAGATTTCAGTGGTGTTAGAGGGGGGATGAGGAAGTAGATGGATGAAGGTGCCGTTAGGAGTGCACCACCAAACTTCGCCACTAGCCTCGTAAGATCAATTGACCAGTTGTCAATGAACTGGATTTCTCCGCCTAAGGGTGACTTGTACTTGGCTCTTTTGTCCAGATAAGCTCGAAGATTTCGAGCCGTTCGAGTAATACTACCCAGGTCCCCCTTCTTCGCTAGGCGCTCAACCCAAGACAGTACATTTGTTTTCAAAAATCGTTGGACGGCTATTAGGAGCTCATCCCTCTCCGAAGAAGCAGAGAACACATGGTCACTAAAGTAAAAGACAGCATAGTCCTCCAAAGCTGATGGGGGCGGGCTTTTCTGGCCCAGAAGGCGCCGATGCCTTGGTGGCTGTAACTCACTACCACTAAGCAGGCGTAGGCAGTTCAGTGCTATACGCTCATGGGCTACCGACTTTGTGATGCGAAACTCAAGCGCATCGTCGCTAAAGAGAAATTCTCGAGCGGTGGAATGGACCAATCTCACATGGTCGTTATTGTCGACGACGACCAGCTGGCCACATAGACCCTCGATAGCAGTTTTCATCATCGTGCTGGAAATCTGTGCATTGACGTCCAGTTTCAATGCATTCGACAACTCATCAGTCTTTAGAGGTCGCGCGCCGGTGACAACCCAGATGAGTATGGCTTGTATGGTGTGCTTTTCCCGCTTTTTCTCGGCTAGAGCACCAATGATTCTTTGGTAGTATGATAACATGCCCAATGGGATCTCATCAAGTACCTGTAGAATGCTTTCGTGGCCATACACCATTTGCAGCTCGTCCAGTACTAGACGAACCCAGAGAAAAGAGGCGCCCGATTTCGCAAGAACTTGAGCACCTAAGTTGATCTTCTCTTTCTCGGTCTCGACGTTGAGTGTCGCGACTTTGGTGTGAATGTAAATTGCAATGTCGTTCAGTGTGTCTTTAGTTGGTATTTCGACAGGCTCCAGTTCGGGTCTTAAGGTCCTAAGTAAAATCCGAAGATCAGGACTCTTGCGACTTGTAATGAATATCCGCAGAGGGAAGCTCGGTTTCTCTCCCTTCATCAAAGTGAAGAGTTCTTGGTATTTGACGCATTCGTCCAGGGCATCAATAACCCAATACTGAGGACTCATAATACGCTCCTGTTCAAAGCCGTCAGCATGAAAAGTCAATTACATTGATAGTGGGGAGGTGTCGTATTTACCTGGAAGATTCCTTTCTTAAAGAGACTGATCCATATAGCGCGAGGATCATCTTTGTCAAAGATCGTGTCCTCATCGTGTAGTCTAACCAGTACGTCTCGTACTGCGGCATTGCTGTTTGCCATTTGATACGCCAAGGATCTCAAGCAAGCTCCGAGGCTTTGCGCTTCCTTATTTCCGTATTGGAAGAAGTGATGAGAACACTCCAGGTTCAGTTCCTGTAACTCGGAAGCAACATGAGCAGCGAGAACTGTCTTCCCTGTGCCGGGGTTCGCTGTAACGAAGTAGTAAGATGGATCTTGCTCTTGGCTTTCACGACTATAAGAGTCCCGCCAGTTTTGGAAGTCATCGCGGTCTTCTATCCAGCAGCATGACCCCTGAGCATGAGGATGATGGTAGTCCAAACGACCTGTGATCCCCAGAAACGACTTTAAGACTCTCAGTTTGGCCCTGGATGTATCTGCTGCAGTCTTCATAATGCCATGTAACAGATCTTCTAGGGCGGACGAAAGGCTATCCCGTACACGGATGTAGTTGGAATCAGTTGGATCATCAAACTTGCAGACGTCTCGATGGTTCGCGTCCAAATATTGGGCCCTCTCGGTCTTGAAGCCAGGCCCTAGAACGGCCGATGCTCTGTCCACAATCATCGCAGAAGAGACTTTGAAATCCATTTCTTTGGTTTCAAAGAACGAAAATATGCGGAGATCATCTGCATATCTTGCAAATCCATCATTGATCAATTGAGTCGAGGTGGATCCCGTCATGAGATCCGAAAGGTATTGCTTCGGAGAGAGGAAACCGGACACTTTGAGGATATTGCTCAGAACAGCAGCATAATCGGATCCACGATGCGGTGTGGCAAGAAAAAAGATGGATTTGATCCTTTGGGCAAATAGATGGGTGGACACGTCTTGTCTAGCGGCAATGTAGGCTTTCTTTATGACAAGTCCGCCCATGCTGTGTCCGATGAGAACTATGGGGTGGTCAGGGTTCGCGCGCAAGCAGGGCGATGTTCTCATTGCTTCCAACAAAGAGTTACCGAAGTCGTGCACATCTGCCCATTGTTAATTAGACCATGACCGGTATAGGGTTGTAGCAATAGAGCCTCGAACTGCATACCAAGAATGCTCACTTTAGTGCTTCCCCAATCGGAGTCATAGCCAAAGGAATGGATACTAGCATGCTTGAAGCCAGGGTCCTTAGGAAGCCAATACCGAGGCCAAAACAGACGATGGTCGTCCCCCTTTCGCCATGTTTTTGTAGAACCGCCCCGCAGACCGTGCACAAATATGAGATCAATCAGGGGCTCTGGAGATGCATGAAGTAGATGCAAACCTAGAGGACCTCTGATCCCGTCCTCAGGGCTTACTTCGACTCTTCTCGGTCTTTTTGTTGACCATGTTGAAGTGAAACGGTGATACAATGAGGCCACAGGATTGGGGAGCTCCTCGCTATGTAACAACGGCGATATGGTACTGGCCTGCGAGCCATGCAAAGGGATGTCTGCGAATTTTCGTTCGTTCGAATCTATACGTGTACGATCGCTCGGAGAACTCGATGGGTCGATTCTGCGGATCTCTCGCAATACCTAGAGAAATAGTGGTTTAGTTGAGGGTGCCGCCGAATTCGTGCGAGGTATCTTGACTTCACTGGAACTTACAGACATATCGTGTCAATCGTGTTGCATCTCATGCTATCTTCCAATGGCGTGATATCCAAAAATACAAGATGACGGAGTGACCAGCACGTAATTTGGTGACAACTATGTGTGTCTGTTTAATTTGCACAAGGACGGCATGGTTTACGGGCTTCTACGCATACAGCACCGCGAAGTACAGTGCCCTGCGAAAGGTGTGGGACGGGTACGAAGAAAACTGAAAGAGCGAGAAGACTGGGAAGTGGCGGGGCTCCAGTGCATCCCCAAACACCCTCCCCTCTGATCTCAGACCAGGCTGGCAACTATCACTGTCGTATGACTTTTCAGCTATGCCCGAATAATACATGGATCAAATGCATGTTAACGCCCCGGTGTTCTAGGTCCAGTTGTCTTGTTCCCTAAGCGCCAATTAACGCAGTTGGAAGCCTTCACGGTGACAGTACCTGCTGTATTGCTGTCGTGTTGGCTGCGAAGCAAACCCGACACCCATGCTGTGTGATGGAGGTTGCATGAGAATGTAACATCGGGTGACAGGGGGCCGAAATGCATGGTTTTGTCGGTAGGGAGTGTGATTGGCCAGCCTGAATCTCGAATTTGCGGAAAGCCGCTCACCTCAACGTGAACGTGAAGATCTAGCAGTAATTGAAAAACACAGCATCGTAACGGATCTTGTTCTCGCAGCAACTGCTCTTCATCTTCAACATGGATCCCGACTTTGGCGATGATGAAGAAAAATTCTTCTTAAAGGTAAACCCAACTACTTTGATGAGGACGATCTGCTTGTAACTGATAGATATCACTAGATAATCGACCACGAAGATGCCATAGATATAGGCATCGGTGAGTATGAGAGTCAGAAAGCTCTATACAGGTACCTCCCAGACAACATATAGCCGGCTCTGGCGCACAGGACTCTCGAGCTCAAGCCCGACCCAGCCTTCTTGTTGACCAAGTTCCATAGCTTGCAATCCAGAATCATCGATCCCACCCGCCTCGCCGCCATCTTGACCAAGCTTCACAAAACGTCATGTTGCCCTGGTGGCAAGTTTGGCTTTTCTGTGACTACCTTCGCGGGCTATGTCACAGTCAGTAATGAATCGACCGACACGTGGGAAGAGTTCTTCGCACGCCAATTCAATAAGGAGATAGCTTGGGAGCAATCTTCCCTTAGGGTGGCACCCCGATATCGTCTGGTGCTCTACACGTGGCGGAGTATACCAAAGAGATGGGTGTTTCTGAGCCACGCGAAGACTTCGAGGATCGACTCATGTTGTATTACCTAACTGTATCATGGTTTGGAACCCGAGCTCAGTGATTGATATTATTGCTTTCTTTCCCGTTCAAGCCTCCAGTCCATGCACTTCTGTCTGATTACCCATATCATGAGTTGCCCAATACACCACACGACCCCTACAAGGAGGGAAAAGAACGGCCCAACCCCAAGAGCGCCATACAGAGGCTCCATAATCGCTACACCCACAGCAGCAAACAATCCCCGCACCAAGCTACTGGCGGCAGAGGCCGTGCTGGGCGAGTCGCGGTGAATCTCTACCATCAGCGTGTTCCATGACTGCATCCATCCGCAACACCCCTCCAGGAACATGAAGATGAGCGGTACGGACGGATGAACTCTGAAATGCACGCTCCATCCGTACCCAAGAATGCAGGCGCACTGCAGCGTCATAAAAAGCCATGCAAGCCGGGCTCTGGCACGTTCAATGGGAAATTGGGATAGATCATCCCCTCCCTGCCTGTCGATCTCCCACCCGGCTTGTTTTGCAATTTTTCTGTAGTTCCAATCCATGAGTTTTGCCTGGATCTGACTTCCGAACATAACCCCAACACTTAAAGCGAGGTAGCATAGCCCTATTTGCGTCTCGTTATACCCGTATGCCTCCTTGAACAGCGGGGGTAGCGGGGCTTGCATGATATAATAAGAGCTGTAGAACAAACCAGCCACTGAGAGCACGCAGGCGTTATCCCTTTGGAAGACCAACAGAACGCACTTGAATGGGTTGGGGATGTATGCGGCGACTCTCTTCCAGGTGCTGGCGTACTCAGTAGGATTCGGCTTGACGTATGTTTCAGTCTTGGGAATAAGGAATGGCAATAGGGGGCGGTTGACTCCCCGTGCTTCAACGCTTCCGTTGCCGACGATTTTGCGACCTGTCTCGGGCAAGAACGCAGCCATTGCAATCAAGAAGAAAGAGCCTGTGATTGTGAGGAACCAGAAAATCCACCGCCAGCCCAAATTGTTGCACATTGGGCCCCCAATGACAGGCGCAATAACAGGCCCGAGGTTAAGCGTCACCATCACGGGCCCTAGTAGCCTCCCTCGTTCCGATGGTGCGGCCATATCGGCAATCACTGCATATCCGATGGACGTGCTGACCGAGGACCCGGCGCTCTGCAGCATGCGTAGAACCAGCAGCGAGACGTAGTTGGTCTGCACAGCCAGGCCAACACTGGCACCCACAAAGATGGCGAAAGTGATGAGGTAAACCGGTCGACGGCCCAGGCTCTCTGCCAGCTGTGAGAAAAACGCAGGTGCCACGCTCTGGACGAGGACGTAGGCTGTGATGGTCGTGTTGATCAGCTGTAACGTAGTCCTGTAATCCTGCTGCAACAGAGGGACGCAAGGCAGGTAGATGTTCGCGGTCAATGGTGAGAACATGGTGGCTACGCCGACGAGTAGAGCGATCCATCGTATTTGAACTCGGCTCAGAAGCGAATACCTGGTTGGTGAAGTTCCACCCTCTGCAGCCACGACATTCCTCGGCTCGAGGACGTCTTCACCATCATGAGGCTCGGCTGAGTTGGCACTGTCATCGTTGATCGGGGCTTTGGGTTCCATGATGGAGGAATGTTTCGTGGGACAAGTCTGAAGCTCCGAGGGCGGGGGTCCGTCTACTCACAGGTACATATGTATCCCAGCAGTATGGTAGCCAATGCCTCTGCCCCACATATGTTGACGAGAGGGTAGGGATGCTGCATAATCACTTTTGCTTGTTCTCCATTGATGATACCCTAGGCTCAGAGGTGGAAATGGGCACAACGAGGACGTCCGACAGTTCAGATTTGTAGACAGCTTTGCAGGAGAGAATTGAACGTGGTTTGATCATATGGCTAGGATCTTCATAACAGTCGTACTTTTGTTATCATTTCGGATGTGGCTCTAACTCAAGAAACTGTACAGCGCGATATCTACTTATTGACACAATATAAGGCCTGGTTGAAAATAGGACAGGTTGCTTAGTCGCCATTGACACTGCTAACGACAGCGTTAGGATGGTCCCACAGGATGGAGGCGTCATATTCCGGAAGGGATTCGAAGTCGCACTCGAGGAGGCGTCGGGTGATGACAACCACCTCCTTCTTGGCCTGCTCCTCGGTGATGTGAATCTCGCCCTTTTTCTGGTCCCAGGTGATGGCTTCCACTCTGACATTCCCGCCGCTGTCTTCTTCGTCTCGGGGTCTGATATCGAGCACGTAGTGGTCCTTGCCCGTCGGATTTCGCGTAACGTGGATGAAGATATTGCCGCTCTGGCTCTGCTCCTCGGGCCAGACGCCCCATTTGTCGTCCCAAGACTCTGGCTGGAAGCCTTCCTTGAGCTTGTCGAAGTCGGCGTCGCTGATGTTCAGCCCCCACGCTGCGGTGGCGGGCTCTTTCATAGGGTTGGACATGACCTGGGCTGCTCTGTTCTACTATTCCATGTGAAAACCGTGAAATGCCTGAGGGATGTTCAGAGTTGGCAAGTACCTTGGAAGAGGATGGAGGAATAGAGGGTGCTTGAGTTTGTTAAGGGGGGAGTGGGGAGGAAGTCGTTTGTTCAAGGGGTGTTGTTGTTTGGGTCTCAAGTGTACTTATTCCAGTAGAGCAGTCTAGAGGGAGATGGCAGCCACTTTTTTCATACGCGAATCCGGATTATCCTTTTATTTCTTGAGATGACGTATGTGGCGTATCCTCGCTACAATTTCATCCTGATTGAGTGTCAAGGTATAGGCTCAACAACAACGTCTGCGCCAACCGTTGTGGTGCAAATATACATCACATCGAGGAGAAGGACAAGGCAGGACACTGAAGGTCCCTTAAGTTGCCTATCAAGCGAACCACCGAATTCGCCGACGAGGACGTGTTCGCTTGATTTGCTGAACGAAGGATATAGATATAGCTATATTGTCATTTTTAAAAACCTCAACCAGTAGTCGCGTCGTCGAGTAGACCTTGGAAAGAGGAGAGTTGCTACACTAGGTTAATGTTTTGTGTAAGGCTGGTGGCTGACAGGAAAACACTTTAAAAGGAGTATCATGCGCTGGCGTTGGAATACACAGGGAAATTCGTAACGATAAAATAATTAACATAGGCATTCGTGTAATATATATACTATTTATGAACATGCTTTACACTGGAGCATTCTCACTCATCTTAAGTTGATAGAAACGTGGATATAAGTATAGATTGCGCCAAAATGTCACGGCTTGTGACTAATATCCCCCATCCGACCTTGACATCCTGAAACATGTGAGATCAGTTGCTATAGGCTGATAAGTATGGGTCTATTTTCTCCAGAAGAAAGTCCACCATTCCCCACTCCATTTCACTCTCACCTCCTCCCTCGGTGAATGGCCATCTGCCATGGCTCCTCCAAGCCCCCCGAGCGCAAACCAGCTATTCTTCGACACCTCTGCTCTTCCTGATGTCTCGAGTACAGAGATCAATTTCCCTGATACTTCCTTTTTCAACCCTCAAGCCCCCTGCCCACCCCAGCTGCCAGCACCGAGCACAATTCTCGAACAGCATCCAAAGACCGGCTCCTCGGCGGTCGTCAAGTATGAGGATCTGAACCTTGTGGTAAAATATGGGAACCCCACATGTGTGCGGCTTGAAGAGGCTCAAACCATGCGAGCGGTAAGGGGCGTTTTCCCAAACAATGAGGTGCCGGTGCCGGAACTCTATGGGTGGAGGCAGTTTGAAGGCCAAAACTTCATATACATGAGCCTTATTGCTGGGAAGACACTACGGGAGGCCTGGCCAACACTCACCGAGGTCGACAAGGAGTCCATCCTGGATGATCTCAAACGGATTGTGGTCACTTTAAGGCAGGTCACCCACGGTCCGCATGATCCTTTTATTGGTATGCAGTCATATACTCGGCCTGTGACTGATAAGCATCATGCTTACCATGCTGATAGGATCCATATCCCGTGGCCCTGTGCTGGATAGATTCTTCAGGGATGGCTATTTGGAGGGACCGTTTGCCACGATCGAGTCGTTCAACGACTGGTATCTCGCTGCTGCCACCCGCACGAAGCCGGGACCGGATGACCCCACGCGTCTCTATCGACACGAGCTATATCGTGACCTGTTGCCCGACACGGGCCGCATCTGTTTCACCCATGGGGATTTGACCCTGGGCAACATCATGGTTTCCGGCGAGCCCGGCTCGCAACGAATCGCAGCAATCATCGACTGGGAGCAGGCTGGTTGGTATCCGGAATATTGGGAGTGCTGCAAGCTCCAATTCGGGGTGGAGGAGGGTCATGAGTGGCTCACCGCTGGGTGGCCTGAGAAAATCACGGAACCCTTCGAGGATGCAATGTGGGCATCCGGGGAATACCGCGGTTGGCATTTCCCATGACCGCAGACTTGAGGTTGGTCGAGCTTCAGAGGACAGCAGGCGTCGAGGATTAGATCTTCATAGTTATCCCATTGGTTACTGAAACATAGAACTAGACTCACTTTACTTTCGACAGCTTTGGGTTTCCCTCACCGATAGAAAACTACATAGGCCGTATAAAATACATATTTTCTTCCAGGCACGTATATGAAGTGGGATTCCAATATAAAAGCCATAGTATTCGTCGCCTAGATCGGCCCTGCGAATGCCCTCAGCCACGAGCACAACCCCTTAGGCACTCATAGACCCATAGCTGAAGATACGATAACTTTAGTATACCCAAGGCAATCTTTCAAACCAACTTCTACGAACCCAAATAAGCCCGGATTGCTATGCAGGGATGATGCTATTGTCCGGTAGGGCCGCTTGGCTATAAGAGCCGAGAACGTCGGCCGACAGCGGCTCCGGGCAAAGCGACGATCGCTCTACACATCTACTATGGACATCCTCCTGCAGATTAATGAGGCTTTTGATCTGGATGCTGTACACTTTCGCAGCCCTGGTATGTCAAACCCTTGCGAAAGGTCTCGGCTATGTGAATCAGTTCTTGAAAACAGCCGTGGAGACGTTATGGTAACAGTACGATACTTGGGCTCCCATGTTTGCTTGCTTTCAGACGAAACGCCTATACAAGGCAAGACGCATGAGGGACAGCATTGTAGGATGTCATATCGAAATAGGGCCGATGCAAGCGAGACCAACGACTTAACCAGCAACATATCCAAGCCGCACCACCATCACCAAGTCGTTGTACGCGTGTTATAATATCCTTGTTTTATACCCTGTTTTATACCCTCGAGTAAGTTGGCTCTGTCACGCGTCCCGCGAGTCTGGGTCCAACCGACCGTTGGTTAGGGCTGGGAGGTAATATGTGGCATTCATTAACCTGAGTGAACCGGGGGCGGGACGACGCATCCAATCACGAGCGTATTCGCACACGTTGACATGGGGTCGGTCAATGCAGTGCACTCCCTTCCCCCTTTCCACGACATATCAGGCTCAGGGCAGACGGGTAGAGGAGGAAAATCTAGAGGGAAGAGGGACATCCATGGGCTATATGTGTGTGACTTCGGTCTGCAAAACACAGACAGGCAGACAGACAAACTGGACAGTGGCCAGATGGCCAACCAACACGAACTAATACAGCTCTTATCACACCACCGCATCATCCTTGACGTATTCAATCGGGACTTGTATGCAAAGACACACAGCCATTATTGTCTGTGGGTTTGCTAGGACATGACTCGAAACCCAACAGCCAAGGTCATGTAGCCGCGAAGAGTTGCGATTGGGTGAAGAGATTGATGCTCTCGTCACCAACAGCAGGCAGGCGATGACGGGCCGACGCATATGTGTTGCGAAGTTGTGGCTTGCAGGCATCGGAACAGGACTCCTTTCACTTCGGGACGCGATCTCTCTCTTTTTTTTTTCAATGAACTGTCAGCGTCAGCACGCGATGGTTCTGGGCGAACTCGAAGTTGGCGGGGGAGCAGGGGTCCATGACAGCAGCGGGGGAGGTTCCCCAGTCTCCACCACGGAGTGACAGCCAGGTAGACAATATTATGTCCAACCTATACTAGAAACAAACAAGTGTCAAGTGTCAAGTGTCGTGGCCATTACGCTCGGACGCCGATATCGAAGCCGTCAATGCGCGACGATTGTCCACCAGTGAAGTGGGTGTTAGATTGGAACAGCTCGCTCTTGTGGACGGTGGTGGAAGCGCATACGGGTGGCTGGAGGGCGGAGGGACGCGGGCCGCGTATCAGTTGGGGACAAGACCATTCGTGCTGTGGCCAATTGGCGGTCATGATTCCCTTCCACCTTCTTGGGATAGGGTTACAATTATAACCCCAAGAGCCAATCCGATTGACTGCACTTGCCGTGTCTTCTGCCCGCACGGCGCAGTAATTGAGGACCGTAAATCTTTAGGTCGAACGTTTACCGAGTAGGTCATGACTAAGTATTCATATAAGAGAAGTCTCAGGTGGGACGGGCCAATGATGAAGTTGTTATGCGATCCGATTTCATTCTCTCTGTTGCTTGGTGGTGGCCTGAGGAAGCCCAAGACCAGACTTGGCACGAGACTTGGAGAGAAGGTAGGCACGCTCTGGAAACATGGGCCGCATTTCCAGACCTGACAACAGCCCCAACTTACGAGGGAGGCGCCACCATGACTGCTGACTGGGTGGCCAGGTACAGTCTGGGGTCCTGCGACACGCCACACCCCACAAGAACGGACAAGCAACCGGGGAAACGAAGGATTCTATCGCCTAACTGCTTCCAGCTTTCGAGATGTCTAGATGTTAGAATGCTTGGTGTCAGATTTGTCAGACTCCAGGCATGACAAGAGAGGGCAGGATAGGTGGTGCATGTCGCCAAGATCGGCGTCAATTGTGCTCTAGCCCCGGGGGCAAGACCCTTCTTGGGATCTTCCCAGGTTCTTTCCCCAAACCCCAGGACCCGCAGAAACATCCCGGCGGGGCCTAACTGCGAACAGTATGGGAGGAAAAGGGAAGGACCGACTGGAGGCTATCGCTACGGAGGAGGCCAGCCCGCCCTGCAGGCCTGTCTAGTGTCTACCTAGTCGTTCGGTACAGCTCGTCTAAATCTCACCTTGTCCGCCCACCTTGAACTGGGAAATGAGGTGCTGTTCAGATGATAGCAGCCGCATTGAACTTTTCATTCTGCCAAAGTTGTTTGCTGTCGTCGTCACGGGCCACGATGCACGGGATAATCGAGATGAGTTTATTATAGTCGGTGGCGCAAGACACAAATTCCCCTTTTCTCCATGCCGGCCGCGGGCTCGTATCCGATTGATGTCGAGAGAAAACAATCAGGCAAACATGGCGGCTTTTGGCTGAGAGAACGAGACCACCCACCCCCTGTCACCTATAGCGGCCGGGATTAGCACAAGGATGCAACCACGCGATTATCGTCCCGACTAGGATCATGTACAACCTGCACACCCTCAGGAACCGTCGTGCCTCACTGGACGACCTGGCCGTATGGTCTGGAAGGGCTTGTTGATCGCACTACGCAGTCTACACACACATGCATACCAAGATGGTACTATTTTGGCGAATCCCTGGACATAAGAACCATGGCCACTCCCGAGTCCTACCCTTCCCTTCCCCGTTGGTCATTCCTCAGCATACAATACCTCTGTTGATCGAAATAAGGCCTTGGTTCATCATCTCCGGAGACTGACGGTCTGAACATCTCCATCGAACTAGAGGAGAAGGAAGCAAAGCCAGCGGGGAACGACTTCAAAGCGCAGCAACCGTTACCCGTCGCCAAAGATGGAGAAACGCGACGACGTCGATGTGCATGAGATGCACGAGCACTACCCGGAGAAGGTCAGTAGTCAAGTGTCGGGAAGAAAACAGGTCCGTGGCCGCCGTCGCATCAATGCTACCGGGACTAACAGCTCCCATTACTAGGAAAATATTCAGCACACCGTCATCAAGGGCAATGAAGCCTTCGCGGCCGCCTTGGTCGCAGATCCGCCGAACCCTTGGGCTCGGACCCAGGTCATGCTCTATGTCTTCTCCATTGTCGGCTTCTTCTGCAGCACGATGAACGGATACGACGGGTCCCTGATCAACAACCTGCTGATCAATCCGGCCTTTTTGGAGTATTATCATGCGGAGAATGCGGGAATCTGGGCCGGCATCATCTCTTCCATGTACCAGATCGGTGGTGTCGTGGCTCTTCCTTTTGGTAAGATCTCTCTCGCGCGAGCTCCACGGCCCTGTCGCATTACGCGGGCGCACGGCCCGGAGTGGCATACTACCTTCAGGGACTTCTGAGGCTAACGAGATACGTGGCAGTCGGCCCCGCGATCGACACCTTCGGCCGCCGCGTCGGCATGGTGATCGGCGCCGGCCTCATCATTATCGGCACCATCATCCAGGGCGTGTCCATCAACGCCGACACCTTCATGGGCGGCCGCTTCCTGCTGGGCTTCGGCGTCTCCATCGCGTCGGCCGCGGGCCCCATGTACGTCGTCGAGATCAACCACCCGGCCTTCCGCGGCGTCGTGGGCGCCATGTACAACACCCTCTGGTTCAGCGGCTCCATCATCGCTTCGGGCGCGGCGCGCGGCGCCCTCAACACCGGCGGCGACTACTCGTGGCGCCTCATCACCTGGCTCCAGTGCCTCTTCTCGGGGCTCATCGTCCTGTTCGCGCTGTTCCTGCCCGAATCACCCCGCTGGCTCTACGTTAACAACAAGAAGGAGCAGGCGCTGAATATGCTCACCAAATACCATGGCAACGGGAACCCAGAGAGTTTGTTATCCTTACGTCTTGTGTACAACAGCAGCTCGCAGTCGTGGTAACTAACGTACTCCTTTTAGGCCCTTGGGTCAAACTGCAAATGTCCGAGTACGAAGAACTTCTCAACATGGATGGTGCCGACAAGCGCTGGTGGGACTACAGGGCTCTCTTCCGTCAGTATAAATCAGTGACACTTATAGGCATCCGTCAATTGCTAACTTATATCTCTACCAAGGAAACCGAGCTTCTGCTTACCGTCTGGGCTGCAATGTCGTCATTTCCATCTTCGGCCAATGGGCTGGAAACGCTGTGCTTTCGTACTTCCTCGGTGCCGTACTTGATGGAGCCGGTTATCATCACCCTGTACGTCCTGGCTTCTATCAGTGGCTAAACTGGTATGCATGATTACTAACATAAACAACTCAACGCTGTAGATTGAGAAGGCCAACATCACCTTGATCAACTCATGCCAGCAGTTCTTGTTTGCCATTGTCGGCGCCTGCTTGGTGGACCGTGTTGGTCGCCGTCCGCTATTCCTGTTCTCCTTCATCGGCTGCACTGTTGTCTGGCTCGGCATGACCATTGCTTCGGCCGAGTTCGAGGCTGGCGGTGGTAGCAAAGAGTCGATGGGCACCAACCCCGGCGCCAGTAAGGCGGCCATCGCCATGATCTTTATCTTCGGCAGGTAAGTCTTCTTAGATTCCTCCTGGTCTGCCCTCATTTTAATAGGAAGGCTCGCTGACAACAAACCGTTTCGTAGCATATACTCTGTCGGCATCACTCCGCTTCAGGCTCTGTTCCCTGTCGAGGTGCTCTCGTTCGAGATGCGTGCCAAGGGCATGGCCTTCTCCTCCCTAGCTGTCAACGTCGGGGGGCTCCTCAACCAGTTCGCCTGGCCCGTCGCTCTGCAGAACATCACGTGGAAGACATACATCATCTTCACGGTCCAGGACGCCGTCCAAGCTTTCATCATCTGGTGGTTCATCCCAGAGACCAAGAACCGCACGGTAAGTTCGCGAAGAAAAATAATACACCGATCCGTTCTTTCATGTTTGCTGACGATGCATAATTCTGCCTGCAGCTTGAGGAACTTGACGAGATCTTTGCCGCCAAGAACCCCGTGAAAGCCTCGATCCAAAAGAAGCACGTTGCTGTCACCGAGACTGGCAATGTTGTCGATATCCATGACGTGTAGGGTGGGAGGAGTGGATATATCTCGATGAGTTGGAAAACTGGAAATTGGTTAAAAGTGTTTTGAATCTACTGCCAGGAGCCAAGCGTCCCCCTTTTTCTTTTGTCCGATATTGGGAATACAGCCGTCACACATAATATGCCTATCCACATATCACACGCTCGCCTCATGCAACTACGTCTTTGTAATTAAATCATATCAAATAGCGTTTCTTCAATACCTTCTAGAAAATAAAATAAAAAGGAAGTTCCATGCATTCTGGAAATAGAAGACCCGTCTTACGGCCTGTGCATATCGAATGTGCCGAATGTCACCCTCCACAACGAAGCGTACCAGAACAATTCCTTTCCTGGATATGCCAATAGTGGTAAGCTGCATGACACCTACTAGCAACCTGGGGGAGACTGGTCTCAAAGTTGCAGTCGATGGTTGGCATGGTTGCAATTGCTACTTCTCATTCCCTGTCCTGTTATAATAATACAGACATTTTCTTCGGCATCTTTGCTGTATTCTAATTCATACTAAGCCGGTTCAGCAGAAACGAATGCCTCAGAGAAGGTTACTATATATCCTTCGGTATCCTTGACACGGCTTTCAACTGCACTGCTAGGGATCCAATCCTTTTTGAAGAGGAGAATTGCCGTTCGTATTACGCCCATAGCCTCTGTGCATATCTGCAAGAGTCGAGTTCCTCCTGACTGAGAATCACCATGGATAGGTAGTCAATGAGCCTCCCAAGCCCGGGCGTATAATAATTGCCGAATCCCTACTGCTCGGTAGTGTGGCTCAACTGTAGGATGGCGCTCCCCACCGGTCCCCTTGGAGCCCGTTTTGGCACGTTTGGAGAAGCACAACGCTGGGTGCTAAACCAGCGCTAATAAAGCACCAGACCGTGGCCCCAATCGGGCGGTCTCTTGCGCAAACCAAAATATAGCACCGATAGCCGAGATCAGGTCCATCTCTTCAGCGTCGTTATGTACATATGCAGAAAGACCCCGAAGACGCCCATTTTCTGCCATTGTCCACATCCGGGGTGCGGGGAAGTTCGTTCGTGAAGAAGTCCCGCAAACTAGCCACGATTGCGGGTCTAGCCAGGACATGACACATGCTGCCTGCTTTCTTCTATATTTCATGACTACTACATCCCCTCTTTCCTCATTAACTAGAAATAAGTGGAAGGATGCAAATATAGTCCCGCTGTCTTGGTACACATTACGTAGTTCATTCCCCCCTTTCTCCAGCCATTGACAAGCACAGCGCAGAATATTTCAGCAACGAACGGATCTCGGATCAGCTGCGAGATTTTGGAGAACGAAAACGGATATATTGTCTCCACGCCGCAGCAGCATAAATCGATGAAAAAAATGACACGTCCATTTGAAAAGGTGAGAGGGACAAGGGAGAAGGTTCACAACTATTTCAAAAACAATCCATCTCTGACTGTGGTCGTATCTAGGTCATCGTCGTGGGCGCCGGCCCGAGCGGCCTGCTCCTCAGCCTCCTGCTGGCCCAGCACGGCATCCCCGTGCACATCCTCGAGGGCGCGGGCGAGCTCGACGGCCGCCCGCGCGCCGCCATCTACGGGCCCGCGGCCATCCCGGACCTGGCGCGCGCGGGCGTCATGGACGAGATCCGCCGCCGGGGCTTCTCGGTCAACACCATGTCGTGGCGGCGCTTCGAGGACCACTCCTTCATCACGGGCATGGACGGCCGCGTCGTCGCCGACGTCGACGGGCAGGACCTGCGCATGGCGTGTCTGGTCCTCGACGAGCTGGACCGCCTGCTGCTCGACGAGTTCCTCACCAAGCATGGCGGCTCCATCAGCTGGAATCACCGCGTCGTGGGCGTCGGGCAAGACGACGCCAAGTCTTGGGTCGAGGTCGAGACCCCCGAGGGCAAGAAGACGATGCATGCTGATTACATTGTTGGTTGTGATGGGGCGACCAGCATGGTCCGGAAGTCGCTCTTCCCGGATTTCCCGGGATTCACGTGGGATCGTCAAATCGTCGCTACAAATGTGAGTATTGCATTTTCGACTGCACCTCATCCTGCCGTCAATTTACTGACAAAGTTTGCTAGATATACTACGACTTTGAGGGAACTCATGGGTTTACAAACACCAACTTCATTCTCCACCCGGAACACTTCTGCGTAAGTATTCTTACCTTAAGCTCACTATGTTACATACGAACGAAGATATCAGAAGCTAACAGAAAACCACCCCAACAAGATGGTTGCGAAAATCACAAGAGACGGCCTGTACCGCGTGACGTACGGTGAAGCCGGCGGCCTAACGCTGGACCAGATCAAGGAGCGGCAGCCGATGAAGTTCGAGACGATCCTGCCGGGGCACCCGAAGCCGGGCGACTACGAGCTCGTTAGCCTGGCGCCGTACAAGATGCACCAGCGGTGCGCCCCCTCGTTCCGGGTGGGGCGGGTGCTGCTGGCGGCCGACGCGGCGCACCTGTGCAACCCGTGGGGCGGCATGGGCATCACGGGCGGGTTCGTGGACGCCGGGGGGCTCGCCGACTGCCTGATCGGCCTCTGGGACGGCGTGGCAGACGAGTCCATCCTCGACTTGTACAGCGAGAAGCGCCGCGCCGTCTGGCGCGACATCATCGACCCGGCCTCCCAGGACAACTTCCGCCGCGTCTCGGACCCCGAGCCCGACACACTGCTCGAGCGCGACCCCGTTATGAAGGCTTGCAAGGCGGCGGAGAACGACGAGGAGATGCAAAAACAGGCATTCATGGGCATGTTGAACTTGCGGTATGACTTCACTCAGCATTACAACAAGAAGAAGTAGGGTCGGGCAGTATAATGGAGTTGGTCCAAATAATATTCCTGCAGGGGTGTAGATAGGGGTTGGCTATTGCAATTCAACACAGCCACGAGCGCTCAAGTTTTGAGCAGGGATTTTGATCCCAATCTTTCTGGGACTTTTGCAACATGCATGGTACATGGATGCAGCCACCTCGCTGGGCAGTCGAACAGAGCACTGAGTTTTGATATCTATAGCCGAGTTACGGTTTGTAACATATGTACACATTCATCCAACGCATATGTCAGCATTAACGTGCATTTCTTGCAACCAACCCAACGCACCAACGCAAAAATGACCTGCCTGTTTGTCCAGACAGTTCTGAATTAGTAATGTCAAGGTAGGCCTCGCCTATTCCGCCTGTTTCGCCTCTAGAACCTAGTTGAATCATCTCACTATATCCACACCATGATTGGACGGTCAAACGAATTGCTCAACCTGCTTCTCACTCCAGTCCCAGAACCTTTTAAGTAGGTCCGCGCCACCCTCCTCCTCCGGTTTCGCCGCAAGCTGCAATTCCTGGCAGATAGGCCGCAAGCGTCCGAAAGGGAAGACATACCCCGCCGTCTCCGGGGTGACCTCGGGGGAGAACCCCGCGAACAACTCCGTGTACGCGCCCTGGACGGCCGGGTAATGCAGCAGGGCAACCTGCAGCCGGAAGAAGAAGCCCTGCTGCGCAAACAGCTCCGAGCGGAGGTTGCCCGGGTTCACGGGGACCCCCAGGACCCTCTGGGCCGCGAAGCGCTTGGTGAGCTCGTTGCCGTACGCCCACACGCCCACCTTGCTGATGCCGTAGCGGTGAATGCTCGACTTGGTGGGGTGCTTGTGGAAGTCCAGGTTGTCCAGGTCGATGCACACGTCTTTCTAGTGGTACATCTCCGCCGCGAAGGAGGAAACGAAAACGACGCGGACTTCGTGCGTGTGCGTGCTCCTGTCGGCCGCCGTGGCCACCAGGACGGGCATGAGGAGCCGGGTGAGGAGAAACGGGCCTAGGCAGTTGACGCCCAGTTGCTTCTCGTGGCTTTGCACCGTCTTCTCCATTCGGTCGTCGTCGGCCGACATGACGCCCGCGTTGTTGAAGAGGACGTGGAGCTTTGTCTCGGCGGCGAGGAAGCGCGCGGCCGCGGCTTGGACGGATCGCAGATCCCCGAGGTCCAGGAGGAGGTACACCAAAGTCCCGGCGGAGCGGGGCTCGGCCTGCTGGATGTGTGGGATGGTGTCGTTTTCGTCTCGGGCGGCCAGGTAGACGGTGGCGTTCCGGGAGTAGAGTAGGCGTGCGAGCTCTTTGCCGATGCCTGATGTCGCGCCTGTGACGATGTAGACCTTGCTGGTCAGATCAGGGAGGTCTTTCTCTACGAAGTCCGGCTTTGGGGGAAAGCATTGCGTGAAACCGCTGGAAAAGGTTGGTGGCATGACGAATTCAGTTGTTGATGCTATGTTGGATGATGACGGGACTGATATGGTTGAGTACGAGCTTGTGACGATTGCGAGACCTATGACGTTCAAAGAAGTATGGAAAGGAGCGGAGAATACATGAATCCGCTTTGTTTTGTTTTGTCTTGAAACAAGTGGTAGTCCAAGAGGTAAACGGAATTATTAGGTAGAGTGTGAGATTCTGTTGGATGCTACCAGAGTGACGGGACGCAAGGAGTTTTCCCGCAAGGGAGGAGAATGTAACAACTACGACTACGCTCTATGGAAAAAGTGGTCAAGGATGTATATGTACCATGCGCCAAGAAATGTGGTTGGACATATTTCTTCTAATCTCGCATTATCTTCAACTTCGTTCGCCTTCGTTCATTGGAAGATTACGTAATGTTCCACGACGTAGTTTGATGTTCGCAACTTTGAGTCATCTTATTGCCGTGTTGGAAATGAAATCGCCTGCATAGACAAAAGCTCTCAGAATCTCAGAGCTTGAATCGTCGCTCGTGGAGATACTGATAGTGCGGCATAGCCAAATCCACCATCTCCCGCACCAAACCCAGATCCTCCCCAAACTCGGCCGACCACCCCTGAACCTGGGCCTCCATGTCCTGGTTCTTGGCCGCCCGGCTCGCATCGATTCCTGTCGAGTCGATCAGGAACCTCTGGCTCGCGTACTCCATCGGGTGGAGCTTCGCCTTGTCCTCCGCGCTGGTCTCCTCCCACGACAGACAGGCCAGCTCCGGATTGAGTCCCAACCGCGAGCAGAGATGGCGCGCGAACTCGGGGCTCGTCATGAGGTCGTCGGCGTCGACGACGACGGGCTCGATGCCGCGCGCGCGGTAGGCTTCGTACAGGCGCCGGATCCACAGCGTGCTCGTGCTGATAAGGAAGTTGGGGCGGCCGCTGCCGTGCGGGAGGCCCATGGCTGCTAGGACACGGTAGGCCGAGGGGACAGCCAGGCGCGGGTCGCGAATCGTGAGGACCGGCACCGTCCCGGGGGCAAAGAAGAGGTCGTCGGGGATCCGGGTGAAGTTCTGGTAGTGACCTAGGTCATTGCCTTCCCCGTCGAACGAAACTGTTGCTTCTGGGATCTCCGAGTCAGAGGGCGAATGGTTTTGGATGAGCCTAAGAACCTCTTCTGGGGAGGCGGTGGAAAAGGGGTGATCTTGAATAAGTAATGTATTTCCCTAATATGTGTATTCTCCGTCAATAACCACCAGAAGAAAGGTGTAAGTTAGGATAACGATGATTTTTGCCACATTACCTTTTGGGGGGTATCTTCGACAGCCGACCGCCATTTTTGTAGGGCCCCCTGGACCCCCAGGTCGAAAAGGGTCTGCAGACCATCGGGCATCCCCTCGGCCCAGGTCTCGCTCATCAACCACTGGACCTGGCAGCCGCGCGCTTGCCCAAATGAGTTCTGGAGTATCTCAAGACTTGGTTGTTTGCTGATCATACGACGCAGCAGCTGGGCTGGCGATTCCATTCGATCAGTGTGAATGATACACTTCTCGCGGGGCAATGAGAACTTACCCGCAGAGCGCGGCTGGTCGAAGAGCAGGATTTGGGATATCATGGCTGCAATAGCGAACAGCAGAGATAATTTTGTTCGGTGTTCATGAGTGAGTGGTTGAGGAATCGCTTGCCTTGTGTAGTGTAAGTATGTCCAGAGATAATCGTAAGGCCGGCCACAAAGAATGTGTATATGTTGGGTTCAGATATACTAGTTGCCAAATGCTACTGCCTGGCCAATTATCAGGCACCCATGCGGTATGCGACAGGGCTTGCGTCGCTGACGACGACGACGTTTGGAGACACTGATTAGTAACAGGCAGCGAGATAATACATGTCGTTGTTCCAAGCGTCCCTAAACTACCGAGCGTTTCAAAGTTGCTGCGAGTCATTGCCTGGCAGGCAATTACGTGACACACAATGAATTGAAGAAGGCAACATGATTGCTTCTGCGTATCGGCCCTTATCCGACATCACAAACAAGTCCTTCAAATATATGGCGCGCGCATAACGGCGGCGTGCAACTTATAGATATCAAAGCAAGGGCGGGCGTTTCGCGTGACGCCAAGGGCCTGGACGACCGGCGACAGGATATGGATGCACTGTACCGCACTGCGGACGGCGGCCACGAGGGGCGAACTTTGGCATCGGGGAATGGCCCATCAATGCGGTATTTCCAGGTTATAATATGGCCTACCGACCGCTTGCATTGCATCACATATGGGTGCGGGTAACACGCTGCTACTCATGGTATGCCCATGGACAGCGGCTTGATGATTGGGAAGCAGGGCGGTGTGGACTGTTACGAGCAGTGCCCTATGATCATCGCGGCATGGCGTGGTGTGGTGTGGCATGGCAACATATAATGTGAATTTGGTAACCCAAGCAATGGAGATGTGGAAAACATGGGGAACAGGGAATCCTGGGAAGATGGCGATCTCAGGCTAAATGCACAATCATCCATTTCTCCGCAGACCCGTAATTCCCCCAACCCAACCCTCTGGTTCAAATTCGGGGAAGCTCCCAGTAACATCAGCATGAAAGGTTGGAGTTCGTTTTCCTCTCTAGCCATCGCATGCCCATGTACTCCGTATCTCAATCCGGATGTAGAAGGGCTGCTAGTAGCTGTGAAATGTTTGAGATATTTCCAATGACAAGTAAGTTACACAGCTCACTAAAACCCAATGAAAGTGAATGGGCGCCTTGGACCAAGTTATCATGTCGCGCATTGGCTTGGTTTCGGTCGAGTCGGTAAACGAGCCGAATAACACTGGACCCCGCAGCGGCTGATTAGGCCACTGGGGTCAACTGTGCGGGGGGGCGAGACCGCTGTAGTGAGTGAGTAGAGAGGCTGAGAGGCTAGAACATCAGAACCCCAGGATCCATCCCCACGGCCAACTCGACCATCATCACCCGGACGGAGAAAACCCGCGAACCAGCTGCCGTTACCAGAGAGAACTTCCCGGGAGGCTGGGGTGCAATTCAGGCACCGTACCATATACCCTTGGCGGCTCCATCTTCTCCGCATGTGACCCTTTCCCTGCGCAATGATGCTACGACTCTTCTCACCACGGTCAGTATTGACGCGGCAGACCCAGCCGACTGGGCAACCTAGGTGCATGCATACATAAGTAGCCGTGGTGCTACACCATGGAACTAGTCACGACGGGGAACCTGCACTCTCCAGCCAGGCCACCTAGAATACCGCCGCCATGCGCGTTCAATCCATCAGGGCAGCCCTGTCGCTCATCGCAGCGACGACTGCACCGCTCGTGTCCGCCCTCGGCCAATCGCCCGTGGTCAGCTTCAAAGATGTCCCCGGTGGTTTCCAGGTCGCCGGTGGCCCGGTTGCAAAGCCCCAAATCTTAGTCTCGGAAAATGAGTATTGGGGTGTCATCCGGGCGGCCGGCGATTTGGCGAACGACTTCGGTCGCGTCACAGGGAAGAACTTCAGTCTGAGCAACGGTGGGGTCGGCGCGCGCCCGCTTGCGTATGAGTACAAACCCATCACCACGAACTACACCATTGTGAGTGACCCCTACAACAGCGCTCGACGGAAACATGCTGTGATCAGCAAGCTAACCTTGTGACGATGGTTTGTAGTACTCAGTAAATAAAACAGAATACTTCTACGGCCCCAGCTACACGGACCCTTCCGCCAAGGACACGGTCATCATCGTCGGCACACTGGGCCATTCCAAGGTCATCGACGATCTCGTCTCGAGTAGCAAGCTAGACGTGTCGGGCATTAAGGGAAAATGGGAGTCGTTCGTGTCCAAAATCGTCGAGAACCCCATCCCCGGCTGTCCGAAAGCCATGGTCATCGCCGGCAGCGACCCACGAGGCGCCATCTTCGGCATCTACGACGTCAGCGAGCAGATCGGCGTCAGCCCCTGGTACTGGTGGGCCGACGTCGCCACGAAGCAGAACAAGAACATCTGGTTTCTGCCCGAGGGCAAGGTCCAGGGCCCGCCCTCGGTCAAGTACCGCGGCTTCTTCCTCAACGACGAGCAGCCGGGCCTGTCGGGCTGGGTGAGCCGCAACTACGCCGACACGCCCTACGGCGTCGGCTACAACCGGGACTTCTACCCCAACGTCTTCGAGGTCCTGCTGCGGCTCCGCGCCAACTACCTGTGGCCGGCGCTCTGGGGCTCCATGTTTGAGATCGACGACCCGGCCAACCAGCCGCTCGCCGACGCCTGGGAGATCGTGCTCGGCAGCTCCCATACCGAGCCCATGATGCGCGCCCAGAACGAGTTCCAGACCTTCTACATCAACAAGGGCATGGGCCCCTGGGCCTACAACCTGAACAACAAGACCATCGACGAGTACTTCGTCTACGGCGCCCAGCGCGCCAAACCCTACGCGAGGAACAGCCTGTGGACCATGGGCATGCGGGGCACGGGCGACACGGCCATCGAGGGACTCGGCACGGATTTCATCGTCAAGATGCTTGAGACGCTGGTCAAGAACCAGCGGAGCGTAATCGAGGACGTCCTCGAGACCAACGCAACCGACGTGCCGCAGATGTGGTGCCTGTACAAGGAGGTCATGTCGTACCTGCAGAACGGCCTGGAGGTGCCCGACGACATCACCCTACTCTGGGCCGATGACAACTGGGGCAACGTCCGCCGGGTGCCCATCGCGAACGAGAAGAGCCGACCGGGCAGCGCCGGCGTGTACTACCACTTCGACTACGTCGGCGACGTACGCAACTACAAGTGGGTCAACACGATCCAGCTCGAGAAGACAGCCGAGCAGATGCAGCTCGCATACACGCACGGCGCGGACCGCATCTGGATCGTCAACGTCGGCGACCTGAAGCCGCTCGAGCTGCCCCTCAGCCACTTCCTCGACATGGCCTACGACGCCGAGCGCTGGGGGGTCGACGCCGTCGCAGACTGGCTGTCGGCGTGGGCGGTGCGCGAGTTTGGCGGCGGGAAGCATGCGGCGGCCATCGCTGACATCATGACCCGGTACGGCATGTTTGCCGCGCGGAGGAAGTTCGAGCTGGTCGAGCCCCATGTCTACTCGGTCGTTAACTACAACGAGGCCGAAGCGGTGCTGGAGCAGTGGTCGCAGCTCGCGGCCGATGCGCAGAAGGTCTTTGACGAGCTGGACGAAGGGTCGAGGGCCGCCTACTTTGAGATGATCCTGCATCCCATCCTAGGCGGGGAAATCGTACACAAGGTTCACATTGGCGCCGCGAAGAATTCCGTTTATGCCAGCCAGCGCCGGAACTCGGCTAATGATCTCATGAAAGGGGTCATCTCTGACCTCGATTCCGACGGCAATCTCACGGAGAGATGGGACGATCTGCTTGACGGGAAGTGGGCGGCGATGATCGATCGTAAGTTCATACATAGCAGTCACGCGAGTGGGAGAACAAGGTAGAATAACGTTACTGATCATTGGCAGAAACTCACTTTGGCTTTGATGGGTACTGGCAGCAACCGATGCGGAATGTTGCCCCAGCGCTGCAGTACGTACAATCGGCTGTCGCATCCGTGGCAGGTGGGATCGGCATTTCCGTCGAAGGCTCCAACGCGACCATCCCTGGCGACGACAAGTACCACGCCAACTCGGGCAACACGCTGGCGCTGCCGCCGCTCGACCCGTACGGTCCTTCGCAGCGGTGGTTTGACGTCTTCGCCCGTGGGCCCAAAGCCTGCGACTGGTCTGCGCAGGTCGATACGCCGTGGGTCAAGCTTTCATCTTCCAAGGGAACCATCGGACCTGGTAACGGCACGGATGCGCGCGTGTTCGTGTCCATCGACTGGGCTTCTGCCCCTAAGATCGTCAACAATACCATGGCCAAGATCAACTTCACGTCCGGGTGCGGACGGGCTGGTTTCACGAAATGGTACAGCCAGCCCATTGTGCAGGTGCCCATCAACCTGCGCAGCCTCCCTGCCAACTTCACGACGGGTTTTGTCGAGTCGGACAAACACATAGCCATCGAGGGACCGAATTACCAGCGCATCTACAACCCATCATCGTCATCCCAGAGCAGCAACGGAAACAGCTTGATGGGTGGCTCAGCGAAGAACGTGACCTACCGCACGCTCGCGAACTACGGCCGCACGTTCGGCGGCGTCACGCTCTGGCCCCAGGACACGCCGCCCCTGACGCCCGAGACGGGCCCCGCGCTCGAGTACGACGTGTACCTCTTCACCAACGCAAGCCGGGCCAACGTGACTCTGTACCTCTCGCCGACGCAGAACTACCTCTCGGACCGGACCCCGCTCCAGTTCGCAGTTTCCCTGGCGCCTGCCGGACAACAATCGGCATCTCGGGTGCAGACAAAGGCTTTCGTCGGCGACAGCGTGGGCCAGGACATGCCGCCCGGGTGGGGCGCGGCCGTCGCCGACGCCGTCTGGGGCCGGCACGCGAGCCATAACACGACGACGACGTGGAACGTGACGCGCGAGGGTGCGTACACGCTGCGGGTGTGGGGTCTGGCGCCGAGCGTCATCGTGCAGAAGATTGTTGTCGACCTCGGCGGGGTGCGGCCGAGCTACTTGGGGCCGCCGGAGAGTTTCTTTGTTGGGCGGGATAAGGACGGGGGTGCTTTTAATGGGTCGAGCTTCGCGGCTCAGGCTTCGGTGGTGGGGGGGATCACAGGGGCGAATCGCGATCAGAGTGCCATGGTAGATGAGGGTAAGAAGAAGAATGATGGTGCTGGGGGACAGGGAGCGTGGAGGGGGATGGGGGCTTTGGGGGTTTCGCTGGGGGTTGGTTTATGGCTGGGCCTTTGATCGGGGTTGGACTTTGATAGGGGAAAAGGACGGTGTTCGGTTTGGACTTGGATCGGGGATCAGGTTTGGAATGAAAGTAATACGATTTTTACCTTGTAGTGGCATCACTCAAGAAACCAACTCTCTGTCGCGTCGACGTATCCGTGGAAAAGAACATTGTAAAAATTAAGTGTGATGAAGCTACCTGCGTCTTTCCTTCTTGATGCCCGCTCGGTCAGGCAGGACAGGCCTGCCTTGGTGAATGGATGGAGGGGCGCGAATGGATCAGATTGGCGGCCTAAGGTTGAAAGCTTCATAGCTAAAACATGGCCTGTTTTATTCCTGGCGCACGAACCCCTCAGCCGCAAGTCGCACGGCGTCTAAGCGTGTAAGCGGTTTGCTTTTTTCCTCAAGTATCGCCTGTCTGTTGTGTGAGGCAGGCATCAGTTCTTGAAGGAAGACGGGTGTAAGCTGTATGTACGCTAATCGATTCCCGAGCCTGCTCCTCGCAGCCCAAGTCAGTTCTTCGATGATGTGGTAGGACTCGGCCGGGGGTTGGCCATCAGCCACCACATAAGGCGGTGGGTGGTACAACAAGCCGTATGTTCGTATAGACTGGACTAAATATCGTTACCCGAGCAGTGGGATGGGCGGGTGGTTGTTGTAACAAGCTGCATCGATCGTATATCGTGTGTCGTATCTCGGGCAGGATCTGTTTGCCTGGGGAGCACAGACCCCTCCATCTGTGCACAACCCGACGCATCCACACATCCGAGAGGTCCGAAAAGTGCCCCAAATCCCAAGCACTTGGCAACTTGGCATCGCCCGGCTGCTGTGCTTATGGGCACTAGGTTAAATCGTTGCGGCTTTCCCAGCTGCTTCCTGGTGCGCTGGCTAGTACCCAAGGTTAGTAGGTGCTTGCTTAGCAATCGGTCGTCGCGGGTGCTGGTTTCCTTACTACAGGAATTAGGCAGTGCACCCACCCCCATCGCTCGTAAGCAGGCAGGAATCGTCAATTCGTCGTGTCTTGGCTACCTACACGGCAGCAGCCAAGGCAGACGTGGGGATGTGCCAGTCAGAGTGTCGGGTCAAGGTGTGGGCGGACATCTTAGGATGACGATGACGGAAGGGTGATTCGGGGCGTTTGAACTGTCCGACCGCACACCAAGAGCAAGAAAGAAAGCCAAGCCTCCTCGATGGGCAGGCGGCCAATGAATATGCGTGGTCTTATCCCGTATCCCGTATTCACTCCCTCGTCAGCGCGTGCGCAGGTTTGAGGGCCAGCTGATTTTTGTTTGGTAGTTTTCCTTAAACACATTCGCTTACCCATCCGAGCCATCATCAGGACTTTGCTCCGGAGTTGTCATCCTTTTTACCTTTGCCCATTAACACGGCATTTTGATAACGATATAACTAAACAGAGATTCGACAACATTACCTCGTACCAAATATTACATTTTATATAACCAACTGCGGTGTTTAGTCTACATCGACAGCAGGATAGAGAAACCAACAAAAATAGAAAAACAGAAACAAAGATGGCGCGGTCCAAGAGATCCAGGAGCAACCGGCAGTTCTGGGAGGCCGTAATGATGATCGCCAAGGTCGTCTTCACGCTGGCGGTGATCCTCATCTTCTTCATGGCCGTCGCGGTCAACGTGAAGCTCGTCACGCTGCCGGACTGGGCCGACACCTGGCAGGGGTTCGATGCGGCCAAGCGCGATAGGTCGGCCGGCATCGTCTTCGGCATCGTCTGCTCCCTCTTCGCCTTCTTCTTCGTCGCCGGCACCGTCCAGATGATGCGCGAGGGGAGGCCGTCGAGGCCGTCCAACACAGAGGCGAGCTCGTTTCGGGTCTGATGGAAAGAAAGAAGAAGAACAAAAGAGAGGAGGCGAGGACGGAGCAGGGCGGCGGGGTTGGACGGCTACTACGTCGTACATATTCGTCTCGCGGTCTGCTTGCTGGCTAGATGTCCCGAATCATGACCTGCATAGATTTCGGAGTCACTTGGACGGATAAGGAAGCGATGCAGGTCAGGTCGTCTTACCTACTCCCCGGCACCAGACCGCCAGATCTTCAGCCGCCAGCCTCAGCGTGCAATTGAATACTAACCGCGTCGTCGGGTGACGCCTAGTAGGTCTTTTGTACAAGTGCGCAACATTCCATCGAACCCCTACGACGACGGACATTGGTATTTGGAGGGGGAGCACAGGAGCACAGGAGCCCAGGAGCCCAGATTCGCCAGAACAACCCCGCTCGCTCCCCCAGTTCCTACCTTGCTGCTACCTTACCTAGGCCTAGCTACTTTACCCGGGGGTTCAAACGAAACCCTTGCAGCTGAATCGGAGTATCGGAGCTGCCAAAGCACACACACACCCACTGGAATATCCCGAGCTCGCACTGCACAATGTGTCGTCCCATGATCCGACGGAGACTTCGAAAGGGGGAGTGCACGACGTCGACTGTCAAGCGAGGTCATTGACCTCGGTGTTTCTTCTATGACAAACTCTCCCGTTCCCATGGATGGAAGGGAGTCATTCATTCATGGGTGTCGCTTCCGTTGCTGGCGCCATGAGACCATCTGGTGGACATGGATGATGTGTCTTGTTGTTCGATGGCGTTGTCTAGGGTTTTATGCCGAGCCGTACCGAAGAACGGAACAACCCTAATTGCTTAGGGATTACGACGTACGAGGAATTGAGGTTATCCGTTTCGTGCCATCCGCCAGTAGTAGTGGACTGGAGGGTAGATGGTGCGACCTGGCCAGGGGGGTCGGGCTGGGAGTGGGAACACAAGCAACGCCGGGAAACCCGCCGACAGAGTTGCATGGACAGGCAATAGTCTCTAATGCAATAAAAGCTTATCATTCGGCAGTCTCTATTATAGTTGTTCAAACAGGTGTGCGAGGTATGGGTAGCGGTGGTCAGGTAGCAACGGTTGGCAGGTCAATTTGCTCAACTCTTTTTCTTCAACAGATGTGTAGTCGGCGCGGTATTCACATGTCGCATTCACACATTCATTATGTTTGCCTGGCAGTAGTATCTTGCTCTCTCGATACTGTTCCCTCGGGAATAACTACCTACCTATAGCGAACCCGCAGTTTCACCACTTGCAGTCAGTCCAGTACTTCTTTACCCCGCGTGAGGGACAAGGTCCGGCAGCGAAGATGGCGATTGGCCTCTAGCGGCGCCAAGCCCCTGCCCTACAGAATAGCGGTGGTTGCTGATCTCTGGGGCAGCTGTGATCTGCTGTGATCCTAGATTGCCGGGATGCCGGGGTGCTGGGATGACAATTGCCCACTCTGTCTACTCCAAATGCATACCTGCGCATGCCATACCACCTGCCATTGCGTCCGCGGAGTAGCCACCGTTGTCGGTCCATAGACAGTCACCTACCCAGGTTATGTATTAGTACAGTGGACGAACGGTGATGATCAAAACAAGATGAGGCCTACACAGCCGGACCCTTGGTACCCATGTCTCTAGGTCTCTTTAATAAACTGATGCCACTCCCCCTCCCCCAACATTCAATACGATCCCCTATGACCCTACAACTCCTCCTCTCCCTCCAATTGCACTTGTTTTTCTTTTTCTTCTATGTATTTCTATTTTCAGACTCCCTAGAAACAAAACCCGTGGGATCTCTACCCAACGTCTCGTCAAGATTGGCCAACCGATACATCGCTACAGTATTTGCTATTTGCCAGAAACTCCCCATCGTCAAACCGCCAACGGCCAAGCCTCGACGCTCACCATGTCGGACCCGATACGGCATGACGCCGACCCAGGTGCCGAGAAAGCTACTGCAGCCCAGTACGAGCCCAAACTTGGCGCCTCACCCGTCGTGGACCATGCGACAGAGCGAAGAGTCGTCCGCAAGCTTGACCATCGCATCGTCCCACTCGTCACATTCCTGTGTAAGTTGTCGTCGTTGACAAGATGTCCCGGCGCATCCGTACAGCAGGACTCTTCCAGCTAACAACGAAACCCCACCGGGGTAACTAGTTCTCTTGTCATTTCTCGACAGATCCAACATCGGGTGAGTTGCGCCTCACATGCAACCAATCAATGTCGCATCTCCATTATCTATTGGTCTTCGTCCCTTCTCTGTCAGACCAAGCATATATGCATCATACACGATGCTCCGCGAAGAAGCCAGGGAACGTATTAACGCAATAACCTACCCAGAAATGCACGGATCGCGGGCATGGACGAAGATCTCGGTCTCGACGGCGAACAATACGACTGGCTGCTGACCATCTTCTACATCCCCTACATCCTCTTCGAGTTCCTCATCATCATGTGGAAGGTCCTGCCCCCGCACGCCTGGGCCTGCTTCATCATCTTCGCCTGGGGCGTCGTCGCCACCTGCCAGGCCGCTGTGACCAACTGGGGAGGGCTCATGGCCCTGCGGTTCTTGCTCGGAGCGAGTGAAGGTGAGTTTTCAGAGGAGGAAAAGTTTTCAATTTCTTCAAGAGGGAACGAGAGGTCGGTTTTAGTTGGGAAAGAGATTGGCTGACACCAGCATGGTGATGGCACCGCTACAGCCGGCTTTGGTCCCGGAATCCCCTACTTGCTGAGCTTCTTCTACTTGCGCCACGAGCTGGGTTTCCGCTCGGGGCTGTTTCTCGCAGGTACGTCACATTCTCTACCCCAATAAGATAGTGATGGGAGACATGGGAAACTGGGTAGATTTTGCGCCATTGCTAACTGCGCCTATCAAGCGGCACCGTTGGCGACTTGTTTCAGTGGTGCTCTTGCCTTTGGCATTACGTCCGGCCATCCCAAGCTGGCCAACTGGCGTCTGCTCTTTTTGGTGGAGGGCCTACCGACGATCATCATGGCGCCCGTCGCGTACTTCTTCCTCCCCGACACGCCGCAGCACGCGCGGTTCCTGACCGCGACGGAAAAGGAGGCGGCGGCGGCGCGCGGGGTGCGCCAGGTCGGCGCCGCTCCGTCGACGCGCGTGGGCAGCATCCACTGGCCCGACGTGGCGGCGACGCTGCGCGACCCCAAGCCCTGGCTCACGGCCTTCATGTACTTCAGCTGCAACGTGTCGTACGCGTCGCTGCCTGTCTTCACGCCCACCATCATCAACCAGATGGGCTTCAGCGGCGTCACGGCCCAGGGCCTCAGCGCGCCGCCCTTCTTCCTCTCGGCCTGCATCACGATCCTGACGACGTGGGTCGCGGACCGCACGCGGCAGCGCGGGCTCATGATCATGGCGCTCTCCGTGGTCGCGGGGTGCGGGTACGTCATGCTCGCGGCATGCAAGGGCGTGGCGGCGCGGTACGCGGGCGTCTTCCTCGCGGCCTCGGGCGTCTTCCCCGCCATCGGCAACATCCTGCCCTGGGTCATGAACAACCAGGGCTCCGACTCGCGCCGCGGCGCCGGCATGGTCATGCTCAACGCCATCGGGCAGTGCGGCCCCCTGCTGGGGACCAACATCTTCCCGGCGCGCGAGAAGCCCTTCTACGTCAAGGGCCAGAGCGTCTGCGCGGCCTTCATGTTCTTCACGGCCCTGCTGGCGCTGACGCTGCGCACGCTCCTGTGGTACGAGAACCGCAAGCTCGATCGGCAGTACGGCACCCTCGACGAGCAGAAGGCGCGGGCCGTGGCGGCGTCGGTGTCGGAGGATACGGGGCCGGACGAAGGAGGCGCCGGGGAGGCGGCGGTCGAGAATTACGGGCCTATGTTCCGGTACATACTTTGAGAAGCTAGGCAGAGAATGTATGATTGGGAATGACATCAAACAGACTTTTCCAACACATTGATCAAGGATTCTCTTTCATTCATTTATGTCGGGTACGTATATGTCTGGATAACAACCGGCCGACGGGAGGCCAGTGTGCGGGTCCGTCTCGTTGACGCACATCCACCCGTCCTCCTTCCGGCAATTCGACGTGATCTCCTCCAGCTTGCCATCCCTGCATCGAAGCAGCTTGTTGTCGCCCCTGGAATGCGTATGTTAGCGAAATCTGGCCCCTAGGAGATCAGGTCAAAGCACCGAATCTACTGAAAGCCAAGCAAGCGTCCTCGGATGGACCGGGAAGGCCGCCTGATAGCTTGGTAGATTCAGACGACGGGTTCGAAGCAGAAGAGAGGGCCTACCCGCAGAAGACACTTCCGTTTGGCTTCTCGTTGCATATCCTGCGGCCGTGGGTCAGGCTGCACAGGGCGAGAGACAGGAGGACAGTGAGGAGTTGCATTGTCGAATGGCCGGTGATGGATTCAAGATTTGGGGGCTTGTTCAAAGTGTGTACATGGAATGTGAGACGCGTACCCGAGCGGAGGTGACTTGCTGTTCAGATGGTTGGCGAGTACACTCTTCATGATGAGAGACGGGATCTACCGCCCCTATAATATATCTAGCTTTTGCTGCGGCCAATCGTGGTTTGATTGACCCGTAAAGCGAAAGGGGGCCCATTTACTCCGTAGGGAACATCCCGAATAGGACGATTGGGCTGCAAAAGCTCCCCAAGCGCTTTCCGATATTTCCATAGCCATGGCACATGAACCACATCTGACTATGAATAGATAAAAAAAATGGTCGGCTGATAGGAATTGGTACACGGGTTTCTGGCTTGGGTGGTGCCTTGGCCATCCATACGGGAAAAGAAAGTTTGGATCATGAACCCCTGCAAATACCCACCACCACTTTGGACCCCTATATTTGGGGAGGGTCTTTCTTGCACGAGCCACCCCATCTACCCCTCGCGCTCCTCGAAGATAAAAGTCATAATTACATATCGCTAATCAAACATACGACGACATGTCCAGACAGAACTCGTGAGAAATGGTATATATATACTCTGTAATTTCTTCACATTGCTCGAACGGACTGACTACCAATGCCCAGATCTGCCCAGCACACTATCTATCTACCGGTTTCTTCTTCCTTGCATCCTCATCTCGAATAAAAGAAGTCAGCCGAGGTATGTATGTACGAAATTTCTAACATCTTCTAAGGAACGAGCACCGCCCCTCGCCTTCTCCGAGCCGAGAGAGCCGAGACCAGAGGCACCCAGGGACTTCTTCCCAGTGGAACTCTCCTCATGTCGAATGCGGCCGATTCTACCTCCCCCCCTGTATTATCTCCTCCCCCTGCGCTGCACCTGACACTGCCGGGTTCCCGCCCACGACCCAGTCCCGCGGCACTGGTACTGTAGCGTCCCGGTGGGCATGTTCCAAGGGCGTGTTCAGCGGGTGCAGCGCAATTATCTGCTGCTGCCTATTCTTGCTTTTCCTCCTCTTCTCCTCTTTTTCCTTCTTCCTACTGGTGCCGCGCTTCCCGAGCAGCAGGCCAAATTTGAATCTGCAGCAGCACAGCTCCTTCGCCTCGGTGCAGAATACGATGAGCAGCACGGGCACGAACACGCCGACCAGGAAGCCGACGATGATGTACAGGACGAGGTGGCCCGTGTCTATGTCCACTTTGTGCTCCGTGCTGCTGCTGCTGCTGCTGTTGCTATTGCTGCTGGGACTCAGTATTGTCGTTATCGTCGTCGCAGAGCCGCCGGCGAATCCATTCTCGTCGCGGGTTGCTGCTGCTTCTTCCGTTGCGTGTCTACGGCGGGCAAGGGCCAGCGCTTTCCCGCATAGATACATGACTACAAAGTACATGGTGACTAAAATAAAGATGAAAAAAAAACGCTTCTCAATGTTATACCGGTCGTCTTCACGTTAGAAATGTAGTGGTGCGAACGTCGGGTGTGAGTGACGTTTCGTTGTCTCGGTGTATGTTGGGGCAACCCAGATCTTGAACTCGCGTTGGAGGTCAATGTATGTATCTACAGTCGTTGACAAGAGTTCGGGCGAGGGAACTTAGACGCCTTATTTAAAGGGCTGTTTACATCGTAGGTATAACATTTTTTTGGTAGAATTGAGATGAGTACTTGACACTCATGCCGTGTCACCACCAGACCCAAGTAGTCCTCCCGACTGGTGCCTGCTGTTCTGTCGCTCTGACCACGAGCTTCCATCGCTTAACCGTAGTCGCCCTGCAACCTAGGAAGATCCAATGTTCAAGTCGTATCCGTTCCCCTTCTCCAGGGCCCGGCGGTACGCCGGCCGGGCCTGGCACCGGTCATACCAGGCCTTGGTGGCCGGGTACTGCTGTAGATCAATCATCTTGCCCGCCATGGCCCACTCCACAAACCACTGAACCACGAAGTCTGCACGCGTCGGGTCCGGGCCGCCCATGAGGTACTCGCGCGCGTGCTGCTGCTGCGGTTGGCCCTCCGTGGTGGTGGCCTTGGACGTATTGGTCTTCTTGGGCCGAAGCAGAGCCCTCTCCACCTCGCCGAAGCCGCCGGCGAGCTCCGCGTCGATGAAGGCCTTGCGCAGCATGAGGTTGAACCCCGCGGTGAGGGGCCACACGAAGAAGGGCGACATCTTGACCATGAAGCCGAGGATGAAGGCGAGCATGATGACGGGGTTCAGCGTCGCCGCGCCGAGCGAGACGAGCTCTTCCTCGCGGACCAAGCCGTCTTCTTCGTCGCCATCGTCCTCGCTGCCACCACCAATGGGCGACGGCAGGACGGGGCGCGACACCTGGAAACGGCCCGCGCGGTCGTAGGTGCGGATCAGGTACAGCGAGATGGCGCTGCGCTCCGTGATGACGCGGCCGGCGGCCGTCACCAGCACGGGCGACTTGCCGCGCGGGTGGACCTGCTTCAGCTCCGGGGGCGCGCGGCCCTTGACGCGCTTGTAGGGCACCAGGTCGTAGTCGATGCCCAGCTCCTCGAGCAGCCAGAGGATCGACTGCGATTGGGAGTTCTAATCATGACGGAAATGTATTGATTTTGGTTAGTTCGGATCCTCTGCATGAGCTCTGGACGGAGCTTTCACATACATTCAGATGATGCAGGGTGGGCTTTCCGGTCGACATGATGGATAGATGCGACACTGGACCAGTTCACGATGTAAGTGGGATGAATGTTTAATTAGTTTAGTTTGACGTTGCTGGCGGGGTTGGGTTTTGGTGCGATGATTCGACTTTATGCAGGCCGACACAGACACTAGCTGGGTTATCCGGGTGCTCGCATTTTCCGGGCCTCTTCCAGCCACCAACTTTGCATCAATCATAAATCATATGTAAGGGGGCGGAGTTTACCATGTCCAAAATGCGTGATGCAATGCTAAGTCATCCTTCGGCTGGTCAATTGCCGATGCACTCACTAGCTGTTACACTGTGCCCCGCAACATGCGCCCTCGCCTCCTGCAGTGCTCTATCTCCAAACACGCAATATGTACTGTCTACTCTGGACAGTAGTCATCTCTCTACTGACACCAGTAGCATAGCTCCCGCATGCAGCGAGCCTTCATGAGTCGAAGTGAATCTCGGGCAGCCGAAAGCGCTTCCGCCCCGAAATGCACCAATCCGCCAGCGCGACGACGATGATGCCCAGCATCATGGGGCCCGCGTAGTTCATGTTGTCCTTGGTGACGGGCATCATGGTCGGCAGGCCCGCGAAGCTGATGATGTACAGGATGTAGACGACGGCGACGGCGTTGGCGGCGACGGCCACACCCCGCGGCAGCCGAAACGGCCCCTGCTTGCCGAGGGGCAGCCCGCGGAGCCGCCGCACCAGGATGAACAGGACCGGGATCCCGTACGACATGTAGATGGCGATCAGCGGCAGGGCGAGGATGGCGTTGAAAGCCGTAGTGCTGCCGATGGAGATCATGGCCAGCGCGATGTCGACGACGATGAGGAGACCGAGACTGCGGAGGGGTTGGTTGTAGCGACTTGAAACCTACGTCTCTCTACTGAGTATGATGGTCGTCATATCATGAAACAAAGATGAGCCACTGCATGCTTGTTTTACTAACCTTGACGAAAAAGTCGGAGTACGGCAGTCCCTTGTTCTGGCTGAAAGCCCATCCAAGTCGGGCCACAGAGGCATAGATGTTGTAGAGGGAGATGTACAAGATGACCACGTGAAACAGGACGAGGATCGTGGCCGCCACCTTGTTCCCCGTCGCCCTGAGGTAGACGCCCATAATGGCGAGTCCCATGGGCGAGTCGGCCAGCAGCTCGTCGACGTCGCCGAGGTAGTACGAGACGACAACGAGCCACACAAAGGACATGATGGAGTTGAGCACGACGGCGACCATGATGGCGCCCGGGATGGTGCGCGGCGCGTCGCGCGTCTCCTTGGTCATGTGGATGACGCCGTCGAAGCCCGTGGCGGGGAAGGAGATGGGCACCAGCCCGACCCCGAACGCGACCCCGGGTCTTGAGTCCCAGCCCGCCCGGCTGCGCGGCGGCGACGCCCAGACTGAGGCGTGGCTGCCCCGCGTACCCAGCGCGCCCAGGACGACCATGCTGACGAGCCAGAAGACGGCGTGGCAGACGCCGCCGCACCACTCCATGGGGTCGACGAGGCGGCGGAACCAGAGGTTGCCCACGACGGGCGGCACGACGAAGGCGCACATGACGAGGGCGTTGTGCCAGGCCCGGGGTTCGTACCCGGGGTCCCAGAGGACCGCGATGGACAAGAGGCCCTGCGCCATGTAGGCGAGATTGGTGGCGGCGCCCGTCATCCAGCCGAACAGGGTGACCCAGCCCTGGAAGAGGCCCCAGAAGCGCTGCGCCGTGACGCCCCCCGGCGCGAACCGCGCGGACCACCGGTACTGGGCGCCCACGACGGGGTCCATGGATGCCATCTCGGCGATGGACAGGGCGACGAGGCACGAGCCCACGGCCGAGAGTAGGGAGCCGTAGACCAGCGTCGAGGTGCCGCCGTTCAGCAGGTTGAGCTGCAGGCTGAGCCCGACGGCCTCCCACTCGGCCAGCAGGGCGAAGCCGAACTGGACGATGGGCATGTACGAGATGTAGCCCTGTGATGGAGTTAAGTCTGTCAGAAGGGCGATTTGCTCATTCGTTTCCAGGGTCAGACTTGAAACCCGTGAGGCATTGATTTGCTTACCTCGATCAATTTGGCTCCCGGGGCAGTGCTGAGGACCTCATCATCGCCACCCTGGCTGTCTTCTTTCGTGTCGACATCGTGCTTACGAGCACCATCCTCCACCTCCGTCGCGGCTTGAACGTCGTCGTACTTTTCAAGGGCCGCCATAAGAGAGGCGACGGATGGATTGGGGAGTGGCTATTCGTTATGGCACACAAAGCTCGCGAATGCAAACGAGGTGCCCGGCAGTTTTTGAGAGGCCAAGAACAAAACTACCAAAGACGGATCGAATTTCTGTAGACAAAGTACCGGCCTCAAGCACAGACATAATGGGATGAGACAGCTGCTTAAGCGAGAAACCTCCCAGGTGAGGTATCGTTCGCAAGTTCCTTCCGACGTGATACGGTGAACGTGCGGGGTCACGACGGCAGTCTTCATGTCGTGTCACTTCAGATTGGACGCGGAATGATGAAGAAAATCATATACAGCGTAGCAACATCACATCACTGTGCAGCTTGCCGAAGTATAAAATGTGTGAATGGTATGATAAGACGTCTTCCTAATCTACTGCGGCTTGAGCCGTATAGTGGCGCTGCTGACTGTCTGAAACCTGGCCAACGAGATTGCCTCGATCTATCTGTATACGAAGCATACATGTGTTCATCCGTACGCGGTCCCGACAACACATCTTGGCGCGGCAGATACAGCAACCCTATATGCATGCCTACTTCCAAATGCGGAGAAGATCTCGCCAGTCGCTCGAGACATGATGCCCGTTCCTCTCTACCGCGGGGTGGGGTAACCATGAGCTCCCAGCCAGAAAGTAGCAGTCAAAAGTAGGAGCAGACTCGTGACTGTGAGACGGTTCAGAAAGCATGCTTTCTCTCACTCATTGAACTAATAACGACAGTAGCCAGGATGAGTCAAGACTCCTCCATCATGGCCTCTTTGGTAGTTACGGGTGGCACCAACATTTGGACGATCGGTCTGACGATCATCGCTGCGCTTGTAAGTGACGGCGACTTGTCTAAGAGCTGAGGGGGGCGGGCCTGGCGAGACATGCATTGCTGAACCGTCACGCACAGACAGCTGCGTTCTTCTTCCTGGCGGTATATCGCATATGCCCCGGACTCCACCCCCTGGCCCGAGTTCCGGGTCCGTTTTTCCAGCGCGTCTCCGGGCTGCCGCGAGTATGGCACTGCCGAACGGGCAATCGACATCTTCAGGAGCTTGCGGCGCATGAGAAGTACGGTGCGTTATGTTTTCCTTCGCAACGCCGCCAACGCCACCATCTAAGAGCAAGGATACAAAGCCTAGCTGACTCAGGAGACTCACACAGGAAGCGTCGTGCGCATAGGACCAGACTCAGTAAGCTCACCAAAAAGGAATTCCTTTCCAAGAAATCGGTCGACTGCGCCCGATCGTGTTCCATTTACTCCTTGAGACTTGGTTGTTGACGAGAAGACTTTGCACACAGCTCTCCTTCAGCACCCTCTCGGCCCTCAAGACGATCCACGTCAAGGGCGCCCCCGTCTTCAAGGGCGACGAGTTCTACGGCCTGCTCGACGGCGGGCCCGAGGGCGGCCGCAGCGTGCAGATGGAGCGCGAGAGCGACGCCCACGCGGCGCGGCGGCGCGTCCTGGACCGGGCCATGCCGGCGCGCGACGAGGCGTTCCGGGCCATCAACGCGCTGGCGGGGGAGCTGATCCACGTCATCCGGTCCAACCCCCCTGTCACTACTGCCACCACTACTACCACCAAGACCGAAGAAGCCGGACAGAAGAAGACGGCGACGGTGATAGAGGTAGACATCAACCAGGTCGCGTCCTGGTACGGCTTCGACGTCATCACGACCCTCGGCTTTGGCCAGTCCCTCGACCTCTTGCGCAGCGCCGAGTACCGCTGGCTGCCGCGCTGCCTGCAGGACGCCAGCGTCTTCCTGTACTGGGCGGGATTCTTCCGGTACGGCCTAGGCTTCTGGCGCCGGGTGCTGGGGTCCCGGCGGTGGCCCGCGTGGCTCGGCTGGCACACGGCCGTCGAGGCGCGGCGGTACGCGGACCTGGCGGACGACCAAGTGTACCGGCGGGCGGACCGACTCGCACAGGAGGACGAGGAGAAGGCCGCGGCAGCGACGTATGATGATGCCGACGACGACGACGAAGAGAAGAAGAAGAAGAGAAACAAGAATGACAAGAAAAGCGACATCTTCGGCCACCTCCTCCGCGCCAACCTCTACAGCCGCATCGACCTCCGCGCCGACAGCTCCCTCCTCATCGCCGCCGGCAGCGACGCCGTGCGCTTCACGATCTGCGCGACGCTCTTCCACTGGACGACGCCGCGCCCCTCGCGCCGCACGAGCCTTGCCCGCGCCACGGCCGAGGTGCGCGCCAGCGGCCTGACGCCCGCGACCCTCACCGACGCCGCCGTGCTGGGCGCGCCCCTGCGCTACCTGCGCGCCAGCGTCGACGAGGCGCTGCGGCTGAGCCCGCCCAAGGCGAGCAGCATCCCGCGCGAGGTCTCCTCTCCTTCTCCTTCTCCTTCTCCTTCCACCAGCCAAGGCCCGATGGTGATCGACGGCGTCGCGGTCCCCGCCGGCGCCACCGTCGGCGTCTGCACGTACGCCCTGCACCGCGACCCCGTCATCTACGGCCCGGACCCGCACGCGTTCCGGCCAGAGCGCTGGCTGGTGCGCCCGCTGGACACGCGCATGCTCGCGGCCTTCTGTCCGTTCCTCAAGGGCCCGCGGGCGTGCCCGGGCAAGACGGTGGCGTACATGGCCGTGCAGGCGGCGTTGTTCCACCTACTGTACGCGTTCGACATCGAGACGGCAGGTGATAGTACCGATCGTGATGATAAGGTGAAGGGAAAGAAAGGAGGAGGGGAGTTTGCTGCTGGCGCTGACGACGGGGGCGCAGGGGGGGGAAGAAACGATTACTTCTTCCACGATTGGGTGATTGGGTATGCTCAAGGGCCGCACCTCCGCTTGAAGCCGCGGACATGAAGAAAGAGGAAGAAAAGCAAACTGACTCTCTTCTCATTCCGCGAGCCACAGACCTTGCCTCGTAGGTTCTCGGACAAGTCCGGCCGATGATGGGATGGAGCAGGTGCAGGAAGACGATATAGTTTGTTCCTGTTTTCGGAGCTTTTGTCTCCCATGGATTCCATTGCGTTCTGTTGTCGCTGTGATGCAATGTCTCTTCCTCTTCCTTCCCCTTGGCTGTGTTGAATTGGGTACATATATATATATATAAGTATTGCAGGCAAATCAAATGGTAAATGGACGTTGAACTTCTGCTACTGTGATGAAGCAGACGAACAAGTGAAAATCGGAAAAGAACGAATATGCCAACCTCTCTCTTCTTAGCATCTGGGTTTGGTTACCGCCATGTTAACCAAACAGTCAGCCCATGATCGACACAGAGGATCACTCACGTTCACGCTATTCTCTTCTTGATTTGGCAACCGCTTCGATGTGAGAATGCAGATATCGCCAAGCGCCTATGAACCGTCGGAACATTTTCTCCCTGCCCGAGATCAGTTGCTGAACCAACCGAAATCAAACTCGGAGCCAAGCATTCGGAGGCCCAACCAAGCCAGCGTCCCTTAAGAAATGGTCCCATATTTACTTGAAAAGACCTGCCTGTATGTCACACAATCAAGAAGCCACCGTTGTGTATTTTTCGTCAAGTCGAAATCAGCATTAACAATATGTCAATATGTACAAATCCCCGAATAAAGGACGAAACATCGAAATCAGCAAGCAGCCTCCACTCTCCACTCCCCGTTCTCTACTCCCAGAGGATCTGATCTCGCAGCAACTGCAAGTAAAAGCGGCAGGCTGTGCTGTATGCTTGATCCAACATCAGCCGAACTGACTGGCCCATAGCAATTCGGACCTCTCCTACTTATTTGAGGTAAGAGAAAGTCCTACTCCTTCCTATGCGGCTCAGCAGCGATTCCTCCAGGAAGCTTACACTTATAAAAAGAAAATGAAAGCCAACAAACGAGCGAAAGCAGGTTTTCAACATAAAACGCCTATAGATTTCCCTTTGCCATTTCCTTATATGTAACCCATAATCTCGAGAGAATAGACGAGAGAGTTGATGGCGCTGCCTCGTCCCGATGCTGTTGCTTTTCTCTTTTCCTGCTCAACACTTGCAACAAAGAACTAATTGGGGGGTATTTTCGAAAAATTTGTCTCTTCTCTGGACCGCAAGAGCACACACGTATAAAAACGAAACAAGAAAAGGGGTCTGGGTGCACATAGTCCATCCACCCCTTTCTTTTACTCGGCAATTCCGTCGGTGCTCATCCAGGCAAACGCACCCAGGGCACCAGCAATGATGAGCGCCGTCAAGAAGCCCGCACCCGCACGATCGCCGCCGGTAATGGGGGTCATAACCTTGGTCGTCGGGGCCTTACCACCAGCGTCGTAGTTGCCTGAACTCGTACCGCCGGTCTTGTTGGTCAGCGGCGGGACGCCGCCGGCGTCGGGCATCAGCATGGCCGTGAGGGCGCCCAGGACGTTCATCTGCTGGCCGGCGCCGATGGCGCCGTCAAAGACGCCCGTGGTCCAGTGGAAGCCGCAGAAACGCCCGTTGGACCCGCCCGTGCACTGCTTGACGGCGGCCTGGGTCGACGACTTGATCATGGGCTTGATCTTGGCCGCCGTGTGGGGCGCCAGCTGCGCCGTGTAGCCGAGCCAGCGGTGGACGAAGCCCTTGTACGCCTCCATATCCTTGTTGCAACCACCACCGGGCTGGCCCTCGCAGGAGATCTCGAACGCAACGCCTTGGGGCCAGAACGTCTTAAGCGTGGCGTCGAGGAGGTTATCGAGTTCCTTCTTCCACTTGTCCGACTCCGTCAGATTATACAGGGCCGCCGCGCCTTGCACCAGCAGGCCGATGTTGTAGGAGAACTGGGCTCGGTTGATCTTGGAGCAATCGGGAAGATGGGCGCCATCGAACACGTTGTAGTCCTTGTCGATGTAGCCGAGGCGCATGATGGTGTCGTAGGTGTCCTCGACGAGCTTCACGTAGGTCTCGTTGCCGGTGTAGCGCGCCAGACGGGCGCCCATGTTGAAGTAGCAGGCGTTGGCGATGGTGTTGATGTAGTCGAAACCGTTGTTGTAGCGGACGGCCTGCCAGCGGAGACCGCCCTTGCAAGGGCCCTCGGTGACGCGACGTTCGGGCATGGTCTGGTCGTTGAAGACGGCCTGGACGAGGGACAGCCACTGGGGCTGGTCCTTCGGGGGGTCCACGAAGCCGACCTCGGCGGCGATCATGGCGGACATGCCCCAGAAGGCCTGATCGTCGTTACCCATGGAGGCGGACCAGTTGGCCGGGTTGTAGTCGCGGTCGTCGCCGACCTGGAACAGCAAGGCCTCCTTCACGATTCGCTCGTAGTCCTTGTCGCCGGTGTGATGTTGGTAGTCGAGCAGGGCTCCCCACATGGCACCGCCGTGCCACCAGTAGTAGTCGCCATCAGGAGGAGGTCCGGGCAGAATACCGGGCACCCAGCCGGGCTCGTCGCCCCTGTAGAAGGTGAGCATGTCGTCGGCGACATTCTTGGCGGCTTTCTTGATGGAAGCTGTGATGGTAGAAGATGGTAGGTCAGCAGACTGCTCCGAGGGAGTAACTCGGGTGAGGATAGATACGAAAGTAGGTAGCCTGGGGGTGTTAGAGGGGAGGAAACCTACCCGGGTCGTCGAGGTTGACTTCGAGGGCGGCGAAGGTTTGGGAAACGCCCAAGCTCAACGCCACCAGCAGCGAGGTTGACAGCCTCACCATGGTGGTGTCTCTGAAGATGGGACGGATACGGTATAGCGAGTAGTAGGTAGTAGTCGTGCGCCGACTGCTGGTGGGAGTTGATGGTTTTTACGGGTAAAGGGCCGAAAAGCGTGGAGGAGACAAGTCGATCCAAGGGTCTAACCAAGTATTCTGGAGAATAGAAGTGATGCTACAGAGTTGGAATCGTTCGCGACGGGGTCGATTGATGAATTCTAGATCGTGAAATCGAATTGACGGGACGACGCAACAAGGCGAGATTGCGTACGAGTAGCGACGGACTGAAAGGGGGTGGACGAAGTCGATTGTCGGTTTACCCGGTCGGTCGGTCGGGGTGGTCTTGTCGCAGAGTTGAAGCAGCGAGCGGCGAGTGGGTTGACGAAACAATCGGGGCCAAGCGCGGCAAGACAGACAGAGGGAGGATAATAAAGAGAGCGGCAAGAAGGCGCTGACGATGATGAGAAAGGGACCTTATCCAAGCAAGTCACCCCCAAAAAGATGGAACAGATCAATCGATTCAATCAATCAATCAATTCATCAAGGATTGGAAATGGAGAGAAAGGAATGTGGGAAGGTAGACAGACAGATGGACGGTTACTGCAGTTGCTTTGCTGCTGCTGCGGGAACAGACCATGTAACTAACTAACTACCATGCAAAGACAAGAGAGTGTGGTATGTGGTATGTGGGTGACGACGTTGGGAGGGAATGGAAAGAAGCAATGTCCAAGACTCCAAGAGAATCCATCCATGATCATGGGTGTTGGATCCCTGGAATTTGGTCCTGGAACTGGAACTGGAACTGGAACTAGAACTAGAACTAGGTACGACTACACGAGACTACACTACCCGTACACACCACCACCAGTAAACAACTACAGGTACCAACCATACCAGCTGGAGACTAAGTCGCCTGCTCACCTCCTGAATTGAATCGAATTGAATGAATGGAAATGCTGCTCCCTCTCCCCAAGTGGGGACTTGTTATTGGCTAATCCATTCGAATCCAAGCCCAGTCGCCCGCGGTGGGCATTGGCCTGTTTGCCCAGCCGGCAGCCATGGGGGTGCCATGGCGCCTGGAAAGTGCTTGCAGTGCTTGAAAGTGCTTGGAAGCAGGGCACAGGAGGGAAAAAGGGACCAGAAGGGGGGGGGGGGGGGGCCCCCCCCCCCCCGGCCCCAACCCCCCACGGCCCGCCCGGGGGCCCGCCCCGGGGCCCCGGGCCCCAGCCCCCACAGGGCGGNCCCCCCCCCCCCCCCCCCCCCCCCCCCCCCCCCCCCCCCCCCACCCCCCCCCCCCCCCCCGCCCGCCCCCCCCCAGACAGCCAAAGGGACACTCGCGCCCAGTCGCGCCCGTCGGCACAGACAGGGGACACGATGCCCAGCCGCCAAAAGGCTGGGCGAGCTTCAAAAGCGACTCTCACCATCTTCGAACCGCGTCATGACCTGCAACTTGGCAAAACGCTCTGGTTCATCGTGGTAGGAACCCGAACGGATCTACGGCAAGACGGGATCCGACGATCAACCAGTGCTTGGTAGGTTTGTTTTTGCAGTTTCGCGAACACCTAATGTACATATCTCATGCACCACCATACGTATATATATCTGGTGTCTCTGTTGGACCCTGGAAACTTTATAGTATGAAAAAAAAGTCTAGAAGTTCCCGTCGAACAAGTGCATCTAACTAGGCAATTGATCTCAGCACGTCCATCAGCTGCCTTTGCCACCCGTCTGTTCGTCTGGAGAGAAGGGCGACAAGTGCCTGGCTCAGTGCCTGGCTGGCCTAACAGAAAAGAGCAAAGACTGACAGTCCGACCCCTGTCGATCCAGCCACTAAGCCCCGCCACCCTAATCCGCTTCCGGCCGTTGAGAGTGGGCAATAAAAGGAGACCTGACCTACAGTAGCATTTGCAGCTGGTGGTGTCTGTCTGTCTGTCTGTCTGGCATCAAGCATGCACCTTGAAAGCCGTGAACACTTTCTACGGTAGACTCTGAATTAGATATCTACAGTCCTTGCAGGTGTTTGTCTCAGTACCTAGGATTCGACTATAAAGATCCCAGGTCTAAATGCATCACCAGACAAGTGTAGAAAGCATGCTGTGCCCTCCATCTGATTCGTTGCAATCGTTCACACCCACCACTGCCAGACTGCCGCCCTATCGCATGAATCAGGGGCCGTGAAGCTTTCCACGCATGATCGACCAGCCAAGAGCTGTTTCACATACATCTATCTCTCTACAAGTAGAAAAACAATATAGTATATCCGTATTGTATATACTTAGACCTAGCAAAGAAGGCTGTACAAAACTCAAACGTCGGGTTTATAGACAATATAGCCAGCCGCTTTTCCGGACCACGCATATCAGACTCTACTTTCCTCTTTCTTCCACTTTCTCAGGTTGTATACCTATATGATCGATGCCCGCCGAAACACGCGTTCAAGCAGAGGACGACGACCTTCCTGTGCAACAGCCTCCGATGCAATGGTGATACCGATACCCCAAGAAGGAAGAAAGACCCTTTGATTACTGCCCGGCTTATCATTCGCCATACTCCCATTTACCTGACTGAACCGTTGTGTAACCCAACGCCCGGCACACTCATTTACCGACATTCCGCAAAAAGCCTCTACTCAGGACAAGTCCCCATTGGCCAACAACGACAACAACAGACGACGGCAACAAGCGACACAACACAGTCACACAGTTTCAAGAAACAACAGAGTAGGATGCGAAATCGCTGATGATATTTCATGCTTTTACTTTTACTTTCTTTTGGGACTTCCGTCTTCTCTCTCTATCTACTCCCCCAGGATCCAACCACCTCCCCTTCTCTCTTCTCCCCCATCCAGTCGTCCTGTATATCCATCGGCGGCTGTTGCTGAACTCAAGTAACCCAATTGCAAAAACAGACAATTCAGAATTTGCAACAGAAAAACCAAGAACTCAACAAAACATAGGTCGTTGTTGTTATCGTTGCCAATGTGTGTGTAGGGCCGTAAAGCCCACCACGGCAAAGAACAACAATCAAAACCTAGAAAGCCCGCGAGGATTTTGGACGACGACGATCTCCTTCTCCTAGACGGTCCGGTCCTGTCGTTTTGCTTCCGATCCTATAAGCGGCGAAACAAGAAAAGCAAAGCAGGACTACCCCGTCCATCGTCGTTGTCTGTTTGTTTGTGTGTTTGCGTTGATGAGAAATGATGCTGCCACTCCTCCTTGACTCCTTTCCGTTGTTCCTGTCCTCTCTCTGTGGGGGATCCCGAATGCCGCCCTATCCTGTATACCACCCCCTTTTGCCTCAGGGGGTGCGTGCGGGGGGAAAAACACCAAAAACACCAAAAGCTGATGCGAGCCGCAAAAAATGTTTCGCTTATCAAATCAAAAAAACACAAACCGGGTGGTGAAAAAAGCAACCCGGAAGAACGCCGTATGTTTGTTGTGATGGGTTTGTCCCCCTTATCGCTGAGAAGCCGTCTCAAGCGAGGAAATGTAGTATGGGTGAAAATGCGCCGGCCGTGGTGTCTTGCTTTCCAAACGGGGTCGTGAAAATAGTGTAATCAATCATCACATGCGCAGTCCGCAGCATGGATGCTAAGTATGTTGTTGTGAAGGCCGTGAGTGATCATGAGGTCAATGGAGCCGTTGCGAGTGGGTTTTCCTTCTTTCTCCAGAACCGTGAGAAAGAAGAAAAACCATACCAGGTGCGCGAGAAATGAGAAAATGCCTGCCCTTAAAAAACTCCTTCGCAAAGATGATGATGATGATGATGGTATAACGATGATGAATGACGATCGGTGTATCCAGGGTATTCGTTGCTGCTGTCGGAAAGACGGAATGCTCAAAAGAGGTATGTGCATCAACTCCCGATCTGGTTTGTCGCTCCTTCTTCTTCTTCTTCTCTCTTGCTTTTCGCTGGAGTTTGCAGCTCTGCTGCAAGGGGGTGTATATCGATCTCCCCTCTTGGGGGTGCCACTGCTAGGTGTCTGTCGTATAGGTATGTATGTATGGTGGGTTATAGGAATGTAGCTAATTGCCAGTAGCTTAGGTAATTTGCCACAAAGGAGAAGTCGCCAGTTTGGTATCATTGGCCGAGTCGTCGCCGATCAAGGGGAGCCAAGTCGCCCAAAATCGCCCGACTGGCTTGAACCAAACTTGCCAGGGCTTTGGTCGTATCCATGTTCTCGCGTTCTGGATACGACCCAAAGGGTTTTTGGGTTGCTTTTATTGGTTATTGAGTATGGCTATGGCCGCTCTTGAGGCGCAGGAGCCGGGTTCGCAGCCAGAGGATGAAAGCGGTCCAGGCCCCGTGGGTCTTGCGCTTGGCCGTGTGCGTGCGCCTGGGCGCCTCGTAACTGGGCGCGCGGGCGGTGCCAGCTCGTTGGCCAAAGGCGGGCGGGGTCCGCGTCTCCATGCTCTCGTAGTTGCCGCTGCCGAACTTCTCGGGGTCTTGGCCGGCGGGGTTGAGCTGCTGCTGCGAAGCTCCGGTGCCCGCGCGGTGACTGCTGCGCAGGCGTGACATGCTAGGTCGCCCGCTGCTGCTGGTGCCGCTGGTCTTGCGGGTGTGCTGCTTGTTGTGGGGCAGGGCCGCTTCCGCGAGCTCGGCCGCCTCCAGGCGCTGCTTGGCCGCCTCGCGCTCCTTCCGCTGCGCCTTGGCTTGCTTCTCGATCTCGAGGGCGCGCTTATTGTCCTCGCGCTCGCGGCGCTTGATCTGTTCGCGGGCGTACTTCTCCTCCTTGGCCTGCTCCCGGGCCTCAAACTTGCGGCGGGCTTCGCGCAGGTGGTCTTGCCGCGTGACCGTGTCGAGATCCGACTTGGCGCGGAGGCGGGGGAAGTTGACGGCCTCGAACGAAGAACGCATCACGGGCGATATCGAGCTGGACACGGTGCTGGAGGGCGAGGAGAACTTTTGCAGCGGGGGGTGGGAGGGCGAGTAGCTCGACGACTCCACGTTGAGGTCGGTTTGGCTGGACACATTGGCAAGCCGCGATGATTGCGCCGGTGTCGTGGGGATAGCTCGTGCGGCGGTGGTGTTAATTCGCAGGGACGATGGGTGCGAGTTGGCGGCGTCGGTGTACGAGGCGGTGCGTTGCGTCGCCAGGGACGGTCGGTGGGAAGTGGAGGCCGAGCTGATCAAGCTGGGCTGGGAGCGGGAATTGGGGTGGCTCGTAGGCGCTTGCGTTTGTTGAAGTAATTGCTGCTGGCGGTACTGAATGTTGGTCATGCTGCTGTTGTTATAGTGATGCAGGCTGATGTGACTGGTGGTGGGGTCGGCGAGGTCGTAGTTGGCCGAGCTGTAGTCCTCATCCTCGGTGATGGTAGGCGAGTAATCGCGGTTGTCCACGTACGACGAGGCCAAAGAATTGGCGTAGGAGATCGGAGGGGTTGCGGTTCGCGGGATCTGCTGGAAGGGGTGGACGAAGGTACGTGGTGCAATCGAGCTGTTGCCAGAGGCACCAACAACACCAGTAGGACCACCCAGGCCCACGGCGCTCCCACTCCCAGAAGTTGCTACCGAGACGTGACTGGCACCGCTGATGGAACGGGAATGGTTGTGGAATTTCCTGCCGATGATGGAGGCGCCATTTAAAGGCTCGGAGCCCAGGGCGAATGTGACGTCCTTGGAAGAAGCTGCTCGATTGCCGCCGCCTGTCGCGTAAAAGGCACCGTCCGCGCCTGCATCCCACGCACCGCTCCAACCTTGATTGCGAAACTGCTCATCTTGCTCATCCCAACCACGGTCCAAATCTAACGAGTTCTTTTCCGACTGGGACTGAGAGAGTTTTTTGAGAATCGGCTTCACCACCTTGCTACTCCGAGGCTTGTGTATCTTCTCACTGGACCGGATGGACCTCAAGTGGCCACCGAAGCTCTGGACTGAAGTCATCATGGGCGATTGTTGGTATGACAACACCAACAACAACAAGAGGGTAAGATGGGAATCAGTCAATCAATCAGGTAAGCAATCAATCAACCAACAATGTCGGACACACGCAACAACGCAATCCAGCTGCCGTCAGGTTACGAGAATCGTGTCGTGTCGAATTCGCGTCGCGGCTACCGGCGTCGTCGTGGTGGTAAATCCGAACCGGTAAATGGGATTTTTAGTCGCGGCCGCCCAGACGCTCGTGTCTTTATATTGTCTGCAGCAGTAGGCTCCAAGACGGACGAGAGAGACGGGAGACGAGATTTGACCTCCACCCCCCTCTCCGAACGGGTCGATCACAAGATGCAACCACAGCAAAGCAGAGCCACCGAACCACACACTGTCCCTTCTTTCTCCTTTCTGGAAGGAAAATCGGTAACGCAGGCGGAGTCTCCTTGTTGCCAAAAAAGGGGGCCCTTGTCTTCTTCCCTTGCTTGGGGGGCCACTGGGACACGCACTGGGACCAGAGGGACGGGGAGCCGCTGGCGCGCAGGACAAGCCAGAGGGGCCTGTCACCGTGATGCACACATTGGGATCAACTCGGGTGGGTTCAGTCGCGTACAATGGAACTGATTTCGGCTGGACCGGACTATTGGCAGCGCAGGTGCCAACCGCAATTTTGGGGCGGAACCGGGAGCAGAGAAGAGGTGAGAGGCGAGCGAGACAAGAAGGGGAAAGGGAAAATGAGAAGAGAACCCCCGGTAGGAGAGAGAACCAGGGTAGACGGGGCGCTGGTTCGGCGAAGCGACGGGGGGTTGGCAGGATAAGGGTGGTCTCAGCGTCCTTCTCTTTCTCTTTTTTTCTCTGTCTCTTCTACTACGATTCCAACATCCAGCGAGAAGAAGCGGACGAAAAAGAAGGTTTTTGGAATGGATGATGGCGGCGGTATAATGACGATAATGATGCCAAATGACTACAGGAATGGTGGTGGTATATGTTTTTCTGTTTCCTGTACGGATATGCAGGTTTGTTTAGTTTCCGAAACTGCAACTAACAACAAGGACGGCGGCCTATGATGAAATGAAATTTGAATGGGACTTGTTTCCAAGTTTTGGCGGTCGGCGAGGATAGCCTGGCAACCAACCTGGGTGCGGCTGGGTACATACAGACAGAGCCTGGTACGGGTGGTACTGGTGGTACTGGTGGTGGTGGTAGTAGTACTGGCAGTACTACACAGGACGGGTGGTATTAGCAGCGGTAGAGCGGTAGCGATAACCCGACGGTCGCAGATAGAGGGTAAACAGGCGGTAGTAGGCGGTAGTAATACTAACAGGGAGTCGGATATTGCGGCATACCAAAGTGTGGAGGTGGAGAAATGGATGGGGAGGGGATTTAGGAAAGATGAAAGAATCACCCAAGAAACTCACTCCCAAGATTCCAAGACGGCGGATGAAATGATAAGAGGATTACGCACACTCGTGTTCCTAGGCGACGACCCTGTACGATACGAGTAGTCGCATCTGGACAGAGTACGGTACAGGCAGTATCTACGGTACAATTTCAGTTTGGGCTGGGTTGGCTGTGCGGGATGTGTGTGCGCCGGGTATGTGTGCGTCTGTGTCAGATCAGAGGATGATGAATGGGACGGGTACTCTCTATGTACGGGTAGATGAGGGTGATGTGGGATGGTGGTAAATATTTGCTCGTAATGAGTCTTTTTGCTGCGGCTGCTAGGTTACTCCCCGCTCTTGGCTGTGGCCGGGGGGTGGTGCGATCGGGCTTTGAGTAAGCAGTAACACAGGCGAGGAGGCGAAAGATGCGACACAAGAAGCAGCACGCACAGAGAGAGACGGACGGACAGACGGACGAACGTCGGGTCGGCGGCTTTGGGTTTTCTACTTGACGATGCGATGAGACACAGGAATAGAAGAAACTTTCAACTCTTCTCCCCAAGCCTCCTGCCTCCCCCAGGAAAAGCCAAAACAGACTAGAAGGTTGGTGTAGCGAATGCAAGCAAGACTATCTACATCAAGCCTACAAGCCTACAAAGCTAGCCCAGTAGGCGAAGAACCATTCCATGTATTCATTCAGTCCATTGAAGGCCAGCCTTTCTTTTACACGCACACAACCACGGGCTGGCATGCACGCATGTGGCAGTGAATTGAATTAACTAACCCCCCATCCCCTCCCCCCTCCCTCCCCCTCGCTTACACCCCTAGCCAGGCACTCCTGGGTACTAAATAAACTACTATACCACTGGAAGAAAGGCGCTGCACACAATACTCAGGCCCTGCTAAACCTAGCTTCAGCCTCACTCACCTGCTCCTTTCAGCACCCGCAACAAGGGATAAAGGATGGACGAGCAGCTGCTTGCGGTCCAATGGATGGATACACACGTGGGGGTGTCGAATCAGGGGGGGCCCAGAGCTTGATGGGATCGGATCAGATCACACCTTCTGAAAACGGATATGATATGCTACATACTATTTAGAGCGGACAAGGGAATGGGGAGATCGGAAGACGGGGAGGTGGGAGGCTAGGAGAGGGGGGGAGGGGGGACAGACAGACAGAAAGAAGGTGAAAGTGGTGTGAGCTGGTGAGTGTATGTGTGTGTGCATGTGTGTTGTCAGCGAGGGGAGCCGAGGAGACAGAGAGAGGTGGTCCAATCCCATGGTCGGGAAGTGGTCTGAATCGTTCGTTCGAGACGGACGCTATTGGAAAAAGCCGAACGACCCAGCTGGACGGGCCAGCTCACGATGGATTGAGGAATAGAGGGATTGTGATTGCCCGATTTCCAATGGGCGGGAAATGCAAATGGGCGGGGAGATTGGTTCAATTTACACCGTAATTCCAGTCAATTACCAGTCAATTAAATGCCCGACTCGAGTCGTCGCGTCTTCATTATTGAGCTTCTATTAACTCATTATTACAATAATTGCAATAATCAAATACCGTAGTGGGCAGCAATTTCATAAGATTCGTATTGCTTTAATGCCTTAATAATATGGTAAAATAAAAGAGATCCATCTACGGAGCATCGAGGCTATGTTGTATTCGTCACTCTCATCTCGTCAGCCTTATTATGCTGGTGACGGACTGATGAGATTGACTGGCAGCAGACGACTCTCGGACTTCTCTCAGCTTCTCAGCTTCCCTCATCAGCTCAGCCCAGTCGGGGATCCTCACTGGCAGGCAGACTGAGCCCCGACGACCTGCAACCTGCACCTGCTACACCACCCACCACCGAACAACGACCAATGGGGGGAGTGGGAATGGAGTCAGTCCGTCCGTCGCAGAATCTCAGACCAACCCGGGCGAACAGACACTGCGGGTGACTGGCCTGCGATCGACAGAGGTAACAAAACACTTGCATCTACTAAGAGTAAGGTTGGAAAAGCAACGATTGCACCGAAAAAAAGAAAACGTCGGTCTGGGCGGAAGGCCCATCTGCTTCTCCCCGGCAGCAGGGTCCCCCGGCAAGTCGAAGTCGAGAAATCCAGGAGACTGCAGAAGGGACCCCACGCTGGCTTGGCTGCTATGATATCTAAGCCCATTGAGCTCATTGAGCCCATCAAAGTCCACCTGCCTGCGCCGGCTCTGCATGTCCAAGCATATCCACTGCCCAATAACCGCCAACGACTGGTCCGGGGGCCAAGGGCTTCTCATGCCAGGTCTGGGCTGGCGGTGTTAGTGGCCTTTTCTCTCACCTCCAGACTCCAAAGAAGCCCCGAGCATTCGCTACTAACCTGACATACTTCATCTAGAACTTCTGCATGTTCTTCTGGCTGTGTGATGTCCGTGATGTCTGTGGTCTGTGTGTCGGTCTTGGTGGTGCTTGGTGGTGGTGCCTGCACTGCCTGGTGCCCGTCTATAACTACATACCGTTAGGATTGGTGGATGGCGGTTCGACCACCCACCCACTAACCTAATTGGAGGGTGAGAAGGAGGGGATGGCGAGGGAGACGACCGTCTGTGCTGCCAATCACAGCCCACCGCTTCACCGTTCCTGGTCACCACTTTTCTTTCCTAACCTACTACTACATACAGCACTTCCACTCTCCTATTCACCACTCACCTTGGTCTTGGTCTAAGTGGTCGCGGATTTCCCCTTCTCTGTTTTCCTTCGCCAGGGGCAACCGCGAAAAAAAGAAGAAAAAGAAAAAACCATGCTCAAACTTGACATGTCGCTGGCCGGTGTGTATGTGTGTGTGTATGTGCTATGTTTCACCGATAACGTATCCATGTCTGATAATCAATGTCTGGCCCGAACCCGTAGACAGACACATTTACCCCGCCCGTTCTCGCATATTACTACTATCGTAGAGATTCCAAGGAACTTCGCTGTTGTGTATATCAGAAACGCGCTTCCCTCAGATGGCCAATCCCTGAACCGTGCCGGCGGGAGAGAGATCATCAATCTATCACTCACCTCGACGCTTGCTTGCGTCTTGCGTCTTTGCTTTCCCTCCGAGACGCGGGGTATGGGTATCTTCCTCTTGCTCGCTAGCAAGGTTAGGTATCTATTAGTGACACCGCTTGTATTGCATGCATGATGGACGTTCGAGCCAGCTGTCTACGGAGTATGTAGCCAGCTAGGTTAGCTAGTAACAAGACTTGTCACCGATAAGGAGGAGCCGCCATCGTGGGTGACAACAACAGACAACAGACAACCGAACAGCACAACACAACACAACACACAACCCCGGTCCGTATCCATTCCTGACGTTTTGTCGGTCAGCAACCTTATCGTCCAATGTCGAGTCAAATCGTGTGGAATTACGCGTTACTGCATGTCTGCATTCAACGTCAAACGGCTGAGGGGCTGAAAGTGAGGGGTTTCTGCTTGGCCCTTTTGCTGACTTGTAGGAAGGAATGTATCGATCGTGATGAAACGGTGTGCGAGAACGGCCAGGGGTAGAGCATGGTATGAGATGTAAGCCAAAAAAAAAATGCGCCCGCCTTCTCCCCGGAGACAGACTTGACTACGACTGCTGCCCAGCTATTTTGAAAAATATCCCCATATCACTGGCTGGTTTGCTTGCTTGTTAGCCCGTCTGCGTAGCGTAAGAGGTAGAGAGATAGAGAAGTGAGATCCAGCCAAGTGTCAAGTCAGCACAGACGACGGTAAGAGAAAACAAGGTTACCAGCCTCGCCCTCGCATGCGTTCGAAACAAACACACGAACAAAAACAACCCCGTCCCGAGCGACGACGACTCGTCCGCTCGCTGGCGTCGGTAATCCAGTCGTAACCATGTCCGCCGGATCAGTTACCGTAGTCCGTCGCTCATGCATCGTCAAGGACACGCATACAGTACACGCTCAGTGGGGGTGTCTGTCTGTCAGGTTACAACACACACACACACATGCACATGCAAAAGGGCGACGACTCGTTTCGGTTTCGCCGCCGTCCGACTTCCAGCTTTTTGGCTTACGACATTCACCGCTCCCCATATGCCTCCTTTCTTTGACTGTAGCCAGCAGCATCAGCAGCGGCGGCAGCGGCGGCGGAAACAGCCAAAAAGCTGAGGTGCTGCTGAGCTTGCTAAGAATAGCAGCCCAATCCACGTCCCGTAAAGTCAAATCAAGACAAGTCAAATCCAGCTCACTGCTTCCACATTTTATCAGTATGTGGGTAGGTTAGGTTAGATAAGCAGTAGGTATGTCAAGGAGATTGCGTGGTCAAAGTTTTGAGGCCAAAGGCAAATCCGACGCGGCAAAAAGAGCATGCAGCAAGCACAGCATGCAATGCAACATGGAAGGAATCTCTCTCTCTCTCTCTCTCTCTGTGCTCACGTATTGTAGGCATCGTTCCATCATGCCCAGCCCGGTCCAGCCCATTCGAAAGGATCTTACCTTAGGTAGGTTAGATGATCCGCGGGGTAGGTTAAACAAAAGAACCCCAGCCCCCAACGGCTGACTGCAATTGGGAATTCTTGGCCGCACATCTGGCTTGGCCTGGGCCTGGGGAAGAGATAGCAGATGTGAGAGCTATCCGATCATCCCGAAACAAGAAGCAGAAAAGAGAGAGAGAAAAACAAACCTCGGAGACCGGGCGATCGACAGGGACTCCAATCCCTCGTGACGAATCGCAAGGCAGAATGTGCCATCGGCCCGGAGGGGCATGACCACCCATATTCACTTCGCCTCTTTCCTTGCTCTCTCTTTCATCCGAAGTCGTCTCCGCGCCGTTGGGAAAAACGGTCGTACCGCCAACGAGGGGTTTAGCATGTAGCATATACAATAGTATGTTTTCTCGAGAGCCAATCGCAAGGATCAGATGGGCTATAGTAAGCCCAAGGCCGCCAGGTAGTGTTCCATGAAGCGTCGTTTATTTGGTGGGTGAGCGAGCGAGCGAGAGCGCGCCGGTGGTTTTCGGTCCCACGTCGGCAAGCGGGGGTCGGCGTTCTTCACCATGCACCGCATCGCATCGTCTTGCAGCAAGCTGTCAGGTGAAGGTCATCAAGAGCAAAAAGCAAAAGAACGAGAGGGGGGGAAATAACGCCTCCCGACCACCCCGATCCCTGAAACGCCGGGCGAGCCATTAATCATCCCGCTCATCGCCCGTTGCGATCGACGACATGTACATGCCATCTGAGAGAGAGATATTTGCGATGCAAGCTTATTTGGCGCAAACGCCAGCCTTACCTATTCGCAAGCGCATAGATACAGTAGCCAAGTGCAACAAACGCAATTACATATGTCGCCCGCCATGCAAGTTGGCCGTAGCAAGCCGGCTGGTGAGGTTGACGTTTGTAGAGCAAGGGGCGCACCCCCCAGAACCTGGTTTGCGTGATATATCTCCCTCCCTCTCCTCGCTTGCCCGCGGCATCGCAGGTAGGTATACGCTGATGATGATTCAGCATCGGCGTGATAGCTTCCTCTAGCTCGTTGAACCGTAGAAGCTAGTTCGACATAGCTGGACCAACCTACCGGGTCGCGCCCTGTCTGGCGCTCACATGGCTCTCCTTAGCCTGCGGCTCTCCACCCAGGCGCGCGCGTTAACCATAAAACCCTCGAATCGAAACATCAAGTTTCCGGTTCGGGGCCAATGAGCAAGGGCTCGTACTATCTTCTAGGCATTATTAGTTTGACTGTGACTCTAATGTATGCACCACGTGATGGGGACTTGAACTCATGCAAGTTGCGCCGTAGGCTGTGGAGAGAGGCGAAGTCGTGACTTGACTCCTCCCAAGTTCAGCTCTTACGGGAAGACGATTGAGCCGCGCCACTATGCCTCGTGTCGCTCTGGAGGGTCGTTTGCCTCATCGCTAGCACTTCGTTCAGCCCACTCGTTTCTTCTGGAGACTTGACGCAGCGACGCCCGATAATTGCAGGAGTGTGGCTCATCGCCGCGCCGTCTTGCCGCTATGGACGTATCGCCGAAGTTTTGCAATAAGCCTCATTGATTCGGAGACTACATGTCCCACTACAAGCCACCACATCGACGTGGTTTCAGCCTGCCGTTTCGTTTGGGAGATCGGACGAAAATATCTGTCACAGAAGAGAACGTTTCGAGACCCAATGTCGTGGAAATGAAACGAACTTCTCTCTCGCGAGGAGGTCCCTGACTCATGTTTTGCTTTGCACAGTACGTTGGCTGCTTCAAACACATCAAGCACCCAGACGAGAAGACAAAACAATAGGAGACAGAGCCACGAGATAGCGAAATAGCAATCGCGCTCTCATGAATCATGCACGACCCCGTACATCTGTCAGCAAGCCTGGCCTAGACATCTCGTGTTGTATACCGTACGTAGCCGCTTTGAGCAGCCCAAATCACATCGAAACCAAGGGATGACCGAACTTGAGATTTCGGAGGCGGCCCAGCAGGTATCCCATTCAAACATCAAACAAAGAAGTAGCTGCCCGAGCGAGATGGCGACACGCATCCGCGCAGACGGCAGCCGCGCTCTCGCGAATCGAACGTAGAACCGTAGCTCCATGTACCCAAGCCTGGCCTTGATGCCTCGTGAGTAGCCCAAGAAGTAAATAAGCAGCATTCTCAAACAGACCAAGACGAGGAAGCACCAAACATAACAAGTCAATGAGATAGCAACCGCGATCTTCTCAGCAAACGAGGCTGCTCCCATAGCTCCATATGTATGCTTCAGTCTGACCTAATCGCATCTCGTATCGGCCTTCTTGAATGCCCTGGGGAACAGGAGCTGGGGTGTCTCACATCTCGCTGGTACTCTCTCTCACATGACTGATAAGCACCAGATCCCAAAGAGCTGACACATGACGAGGCTCGAAAGAGACTCTCTGTGACGACCTGTAAAGCCCTCAAAGAATGTGGAACACAGCGCACTGATTGAACATCGATGACCGACTGATCACACCCATGACAAGTCGGTGTCTTCTGCCAGAACCCCTGATACGTTCGACGACCAGAGAGAGTAGCATGCCTAGTCAAGCAGATAGCAGAGTGTCCAAAGGCATATCTCGGTGACAAAGGCAGCTGAGATGCTAGGTAGCTCAACAACAACGGGGGTCGATGGACCTGACCCCGTATGAATGAACACGCAAGCTCTAGCCTAGCCAATGCCGTCGTCTGCGTCGTCCTTGACGTCTTGGGAGGACAGAAATCAGGTGGTAGCCTCTTCTCTCGTATCTCCCATGCTCAGCAAACATAGGCAAACTCCACGAGACTGACCCGCGACTCTCTGTGATCAGTACCAAGCCCACCGGAGAGACGGCGACAAGGAGAAGTCCCGCCGTTCGATATGTTCGATTCCCAGGAAGAGCTGCGTCCATTTACACAGAAATCAGAGTGTCCATCGCTATGTCTCAACGGTAAGCACACCCAAGACCGTAGGTCGCTTGCCAACGAAGGGTGCAGCACTACCCCGTATGCAATGAAGATATATCCAAGTTTGACCTAGCCCACTCATTGCCTTAGAATGGTCCGAAACCCCCTGGTGATCAGTACCAAGCACATCAGACAGGTGGTCACCGAGAGCTCTCTCCCACTAGCAAGCCCGACAATTCCTTCTCAGAAAGAGCCACCGCGCCCAGCCAGTCAGTTGATCGAATAGCAGCAGACAGAGATGCCCAATCCCACGAACTCCTTTACTACCGCTGTTCAGCAGCCGAGAAAGGAGGCATGCAGCTTACACACCAACAAAAGGGGGCTCCCTACACCGAGCCGAGCCGAGCCGAAATCGAGCTTCGGAATTGCCTGATTTCATATATGTAGTTTCTTCTTCTTCTTCATTCCTAGGCAATCCCCATGTTCTCCTTAGCTAGCTTGCTCCAAGCCATGGCGCTAGGGGCTGGCTGCAGCAAGCAGCAATCGTCGCGAGTGACCGAAACACCGATCGGGGAGGAGACCTAAGTCACGGGGTCTTGCTTGCCCTCTCTCGCCCCCTTTCGCCCCTCATCCTTCGAGAATCCTGGCTTGTTGCGTTACAGGCACCTTCGTGTCCTACTCCCTGAAGACAGATAGGTAGCCTCGTCTCAGACAGATGAACAGCAGGAAGCAGTCAGCAGATCTTCATTATCACGATCACCCCCCTTTTCCTTCATTAGTGCTGGCCTGCAGGAGCAGATGCCCCGTGCTATCCCCGGGATGCATTTCTTGTCAAGTCATCACGCAGCTGTCAGTCCGTCCGCGTTGGAGGAGGGACGGCTTCCCAACCTTCCAGAAGAGGAGGAAGATCTTCCAGCGGCCAGTCACGCGGTCAGACGGGGTTGCCTGCCCCAGGTGGACAAGATTGACGCGGCGATAAGCGATGCCAATGGAAAGTCCTGCCTGCCCTGCCAGGCTGGCCTGGCTCTTCTGCACCGCGCAGATCAATCAATCAATCAATCACAGAACTTCCCAACGTGTCGGTCTCGGAATGGGGTAACGGACGAACAACATCACCATTGGCTCGCTAGGCGAAAAACCCCGTTTTCCAATTCTGCAACTGTTCATGGCCATGTTTCAGTAACCGAGGTATGGTATGAGGACAGAAGAGAGCCGTGCCCGAAGCTCCGTGACCCTTAGCCAGGCATGTCATGTCGCTGGACCGACGACATCGAGATGCAATAAGATCCAGCGGTCCTTGTCACACAGGTTTTGGAGACGCGACGATCCCTTCGGAAGTACCAAGACGACGACGAGACTCAATAGATACTCTCCTTCCTCCCGGGTACGACCGCCGAGGAGCTGTCACAAGGACGAAACTGGGATTGCTCATGATGCGCAACCCATCCATACAGAATCGAGTCACTCAGCAAAGTGCCAGCCGGGCAAACGTTTCTCTCCCCCAGCCATTCCGTGGTGCGATGTCGAACTCCGCCGATTGCTTGCTTGCTGGGCCATTGGGAAAAGGTGCAAACGGTCGAATCCGGCCACGAAGCACAGCAAGGCAGGACAGCGCGGGACAGAACATACGTATCGAATGAGCGCGAAGGGGAAAGAAACAAGCCGGGCTGGGCTTGTTCGCTAAGAAAACCGAGGAACAAACCTGGCCCTCTCGTTCCCCGCGGAGGACCAGTGCCAGCTCATAAACGGCTTTTCCTCGTCACCTAGCTCTCTCCGCTAATTGAAGCAGGGCGGTGGGGGCCCTTGACTTCGAGGGACGGCCAGCAGCCAACAGCCACGATGATTTCTGGACGAGGGGTGGAACTATCCGCTCCGAGAATTGGCGGCCAGCCGTTCCGGAAGGGGGATACCGGGGGTCTGACAGCCTAACCTAACACAACAACTCTGACGTGTCACGAATAAACGAACAAACAAACCTGCGGGCTACACTATTAGCATATGGGGTCTCTTTCACACTGTAGTTAGTATGGCAGTAGGTAGGTAAGTGCAGTCTCGCAAATCCCCGAGGTACAGTAGCTCCGCATGCATCGCGGAGATTCCAGATGGGATCATCGTCATATGCTGCTGCCACAAGCCAAGCCGCCAAGCCAAGGCCTTTATAGGTGCGAGTCCACCACGGCGACCACGATCTTCAATGCGGATGACAAATATGCAAATGAATCCGGTCCTCCAAGGCTAGCGTGAACATCAATTTGAGAAATAAAGAATCACTGATAATACGCCGAAGCGAAAGAGAGAAAGAAGGGCATGGTAGCAGTGACGTTTTGAGCCGCTTATTGAAGTGCATGGAAGCGAGCCTACCACAAAGATCTGTTCATATGGCGCACGTAAGATATACGGATAGGAAAAGGGAGGAAATTTTCGCATTTCCCGCCCCGCATATGCACGAAGGGCTAGAGATGATGGAGATGATGATGATGATGATGATGCCAGTTGAGTATACAGCCGCACAAGTGTCTGTCTGTCTGGTCTGGGGAGGGGAGCTATCTGGGTGGTATCTGGGGGGCCACGCATATTCGATGCGTACTGGTTCGGAATATGGTGCGGCGGGCATGGATGGGAGGGTAGGTGTGACTTCATCCAGCAGCAGCTTTCGCCGCAGGACAGGATAGCACTATGGGCTGCGCGTCACCACCTAGATCCCACCCGCTCCGGGGAGGAGGGATTGCGCCTCCGAGCCCTGTCTCCCGCCGTGCCATGTGGACCGTGTCTGAGCGTTTTACGGCTGGACGTTTTCCTGGAGTTGCATGCTATGGGAGAGAGGCGCTTGATAGGGGGGCTGTCCAATGAAGTAAGTAAGTGAGCTTCCCGAAGTGCCGTCTGCGTCACTCAAAAGGGAAGGGGGGAGGCTGGCAGTATGCTTCCTTTTCAGTCCGCGCGCAGCTCAGAGGTGGTTAATCTAAAGGGTATGCGTGTTCAATATGTCAAGAAGCAGGCGCGGTCGTGATGGGACGTCCATCCTTCATATCGTGGGAGTATCGTGTCCGGGCGACCATGCGGCTTACTAGGGGTCCTGGAGGGGAAAGGGTTACAGCAGCAGGAGCAGGAAGTAGTTTATGGCTGTGGGAGGTTACCTGGGCGACTCCGAAGTCCGGGACGCAGCTTGATCGTGATCGCCTGAGTATGCAGCTCAATTGTTCGGTAGTGGTGCAACTGTCGTGGCCTAGACTACTCTACTTAGGCAAGGAGGAAGATGGCGGAGATCGTATGTAAGGTTAGGCGGTTGAATTCCGTGGTTTCGGCAAAACTGGTTCGAGAGATTACGCAAAACCCACGTCCAAGACCACCCCTGCAACTATCGATTATATCGATGGGGAAAGAAATATTGGACATGCGTCTGTGAATGGGGACTGCGGAGATACTTTGATGATACATGTTGGTATACTCCTCGAAAATGCAGGCCACCCCGTTGTTCTTTGGGGGGGATTGAAGACCAGCATTTTTTTTCTTTCTTGGGTGATAGCGAGATACCTCCCGTAGTAGCAGCAACAGCATACGTACGTTCCTAGGCATGCAAAGTGGCCGTTGGGCAAATCAGGTCAAGGAGACTCCAAACATGGCGTTGTGCAGAGGAGTAGTACCTTCTTTTTTGGCCACGTCGATCTGGCTGAATCCGGGCCTGTTTTCCACACAGACGGGGAAGGATGAGCTCACTCATGCATCGGACATGCAGTGCTTATTGCCGCCGACGTCGCGACTGGCCAGTAACGGGCTGGCTAAGGTAGGCTGATGGCGAAATTGGTCTTCGACCTCGACAGTGTGTCGTGCCATGGGCTATGTTTGTTGTTCGAATCCAACTGAACAGCTGTCAGTCCAGTCCCTCTTTTTGGCATCGGATGGGATGTTCATACATACCACCAGACCTGCCTGGAACGGTGACTGTGACTGTAACTGTAACTGTAAAGAAACGGAGAATATCTTGTTTTGATCTGGCGATACTTAACCTACTGGCCATGGCTCAGCACTCCCATCAGAACTATAGAAAAAAAAAGAGTCTTGCAAACTCATCAAGTTGTTTTCGCGTTTGTTGCGGCACTGTGGGGGGTGTGCTGAACAAGTGTCACAGGCCTAGAGAAGGGAAAAAATCCAGTGATGCGGGGCCCTGGGGCCCTGAAGGGTTTCTCCACAGCGCGGCAGCCTTTGCCTTTTAGGCCCGTGCTGTGCCTCTGAAAGTCGCTGCTGCCGCAGTTCGATGTATGTTCAATGTTCAGCAGTGATGGGTCAGCATTAGGAAAGCACTGAGGCACGTATGTACCTTCTTTACCTTGCACTTGGAGACGAATCTTAAAATCAAGATCAATTTGACGATTGCTGATACCCGAGGTAAATACAGGCATGATGTGGTTATGAAGGCGTGCATAGCATACCCATTGAAGGATAGCTAGCTCGTGTTGTGCTGTCGTATTTCATGTAGGTAGGCAGGCAGGCAAGCAGGCAAGCAGGCAAATGTACATATTCTCAAGTGTGCATTTTTCCTGCTCCCAAGGAACTAGAGATATAAACAGAAGTGGTTGCTCGCCAATGAAGCTGGCCTGCTCAGGGCTTCCTACCTTATCTTACGTAGCAATGACTGATAGGCTTCGAGGCGCGCCTTGCGTGGCTTTATCGAAGGCTGAAGAGGAAAGAGTACATAAGGTATGCAGCATGCTGATGGTGCGTATCTGGGTGCTGCATAACCTGCATACTTAGCAGCCTGTCGTCCCTCCCTCTGAAGTGCCTTGCAGGAGCGAAAAAAAGGAATGAAGAAGAATAGTATGTACGTCCAAGAGAATCAATGACTCGCTGCAACCACACGCATGTGCCGTACACGCACGCATACCAGTACTAACCACAATCGAAGGGATTGCCCCGTTCGACAGCATATGCGTCTGGGAAGTTCCTTCGATTAGAAAAAATGACGCGGGTTAAGCTGCTGTATATGGACTTGGGCTTGGCCGACTTCATTGAGAGCAAGAAGTAATACCAACTGACGCATGGTTGAGGTTTTGATATCACCCCCAGGTGTTGCCACTACGACCTGCTGGGGGCGAGATATCATTGACATATCGTTGCATGCGGCTTGACAAGGCAAGACATAGCGACTACTACTAGTAGTAGTAGATGTTGTCCATAGTAAGGTCAATGACGATCCCCGATACCTGGCTTGGGGACATATAGGTCAATACGGGCTAGGAAACGGTAGTAGATGGCACTTGCATGCCTATTGCTTCTACTTCCATGCCTGGGTATGTCGTGATGCACATGAACGCGGCTCGTCGTAAGGAGTCGAGGTTCCAAGCCGGATGCTACTGAGTCTCGATGTTAGCCGATGCGTGGTAATTATGAGAAAGGTAGGGATCCTCGAGAGGTGGGTTTCCAAAAAGGGCCACCTGCATGGGAAGCTTGTGATCCCTGGGAAATCACAGCCACTGGCGGCACCCTTTCACATTTGACTTGCCCAGACCAGGCATGCAGCAGCGGTAGCAGCAAGCTGGGGGAGCAGGGAGGCTGTTCAAGGTTGAGCTCGAATACTACCCATCCTGCTCGAGAAGCAATGTAGGTCTGACATCTTGATACCATCAATTTCCATGCATGGGTATGGGTGATCCAGGCCGATCATCCTCCAAAATAGATCACAATTGCGCAATTGCTGTAACGCGATCAATTTGCGAAGGCATGATGGATGATGGGGATTGCGTACCACCTTGGGGGCTTGGGATTTGGAACTTGGGACCTGTATCTCCCTTGACACTTGTGCTACCTACCTGCACCTTGCAGTCCTGCAAGTGTATCGAAGGCCCAGGTTTACTTATTTGTCTGTAGTTGGCTTGGTATATTGTGTGCTGCAGCCATGCTTGCAGGATTTCGAGGTTCGTAGGTGCCCACAGGCCCAAGAGAGGTCCATAGAGAGAGACGGGCCCCACGCCAAGTGGTTAGGTAGGTCTAGTTTTAGGGTTCATGTTCGCTCCAAGGTGGCCCGAAGAATCCGATCCAACGGCAATCTCCCATTAAGTACTCCGTAGACACATATAGACTTATCTCCTCCCTGGTCGGACGGTGATTTGTGCAGTATGTATAGGTATTGTGGATATAGATGGGGGAAGGGGGGCGGCCGACAACACTATGTATGTAGGTAGGTAGGTATGTTGGAGGGAAGGTATCATGCATGGACTGACTCTGGATGCGCTGCGTCTTCGGAGAAAAGGCCGCTTGCTCTGCGGCATGGGCGCGGGCGTGGGCGCGGGCGTGGGCGATGAACAACTCACTCATAGACAGCGACCCCCTGGCGACTCCGCGTTTCTCAGAAACTCGTTTGGGTCGTTCCGGTATCTAACTATCGAGATATGCGCCGAGATAAGGGAAGAGCCTGAGGGCCCGGAGAGAAAGTAATGCTGTGCGTGTGTGTGTGCCTGTTTAGTTACCAACATAGGGAAATCCATTTTTATTTTCCGTATTTCCATTTGCCTACGTGGACTTGAAGGGTAGGCAGGCGGCTGTTGGCTGCCAGTCGGTGCTGTGGCTGGCTGCATTACATGGCATGGTATCCAAACTGAATGAAGCTTTGGTTGGAGTTTTGGTGGGTGTGCCGAGCGGGCGTCGGGCGCCGGTCGTCCACACGGTATCGCAGATTATTGGTCAATGGCTCCAGGCCCTTGGCCATTGAGGACTCGACGTCGTGCTATGAATTCACGTGAGGGCGAGATATCATATCAAAGGGGACCGAAACATGGGAAGGCTACGCCTAGGTTAGTCTTTGTTTTGAACGGTGTTTGACTTGTTGGTTCGGTTAGCCCTTCATTGTCTACGGAATTCAACGTTCCTTATCCAATGCTACGTACAGCTGTTGTCTGCCGCTTGTCTTGTCTTTTGAAACTTGGAAATGCCTGCATTTCGCATCCCGCTCCGCTATATACTGGTTACCACTGTTGGTGATTGCTTGGAATCGATCCCTTCCCGACGGCTGCTCCTCTGGAGGATGTGGTGATGAGGTTCCACTCGGCTGAAATTATCTGCTGGCTCTGTCCGCGGCGTCCATGTTTGAAGTCTCGATGCAACCGTCTGTGCTCGTTCGGCTGGTTCAACCGGGAGAGAATGCTACTCGACGGTCACACTGACGCGTGTCCTGCCGAGTGTAGAGCGCAGTATAGGCCGTGCTGCCTTGGTGCGCTATACCCTTTCGCTCGCGGATGACCAGGTACATGCGTGGGATTGCAGCGTTGGCATGAAGAAATTTGGACAGGGCACGGAGATCATTCAACTTGAACTTGGGGTTTCTATTAGTACCTATCTACCTACCTACCTAGATAGCGAGTACATGGGCGCGGATGCAATGTCACATTCATTGATCGTTCCTCGCCGTGCTAGGCCGGGAACCATCTCTGCCATAGCGATGCGCCGATTTTTGTAAGGGGGCCGGGCCTTGTCGGAGTATTCATGCTGAAATGGCAAGTACTCACCGACGACCCTCGTCGGACAGGGCCAGGGATCGTTCGTTCTGCAAGACGAAGAATGCAGTGAGTGATTCAGCAGCCGCATTCATTATCCTGCCGAGGTAGGTAGGTGATGTGTGGGCGAAGGAGAAATGATGGACATTAACAGCCGCATTGGGAAGATGCGCTTGGGGGAATTGGGTCTTGGGTGGTTGTCGTGTGATTGCATGTAATTACGTTGGAATATTCCGTTATCGTCGTTGTCGTCAGAGCTCTTGAGCTCTTTACCTAATGTGCTTGTGGCAGTTGGCAGTGCTGTCCGTCGGTTGAAAACCTGTTTTCAGCTGGTCTGCGCTAAAAAGTACATGCGATGGCCCTATTGCTTACTGCGCCGCTGGCCTCGACCAACCGACCTAGTAGTATTACCTGCTTATGTATTCACCATGGGCGATGACCTATACGATCCACCTAGCCGCAGCCCCTCATGCATTCGGAAAATACAGGCTAATAGGACGGTTCGCCAACAGGTATACATCGTGAGTACCATCTTGGTATCCTCACGGCCAGCTAGTATTTGAAGCTTATGCAGGTTTGTACTACTATGTGAGAGTGCATGTGTACTTAGGTATGTCATCGCCGGCGGGCTTTTAGGGCAGGTAGGTCCATGTAGGTAAAGCAAGTAGGCAGGTCAATACTTGGCAGAGACTGGAGGTCACGGCAGCAGACCCTGAAAACCGTTGACAGTGTAATATATTTCATGTCAAAAGTGTCTGCAACGGTTATTAGGCGGCCATGTGGGCGTTTCTAACCTTATTGCTTTTTATGCAGGGCGCAAAGAGAAGCGAGTGAGCACGGCACGCAAGAAGGCCAAAGGCCTCTCGCCCACTGCGTCCCTTGCAGCTTTCGGAGACGTTGATATCCAATGCTAGGTCTGGGCAGGTGAGCAGGCGCTCGCTAGCTCGGTGAGAAATCCGGAGACAAAGACAGACAGACCCCTGGGTACTTCCGACGGACCTTGACCCAAAAGTACATACACATCTAATTTCTCAACAACGCCAGGTTCCTCGGTTGAGCAATTGGCCCGTGGCTGGCTGGCTTTCCACCGTTTTCTCCTACCACAGGCCTCCCGGCAACACGGGAAGGCGGCAGTCACGGTTCGTGAAGAAGGCGAGGGGCGGCCAGATACGAAATGCAATGCAATGCAGCAGTACCTGTAGGAACGGAGGGACAGAGGGACAGAGGGACAGAGAGACAGAGTGTACATATGTTCCAGGCTGACCTATGGGATGGCGTTCAGACCTGGCGCGAACTGGACGGAAATAGGCTCTAAGCACTACTGAGCGATCCCGTACACTCGGATCACGACGCGCGCCGAGAGTGCTCACAAGGCCGTGGAGAACAGCGGCATCATGAGGCTCTAGATCGACGCTATAGGAGGCAAAGGCCAGAGCGTGACCCCTCTCTGAGCCGCCCAGCCGCCCACCAGTGCCACCCAGGCACGCCAGGCTTTTTCTCCCTCCCCTCAAGCGCGAGTCCAGTCCAGTTGCTGAGGAGCTACAAGCATGTACAGCCTATACAGTACAGTACAGGCCAGAAAAGACCCCTCCTAAGCTAGCGAGACCTAGCAGCTAGCAGCTTTTCGCCCCGAGATCTGAACCCAGCAGAGAGACAAGGCCTACCTTTACTCCACAATATCGCCTCCAATTCCTCCAGGAGCTCGACGGGGCACTTTGATTGGCTGTCGTCCGGCAATATTGTTTTTCGTGCTCACACGATACGATTAGCTACGAGGCGCTGCGACGGGGACGGGGGGACTGGAGCTGGTAAATCGCCCTCTGGAAATAGGCGCTGGGCGCTGGGCACTGCCGCTCTTGCTGCCTTTGCATTTGCATTTGCATTTGCATTGGACACGGCAATGTACGGCACGAGACGAGCCATGGCTGCGCAAAAGCTAAGGTGTGCGACGCTGATTTGACATGGCCTGACGCTTGAGCACGAAGAGAAAGGATCTTTGCTAGCTATCGACGAAGCGCACGCGTCCAGGCCAGGCCAGTTACCAGGGGGGCCAGGGGGGTCCCGTCTGCAATTATGGCTCGATGGTTGGATGATCGTGACTGGGTAACTAGAAGGGTCTCAGGAAATGAAACCCACCACCGAAGACCGTTATCTAGGATAATTGGGCGGGCACGGAGTGGAAACGCCGAGTATGGGCATCTTGCCACGTTCGTCGCGTACTGTATTGGCAGAAAAAAACACCCACGCAAGAGACAATAACAACAACAAGGTGAATGACTGGTCAAGTCGGTCGGTTGCTTTTGGTCCTTTGCCCCCATATCTCCTGTTGTCCGTGGACGATTACGAGGTTGCGTGCACGAATTGGTATTGATGCAGTGAAGTCAAGATTGGGATAATAAACATCATGCTAAGTAAGTATAGGCAAATCAATGTGTGTGTGTGTGCGCGCGTTGTCGGCAGGTAGGGTGTAGGCATGTAACGACAAGGACCTGTAACGGCGCAGGTTAACGGCGCAGGCTGGCAGGTTGCGAAGATATGGGGATGGATCATGTTTTATGGTAAAGTACGTTGCTCTGCGTCGTACCCAATGCCAACGTCGCAATTCAATCTACCAGTACCAGGAGTAGGACTCGAGGTTGGCAAGTTACCTAGTTGCCGGGATCTTCCAAGCATCGATTGTTGACGGGATGTAGGTATGTACTTGATTTGTATATGTCAAGAGGTATCCCTATCCCTACTACAGTCACTTCGTGCCAATCAAGATAGTATCTGGGATGTCAAGAAACGTCAACCAGCAGCAAGTCGGCTTCCCAAGCTGCAACGTACTTACAGGACTGCAATAGCCAGGATCATGAATGAGTGACCTGGCCTAGACTGCGTACATGCCTAAGTCTGTAGAGATGACAGGTTGTCCGTCATCGTGTCAAGTCAATTTGATCCATTTTGACCTTGTATTGTTCTGCAAATCTGGCATCCAGTCACCAGTAGTGCTGCTGCTGCTGCTGCTGCTTCCGTTGCCGCGGCCGTCCAGTTCCCGTTCAATTCCATTGATTGATTGCCCATTGTACGGAGTACCTAACCTAGGTTACCTGCTGGCACCAAAAAAAACCCAGCGTCCAACGTCCTTAGCGACTAGATCCAGTCAGTTCACAGTCAACTAACCTAAACCTAGCCCCAGCCGCCGCTTCATTTACTGAGAACCCCGGCCGTGCAGTAGTAGCCCTTGGTCTAGCATCCCAGAACCCCACCACCCCTCTTCTCTTTTGCATGTATGTACTCTTTTCATCTTTCATGTTCACTTGGATTCCTGGATGTTGATGGAGATGGCTACGATTCCTCCCGTACGAAACAGGGATTGCTCTCTGCGCGTACTCTGTACCCGATGTGGTAGACGAAATATTAGCAGTTTTTTATTGGGGAAGGAGGGGAGACCCTCGACTATCAACTGCAGTTCCATGTCGGCAAGGTCTACCCATCTTAACCCATACCGTAGCGAATCCACAGCAACTCCGGCTACTGCTACTTGCCTACTGGCCTGCTTGCTCTTACTGTATGTATGTACATACGATTCTGTCTGCGTCTGGGGGTGGTGATTGCAAGTCTGGTCAATATGAAATGGAAAGCGAAGAGGGGGAAATGGCTTCAGTGTCAGCCAACACGAGCCTCGAAGGAAGCTCGTGTCCAATTGACGCTTGATATATATGTATTAGGTAGAGATACTTGCACTCTCGGGAGATCGTCTGAGCATGGTAACCTAACTTAGAAGTCATGCTCGAAAATTATTGACTAATCAAGCAAGACGTTGCTGAACGGGAATACTCACCTTCAACCCGCAAACGACCTCGGCCTCTCATCAATGTACAATCGGCATCTTGATCAGTGACCTACTACTACTTACTTGTATGTATGTATGGGCATCCTCGTAACATTGAACGGCTGCCATCCATGCTCCAATCTTGGACCTTTTCCCCATCTTTGCCGCCCTCCAGTGCTCGTGCTTTTTCCAACTGACAGGCCCCTGCAAGATACCCAGCCATGTACATGCGCATAGTTGGGGAGGTACGTAACGGACTAGGGCCTAGTTTTAGTGTATCAACATCAAATCGGCCCATAGCAGTAGCAGCAGTAGCAGCAGCAGCAGCAGTAGTCTGGTAGTGGCAGTAGTCCATTTTGCCCATTTTGCCCATTTGGCAGTTGGTAGACCCTGCTGCACTTCTGCACTCCTGCACTCTTTCGTTTTCTCACTTGGGACTGACATTCACTGACGGACGGACTGACTGAATGACTGACGGACACTCAGAATCATCCACACCCACATTGAGAGACACACACTGCAACCTCTTGCATGGCCGTGGAGTGGACATCCGGACTACTTTTAGTCGACTTCGTCATTTATTGGGACGTTTGGATCTAAGCAATACATACATGCATCACTCTAACCGTATAGGTCACGATGTGGTGCTGGGTCTTTCAAACCATGGACCGTTCGGCTGATGGGTCTCCATCATACCAAGCAAGCCTGGATGGAGACGCATGTCGACCCTTGGAGTAAGTGTACATCACGCATATCCGCACACACACACACACACAACAAGCACACACACACGCACACAAGGGCTCTCTCGCTCATGAGGGTTCAACTATATATCTTGCCCGTCCTCCGGACTCAGGACCCGTCTTCTTCCTCTTGTATTACTGAAGATATATATATATATATATCCCCTCTTCGAAGCCCATTGCCTTTTTTTACCAATGGCTTCTTTTCTTTAGGGTGTTTCTTTTGATCTCTCCTATTGTATAATTATACGGGTTCTCTTGTGTGGAGCTTGACTTCAGTCGTTTTTCTAGGTCAGCTTTCGTCGTCGTCTTATCTGGTCGGGTCTGGAAAAGAAGCAGAGAGGTTGATTGTCGAGGCTCTTCCAAGCATCCATCCTCCTCTCGCTCTATACCTTGTTCAACGTGCGGTGTGCTGTCGAAATACAGCATTCACCCCCTACGAGCAAAAGCGGTTGGTGTTTTCGAAAGGCCCATCGAGTTGGAAGCTGGATATATCATCCCGCATCACCCCTGCCACCAGCCTCAAACACGCAACACACCTATTGAGTCAAACCGCGTCGTTTGTCCTCACCACTCGTTCAGTCCACAATCTCGAGGATCGTTGGCTTTAGGAAAAAAGAGGCTTCCCAATAGAGAATAAAGATCCCCGTATCTTCACTTGGGCCCTTGTTTCTGTTTCTCTACATTTTAATCGTCAACCACAAGATTCAGCATAGAGATTGCTCGAGGTGCCACCCTGCTCCGCAGCCCCCTGGAAAACCTAGCAATACCCGAACTCATCCTCAACTCACACATCTTCACCTTGTGCCGCAACCAGCACTTTTGCTACCGGAGAAATCCAACAACATCCGATGGTCACTACTGGCAGGCAATCAACCACGCCCAGTCTCTTCTTCACGACAACCTGATCCTCGAAACCTCTGAGCCAATTGGAAGCTCTAGACACAGCATATACCTTCACCTACCGGTCCACCGAGACGTGACCACCAGTTTTCGGCATCATGTTCGACCTCGCTTCCTTCATTGGGGCCCTCTGGGTATTCCTCCTGACACCCTCTTGGCTCAAGTTCCACATTGGCCTCTGGTACGTCTGATGCACCTCGACTTTCCGCTCAAGTCTCTGCATAGCTTTTTTTCGTCCACGGTAACTGACTACATGCAGGCTATGGCGCTATACTCGCACGATTGTTCATACAACTAGCCATTGGATGTACAAGTCGAAGCCCATTCCAGCGGAGCCCAAATATACTCCCTCGGACGTGACTGTGGTTATCCCCACCATACACAACGCCCCCGAGGAGCTACGCACTTCGCTGGAGAGCATCCTGGCCTGCAAGCCCTACGAGATGATCATGATTACTACCCGAGACAAGTATATGGCGCTGCAGAAGCTTGTCGTGTCTCTGCCGCACGACAACATCCGCGTTCTCTGCACCGACATTGCCAACAAACGTCTCCAAGTCTGCAAGGCTCTTCCCGAAGTGACCACGCAAATCACTATTATGGCGGACGACGATGTCTGGTGGCCTCCGACTCTGCTCCCCTGGATTCTCGCCCCCTTCGAGGACCCCAAGATCGGAGGAGTCGGCACCTGCCAGCGGGTACGCCGAGAACGCAATGGATCGTGGTCTGACAACATCTGGAACTGGCTTGGCGCAGCCTACATCGAGCGACGCAACTTTGAAATCTCGGCTACTCACAACATGGATGGCGGCACATCGTGCATGTCTGGCCGCACCGGCGCTTACCGATCCGAGATTCTTTCGAGCGGCGACTTCCTCGACGGCTTCCAGCGAGAGCGCTGGGGAAAGTACATCCTGAACGCCGACGACGACAACTTCGTGACCCGATGGCTCGTTAACCACCAGTGGAAGACGTGGATCCAGTACGAGAAGGAATGCGAAATCGAGACGACGCTGGAATACGGCATGAAGTTCATGTACCAATGCTCCCGATGGGCCCGCAGCAACTGGCGCAGCAATTGGACGAGCTTGGTCAAGGAGCGTTACGTGATTACGTGAGTAACCCCCCAGCCAAGGATTACAATGGTTAAACTAACGAATTTTCTTTTTTGGGGTCGTAGTCAGCAGCCTTGGTGCACTTACGCTCTTCACTTGGCCACCTTCACTTCGCTGGCTTTTATTGGAGACCCCCTGATTCTTCTGTCCCTTTGGTGGGGCACAGCCAATTGGGACCCTGAAACCCGCCAATACGCCCTGGTTGCCGAGCTCGTCTGGATGTTCGCCTTCACCAAGGTCGTCAAGCTTCTTGGTCTCTGGCGTCGCTATCCTCAGGATCTTCTGTTCTACCCTGTCTCCATCCTCTTCGGCTACTTCCATGGCCTCATCAAGATCTACGCCTTGGTCACTCTTAATATGGTAAGCTTGCGAAAACCATCGCAGTCTTTTCCTTAGCTCCATTTACTAACACGGCATACTAGACGTCCTGGGGCAGTCGACCTGACGGTGATGCACACGATAGCCTGCGTATGGCTCCTCATCCTGGACCTCACGAGTCGACTTTGACGCCGCGGAAGCGACCCGATGATCTGGACACGGTGCTGGCCAAGCGCATCTCGCATACCCGATCGGCATCGGCCAGAGAGAAGGCCCTGCTGGCCCTGCAGTACGAAGACGAGATGCCGGTGGTCTCGGTAATCTCGGAGAAACGGATCATCTCCATGAACGAAAAGACGTTCCAGGACTCATGAATGATCAGTCGGTCCCGTTTAGAAGGGATTTGGCTGGATGTTACGATCACGCCCTTAATGATTCACGAAAATCAGATTCAAAATTGACATTATTCTTTATTGCGTCTCACGCTTCCCCCCCTTGTTCCGAGGACGGACGGAACCGGAGTTGAGGTTCAACAGCACTCGGCTTCTGTTCCTCCTTTTTCTATATTACTGGTTCCCCTACCTTGCGATTTCTTGCTAGACGGGCCAGATGATCCCTCCGATGTTGTGTCGCGCGCCCTCTAATTGGCCATGGGCGCAGCTGACGTTCTTCTTCGTGGTATATGACTCTACGGTGGTGGTGGTGGTGGTGGTGCAAAAAAGAAAAACCAAAAAGACTGCGGGGTGCGTTGTTCATCCCCCTCCTGGTGGTCGTCTTGTCCTGCATACGCGACTGGCTGGAGTGCTGGCATTTTCTCTTTCTTTTCTTGGTCTCTGGGGAAAACACAAAAGTTCATGGGGGGAGGCAATATCTAGACAGCGCCTGTATGGTCAAGAAGTGGCAGTAGATTGCGACTCTTATTACACGGCTGCACGTTGTTTGATTGCACGGCTCATTCATAGATTAGGAACAGAAGTCGATGGAATGGGTAATACTATTTTTTATTCTCCAGCATTTCTATCTATCTCTCGCTCGCTCGCTCTATGCTGATTTCTCACGCTTTCGATCTTGCTTGGCACCCGGCCTGTGATTGAACCACGACATCGTGAACTATATCGCGACGAAAGCATCGGGGGGTTCTTAGGGCCGCTCACTGGATCCCACCTACCCTGGGTAGCGCATGCATCTAAACGCGCCTCCGCATGCTCGAGTCAGGCCCGACGAAGATCTCCCAATAGAGCGACAGCGGACACCCCTGCCTTATCTCATTAAGTGGCCTTGATCCCGGTCCGAGGCTCTGCTTGATTTTGGTTCTCATTGGCGTACCGGACTTCGCAGAGGATGGGAATCGTACGTAGATGCCCCGAGGGTATGCGGCCGGCAAAACAGTGGAGGGGTAGATAGGAATGTTACACCATCTCTTTCTTCCTCTCTCGTGCCTTCAATCTCTGTCTCTGTTTTGGGATATCTCGATGGGGATAGGGCAGACGGACTACCAACAGGATGGATGGACATTCTCCTTGAAAAAGCAGGCATACTGCCACACACGTGCTGAACATGGGGTGCGAGTGAGACACAGACACAGACATAGCTACACCATCCCGACGTAATCCGCCAGATCTTCCCAGCCTGTCAGAGATATATTGGGTTACGTACATTGCTCCGTGTAGGCGAGGGAAAGGCTCCAACGACAGCCCCTCCTCCCCCTCCCTCGATGCTAACGCTCCACACCCAAGTTGGACCCTGGGGATGGATTTCTTCATGGATACTACAGACAGTACTACTATACAGGCATACATACTTACCTGCCTCACGGTTATAGTACGGCCAGGCGCAGGGTAGTGGTATGTAGGTACTTTTGGTTGACAGGCAGCCCTCGCGAGGCCATCGAGGGCCCGAATCGCGGGACGCATAGTCCTTTTATCGCCTAGCGTGTACTATTTTTTGTTTCCCACAAGGATCATATCTTTTCGAGGGTGAATAGTTAATTTGGAATGGACAAGTATATACTACGTAGATCAAGCCGAATAGTCCCGCACATCTTGTGAGATATAGGGCGGGCAATTCCCTAACTAGGAAGTACATCGGAGTGAAGCTGGTAGTGGTGAGTTATAGCATGTCGATATTACCCACTGGCGCGCCTGTTGGTGCTTAACCTAATCGCCCGTAGACCCAGTCGCTAACCACCTGAACTGGAGAGGCTTACTGGGGCTTGTTCGCCTGTAAGTACCTCGCTCTGGCTCCTCAAGTAGACCATGTATTTAAGTGAGAAAAACCCCGCAGATTGGGATGGTAAAAGAGGGAAAATTACTTGACAAAACTTGGAAGTTCCGGTCGCTCCAATTTTTTGTCGGCTTGCTTTGGAGCGTGGAATTCCGTTATGCAGTTGCTGAGCGACAGACGGACAGACGCACAGCCAGACAAAACCAACCCCCAGACTTTCATCGTGGACTGCCTGCCCTCTTGTAGATACGTAGGTTACCTATTGGGACATGGACGTGCCGAGAAGCCACTTGCAAAGATCCAATACACAGAATTCTTCCCAGGCAGCCAGATTCGACAATATCGGACGGTCATGGTAGCAAACTTGTCCAAGTATATGTAGACTCCTGCTAAGGAAGATAATGTACTTATTTTTACATTGATATATTCACCTGGGTAGGTAGTCGATCGACTGCCTGAGCAGTTCAGAGTATTGATTTTTTTAACCTGTCTGCATTGCTGGCTAGGCCCCGCTGGCAGGCGCATGCAACTGTCGTTTTGGGGGAGTTGGGGAGGAGCAAGTAGGTACATGGCAGGTACTTGCTTCTTGTTTTTTTTCCCCTCCCCTCTCAACTCCAAAGCTCTCTCACCCCACCATGACCATGACATCCTTGCTCCCTGTACCTTGGCCATACGCTTTTTTTTTTTTCACGATTCGTCTTCGAGATCACGGCAAAGACTGGCTCTCTCCTCCCTCGATCAAGGCTCTTCCCAATCAGTGGACGGCGCACGAATCAAGACACATCGCAGTATACCCATCAAATGAAGCCCCAATAAGCCCGACCTGCCCATCATTTACCCAACGCGGCCGTCTGCATGCGCCGGCGCAAACACATCGAGATGGGTTCCTACATACGCTGCGCATGGCCAGAAGCCTCTCCCGGCTAATCACCACCACCAAGCGAAACAATCACGACTTGCATATGCCCTCTGCGAGAAACCCGGTCCTCACTGTGCGCCGATATGGCCGGTCCAATCTGCAGCCATACGCACGCACACACGCACACCATACTGTGCCTACCATATGCATTCCTCACATGCCAGAACTGATTTCCTCAACACCAACAGCGCACCGGCTTTTCTGCAGTGACGGCACGACGAAGGGTTGCACATGCTACTCTACTCTGCTCTATACCATATCCGGGGACCCATGGGACCCTAGGACGTCGCTCCGCCGTTGCATGATTGCTCGTTCAGCTTTCGAACGACTTTTACATATCGCCTCCCGAGATCGTGACAGACAGGCGCACTAATGAATCGCTCCAGAAACCCCTCGTTCTCGCCGTTTTGGTGGGAAACTGTCGTTGTTTGCATGCCAATTCGGTCCGTCGCGCGACAACCGACTATTGAGCTAGGTATTGCCCTACTTGGGTAGTATCTGTAGCCTTGTGACATGCCATACCATGCCCACCCCAGATTTCGTAATATACATGCCCTCGGCGCAGTCAGAAGCTTCGAGTATACCGGTACAAAGTCGGCAACCTTGGCCGAATCCATCGCCGGCGACTCGCCCAGGCAACTGCAGGGCGATGACGATGACAAGCCACCGCCGTACACGAATGGAGGCACGAAAAGGTCGGCTTACCCTTCTCGGCTGCCCCATGACGGGGACGGAACTACCTGCCTATGAAACCTGCGGATCTCAACGCTCCTGAACAAGCGCACTGCTGCATCTCCAGGCCGATTAGCATTGGTCCTTGACCCATCCATCCAACAAGTCTCTGTCTATAGCTTCCCTGCTCTGCTGACGAGATGTCAAGGCTGAGACAAGACACCACCACCTAGCACCTCATGGACAGGGTCGCTTGCGATGGTCTCTGATCTAGTCGCGCCACTAAGCATGCACGAGGATAGTGCGCGCCCATGTCGGTGGATCGTTCTCGTTTTTAGCATCCAGATATATTGAAGCCACGGCCAGGGGGTGTGCAAGTCGCCGGCAGGTATCTTTTGGAGTACAGCAACCAGCCTTTGCGACCCGCGCTTATCCTCTTCCACTTGGACCTGCATCTGCACACTGCACGATTGGAACCGAACAGTGGGGATCTTTTTTTTCTCGTTTTCACGCCTCTGCGCTCTCAGGCCAAGCAGGCGGAGCTAGACCTCTCGACCTATTGAGGATCCATCATAATCCATTCGCCAGCAAAGCACCGCAAAAGCAGGCAAAGCGAAACGCCCTGGTCGCTGGTCGTACTGCTCACGCAGTCTCGTTTACGATTGCGGAGCGATCGTGACTCGATACCACTCTCGCGATGGAGTCGGCCGTCCGGCCCATCTGTCATATCGCAGCACTCGGCATTATAGCAAATTTTCAGCGGACGAACGAGGCAAGATCACTATCTTGCTTGCCAATCGGAAACACTACTCCGTACTTGCCAGGCAAAAACGGATACTACTACCTACTGACTAGGCGTCGTGGTGCATGAACACGACGATGATCGGACTCTCGGTCTCGGCGGATTGAGAGTAATCGAGCCTTGGTGTTCGTGTTACCGGCAATACTCGATCATCGAGGCTTCCGAGACATGCCTTGTTCGTTTAGGATCGCAGATTTTCTCCTGGCGAATCACATTGCTGCAATTGAGTGAACCGTCACCTACGCAACCTAATACAGCAAGCAGACTGGCCAGAAGCTATGATGCTCGGTAAGCTATGGCACTGATCTGGGCTGCCAGCATCGTCTTCCAGCATATGCCTATGTATACGAAACATATAGCATGGCCGTCTAGGGAGTACATCGCCAGCATTGGCACAAGCTTCCTGCCAGGTCGCGTGGATTATGCGGGGTTTGTGTGACTTGGGGGGCCAAAAGGAAAACTGCGACATACAAGATGGGTACATGCTTCCCCAAAGGACCTACCAAATCCCAATCTCTCGCTGCTGATCTTGCCATCCATCTATTGGAAGGCGCGATCTCGAGGATACTTCGGATTACTACCTTTGACAGGACTACTATCGGAGCTTGCGGCTGGGTAGGATGAACCACCAGCCATCGCGTGCCTCTGCAACAAAGTGATTCGAGGTAGCGCATGGCACTTGAGCTAGTTTCTCCAGTCGACGATCTGGCGCTGGGCGGCCCGGGAGATAATTAAATGGAGCAGCCAACCTTGGTGATCAGCAGAAGATCAGAGCAACCTCTCTGGCTGTCTGTAGGCGGCAGGGCGGTTGCTGATGGGCCAGCTGCACACATGCGCCGTGGCACCTCCATCTAGCCTCCGTGGCTCCGTCACCTTGTCCAATTACGGTAATTTCGTCACGGATTCCTCGCTGCCATTCGCGGAAACAATTGTGGCCCATTTCCGCTTGCCATTGGATCGGATGAGATGGTGCCAGCGCCCTTTCAGATTCCAGATATCGCGCTCGCAACTCCGACGGGCGGTGCTACATATAGCACGATGACTCTGCACGGCTTGATGCTCACTTCGCTACCAAGGCAAATCAAAGATGTGATTTGGCTGTTCTATTGCTAAGACCAGCTTGTTCGTGACGTTGTTGTGTGTATTTGGCTGCTTTAGAGCTGCATGGGGCATGTATGTCTCCTTCAGCTGCCAATCAGCCATGGCTATTATTATCTTTACCCTGCCTTGGTGTTGGGGACGGCACGTTCTGTTGGATGGCCGCTGCTGCAGCTCCTTGGCGTCCAATCACAATGAGTTCGAATGTACATGCTGCACTCTATTCTGACTTGCCCACTTGGAGTCTCTACAGAACAAGCTTATCAGGCCAAGCTTTTGGGTGAGCAAGTTGTCGCGATCTGCGCATTTCTCCAGCATCAATGAATAAAGGCCGGCCGAGATTCGCGCGCTATACAGCCGTCAAGCTCATACATACGCATCAACACACGAGATGGGAATGATGTCGCAATATACTTTGACGCTACTATTTCCTTGCGCCGGGCTACGAAGTCGACTGACACTCTGTGTCACAATAGCAATTGCACGCACGGTCATGTGGTGTGGTTGCTTACACCCAGCCAATGCCGACTCTCTTCGTCCCGATAGCTCCGGACTGGCTGCTGGGTTGGGCATGACAAACACCTATCTCTCTCAATTGCCCAGACGGTATTTCCCGAATGACGCGGATGCCGCAGCTCGTTCATTAACACCTGTTCTATATCCCACTCACCTAACGCCGGTTTCCTATTGAGGGCGGCTGCATCTTGCATGAGCATCATACGAGATCCTGTCGTAGCTCCCTTATGCACGTCACGTCAACTTGGGTTACATACCAAAGGGAAGGAAGATGCAAGTAGGGCCAGGCAATGCTACCATGTTATCGCCTATTTTCTACACATGGGAATTTCGGAGCGACTGGCTTTGAGCGATCCGCAAGAGAAAGCCGCCTCTCCGATGCCGTGCCGCTGGAGGACCCATCAAGGATGCTGCCACAAGCGGCAGCCGTGGTGATGGACATGCACCTCGCCGGAAACAGAGATCTGAGGTGGATTCATGGCAATCCGGACGGAATAGCCAAAAGACCGGCGGCATCCAAGAAACACTACTAGCAGAGTCAAGTACATCCGGCGGGAGTTTGTATCTGACTTATCAGATTCAAACCACTGGCACATATGTCGTTTAGGTGTGTGTGGACACCGACGAACTGGAGGGGTGTGAGGGGTGGCCACGGCATTGGCGTGTCGTGGCTTGCTGGCTGTCTCAAGCGATCTTTTTTCTTTCTCTCGCACACACCCACTGCCGCACTACTCCTGCACTATGCACGCTGCCTGCAACCCTTCCTTGCATCATGCAATTGCGTGCATTTGGAAGGGGGGAGGGGGGGGGGGGAAGGATATTACATGATATGGTAACAAAACGTAAAATCCGGACCGTTACCGTTACGAGCCTGGGGTAGAACAGCGGCGTCGTGTTACGCATTGGGTGTGCACTTGCTCAGCGGATGGGTGGATATTCAAGGCCGAACGACAAGTCCAATGTGCAAAGGCGAATTGCGCTAAGCTGGGCAGATGCCGCCGAAGAAACTTCTCGACAGTCACGATGGACGACGATGCCAAGGCTATTCTTCTCGCCTGCCCTAAGGATTGACTATTGATCTCACCAACAACCAGATGGGCTGAGATACTTAGCTGCGAGTTGCGGTGTACATGGAAGAAGCCTGATATTTCTGTCCGAAGACTTTGAGCAACCCCACACGTTCACACCATCAGCAGCAGCGACATCACGATGCAGGCGCAATCGTAGCAGAAGCTGATCTTCTCTCGCGTGCAAGGCGAAGGATGAAAACTAGCACGGTAGGTCATGTTGGTCATGATATTGCCGTCTTCAGCGCTGGGCTTGCGCGTCTATGCAAGCCACTCACCTTCAAGATCCATGTTGGCTACCCGCCATTGGTCAATGGGGAGATGGCTCTTCACGTCATTCGCCCACTCACACGGCACCCAAAAGGGCAATGGTTCTTTTCCCCCTCACCTAACGTGGCTAGCCTGGCTTACCTAGGTGAGCATCTGTATGTACGTTACGTCTTGTCACATCAAGGGGCTCACTCACCTCGTATCCTTCCGGATCCGTGGGTTTGGTAAGGAAGCAGGTTGAAGTAAGCTTACTGCGACCCCCTGCGCACCCCTCCAAGTAGTCACAGGCATCTACTGATTTTTCTTCTTCCTCCCAGCTGCCAGTAACCCCGGGTTTTGCAAGATGGGAGTTAGGCTTTGATTGGACAAGGATGAATGTGATGTGATTCTTCATATAATAAGCAAGCCACTGAATGAATGAAAAGGTGGAGTGTGACGGAGCTATGATGATGATGACTCTATGGGAAACCCCCGATTCCCAATTGCGGCGAACGAACCCTTGTCGTTTGGCATGTAGATCTGGGGTACCTACCTCCTGCGGTTGGTGCGGCATGGAATGCGGCTCTTTCGTTCCACAAGCGAGCGAGTGAAGAACCCCTTGGGCGGATGATCTGAGCAAGCAAGCGACCGACGGTCGAGAACGCCTCTCTCTCCCACACCACCACTTCGGGGAGAATAAATGTATGTACGTAAGACTGGACAAGCACGCTGTGGCGGCGGCATTAGTATCATGCTGTATCACCCCCCTCTCCGACGCCGCTTCTTCCCCTTCTCTGTCTACCTTTGCCGGCCGTGCCCATCATATGTCCAGGCTCATCCCTATCTCCCCAGACTTATCCAACCAAGGAGATGGGACCCCGAGTGTGTGTGCGTAAATCAGGGACCGGCTGCCGATACGAGATGTCGTGCTTCTGGTCTTACACATACATCCCAATCTGCGCTTCTTGCATACATATGCCCGCTTACGCGTTCCTTGGGCAATGGCTTGGCTTCCTCCCGTCTCGTACATATCATATTTGAGCTCTTACCTCATCTAACGTCAGTTTCTTTTCTCTCTCTCGACACATGGACTATTAGATTTTGCTTCTCTATCTTTCTTCCTTCCTCTCCGTCTCTCATGTGAATATGAATGGATGATGAGCTTGACTGCTCCGTATTGTGGCTTGCAAGTAGTTGAGATGATGACAGAACCGTCGCGTGGTGGTGTGAGGAGGGCGAATTGCTTGCCCTCTTCTTGCTCGCTGTGTCTATTACACATCAACACCATCAACATTATTCATCGCGCACACCACCATCATCAATCATCCATCGGGACAATGGCCATACTCCCTCCGTGAGATGCGAGTCCCGTTTCTCTTTTCATTATGCGAGTGCGTGTGTGTGTGCCGGCCGGCTGGACATCCAAGAAGTTGGATGTAGCTGTCTTTTCGAGGTCTGTTGAGAAACTCTTGCCAGGGATTACCTAATCGGGTATCCCTTCCCGATGTTACACAGAAGACCAAGCAATCACTAGATCCCGTGATCTCTGTCAGGATGCGACGATGGGAAAAGCTGGCACCACATCGTGCTATGTGCTATGAGCAATGAGCAATGAGCATTCGTGACGTTCCGCTCTCCTCCGATGGCAAGCATCGGCTATATCAGGGGCACGGCAACGAGGCCTGGGATATGTGGCAGGTCAATTATGACAAACGAACATTCTGCTCCATTCGGAGGAGCCTTTTCTCCTTCTTCATTGCACCAGTTGGAGGAGGGTCACTTGACATAGTCTCCTATCCAAATTTGCAAAAGGGATGGCGAAAGAGGGTAAGCGATCGACCATGTGAGAGCACCTTCGCGAGCGAACGAGCGAGCGCGTTGCGCCACTGGCATTGCGACGGCAACTGCAACTGCAATTTCAACCACGGGCTGCGAAGTAACGAAACTTGCTCACGTGCGGGCGGCACCACGCCATGCCATGCCATGCCATGCCGATGGCGAAATGGCACGCGCGCTGCGCGCGACGTGGATGGAGGCGGCAGAAGGGAACTTATTCGCTTCATCCATTTGGATGGCCGGCTTCTTCTCGCCTGCTGGTTGTTCTACGTATCTTCTTCGGCCTCGGTAGGCGAAGGTGACGTTGAAGATAGGCAGAATAATGGGTTTGTGTTATATGAGGGGCCAGACTGACTGGACGGCTGAACGGATATGAGGAAAGGGATGACAGGCGGGGGTTGTGGGTGGATGGGTAAGTAGTGAGTCGTATGTATTGGAAGTTCAAACACCAAACCACGACCGGACCAGTCCGGAATCAGAAGGTCGTGAGCAGACGGGATGAGTATGTATGATGAGTCCGATATAATGATAGTAATAATAACTTGAGATAATTATTGAAATAAAAAATTAAAAAAAGAGGCAAATATTGCCGCCGCCACACCTTGCAGAAAATCGAAACATAGGTGGTGTTGTATTGAAACAGTCTTTTCTGCTCCCCCTGGTGAAGATGAAACATGCCAATCGGCCTTGGCCACTGAGGCCAGCCAGAGCCTCAAGAGAGCCTCAATTTACGCAGACCGACCGACCTGGACCACGGGTTTTTCTTTCTCCAGAAAATGCAGGGGCCAATTGCAGATCTGGAAACACGATCAGCGCTGTAGGTACACACACGTTTCTTCCCTGGTCCGAAGGTTCGGACGAAAGAGACCGGACAGGCAGGAGATCTTCCTCTCGGATCTGCAAATCGACCCAATTCAATTCAATTCCATTCCAATTCCCATAATTATCTCTTGGACGCGCAGGATCCATTGAAACATGTACTTAACTCTTTTTTTGCCGCGCGACTGCTGAGGCTTTTTTTTTCTTGTGCTCGTGCGACAAACTTCGGGTCGCCTTCCCCGCGCGCGTCTCGACGGTTTGGATGTCGGGGGGTTTCAAGGATGTCGCGATCCTACATTGGCTGGGCCAGCTCGGAGACGTGAAACGGGACGGCAACACCACTGTCGGAATGAATCGTTCACTCGCTCGAGGTAAGCGAGAGGCGAACGCCACATGCCACACGAATGTTTATGGAAAATGGCCGACGACAGGGGCCGGTGGGTGTGGGTTTGAATTTGATGTGTTTTGTAGGGTAGCGCTCGCTCCGTGTTTAACGAGGCGAGTGCTATTATTGGGAATAAGGATAAGGATTAAGAGTAAATGTAAGGTTAGCAATAGATGCAGACGACGTCGAGTCAATCAATTTATGCATAAATACCGTCGGCTCGTCCTGCTTTGCTTCGTCTGCTGGATTTGGATGATCGACCATCTTATCCAGATAACGCAGATCTCGCACCCGCCGCCGCCGCCCTATTCTCTTCTTCTTCTTCTTCCTTTTCGCTACTCGCCGGTCGAGATACTGCTGGTCCAGCTACTTTTCTTCTCACACCATATCTTCTTACTTCACTTTACACCAGCCAGCCTTTCTTTTTCCCACTCACCTCGAAAGACCATCCATCCATCATCCCCTTTCGTGTAAGAAGACAGCCGACACCATGAAGCTCTCCACCGTCGTGACTCTCTGCTTCGCCACCGCGGCCCTCGGCATGCCGACAGGCGCCGAAGTGGGAGTCGCCGCGGCCGCGGACAAGCAGCTCGGCGGCAAGGTCCCCGCCAACGCCAACGCCAACAAGGGCACGCCCGCCGCAGGAGGAGCGGCCCAGTCCACCAGCGCCACCACCAGCGCCGCCGTGCCCAGTGCTACTGGCGGCAAAGGTAACGGCAACAAGAATAATGGCAACGGCAACAAGAACAACGGCAATGGAAACGCCGGAGCAGGCAAAAACGCCACCGGCCCCATCAGCGAGTCCGTCATCCCGGACTACGGCCTCACCGCGGGCCAGCCCAGCAAATCGCAACCGGGCAGCTGCCTGGGCGCCAACGGCATCAACATCCCCTGCACGTGCCCGCCGAGCAAGGCGGCCGTCGCGTCGACGCTGACGACCTTTGTCTCCAGGGGAAAAGCCGGTAGCGTACCGATCAGCTTCCCCGACACGAGCGACACGTCCCTCGCCGCCAACCGCGCCCGCATCAACGCCATCGTCAACACCCTCCAGAACTTCAACTTCGACAAGACGGGCCGCACCGGCGACGGATGTCCGGCGGCTAGCTTCCCGGCCCTCGCGGCGGTGCAGAAGAAGCTGCAGGGGGGCGAGAATGTGCAGGTTGGGGCTGCTGGGGCTGGCGCCGGTGGTGCGGCGGCTGGTGGGCGTCAAAAGCAGCAACAGCAGCAACGTCGCCGTCGGGTGGTTTGAGACATAGCCAACCGACAGACAGACGATGCGAAAAGCATATGGAAACGAACAGGGAACGACATTCTTTTTTCTTCTCGACCTGATTTCAGGGCTACTTACTTAGGGATGGAGTTATTTGGCTGGTGTTCAGGTTCACGGACCTGCAGGTTGGTGCTTGGGACTTTTCTTTGGGCGGCATGTGAGGATCGGACGAAGAAGATGGATGATGTTTTAGATAAACATACAGGAAGAAATGATACCCCCCTTTTTACTTTTCCACATGCTTCCTGACATGCTCCTCCCACTGGATGGCGCCGCTTGACTCGCCCGATTGGATTGAATGCGTGTGCTCTTTCTTCTTTTTCTCTGGAAACTGTCGCCAACCCCTTCGGTCGGACCCTACCTCCTTTTCCTCCCCTACCTTTCCGATCAATAAGCTACTTACGAAAAAAGAAGAAGACCAAAAGAAAAAAGATCAAAAAAGATATTGGCGTCACCCGGAATCGAACCGGGGTCTACACGGAACAGTTGTGACACTAGGACCACAACGTGTTGTACTGACCACTATACTATGACACCTTTACAAGTTGTCGAGTGACGAATTTCAACACGAATTGACATGAAAGAATTATGTGCTTACTGGAACCTATAACAGCCCAAATTTCCAGGATAGACAGATATAACATATCTCCCGTAATAAGACCTTCTTCCTGAGTGCATTCAATATCGAGCACACAAGGCCCGTCTCTAGATTAGGAGCTTTGCCCCTGCTGGCGCGCAAGTCGATTTGACCGACATCCATGAAGCGTTCCTCTCACCCATGGGACCCCGAATCAGTCACACGTCGTGCATCCATCCATATGGATTTGGGATACGTCATTCGTATTCTCGTGTATATCTGGCATCTGAGCAGTCACCCACTGCAGCAGTAGGCAGGTGCGTTGCACGCATTGCGAAGACGGTGTCGTCCGCGTGTCATTAGATATGTATATATATAGTATGGTATCAAAACAACATCGTGTTTTTCGGTATCAGTACCCCAAGGGTTCCTCCAACAGCCATGAAAACCAGGTTTCCTCCAGCTCCCATCTTGTATCATCTCCTCTCATTGACACCTAGTGCATCGACCTTGGGTCGTATCGGCATGGTATCAAGGATCCCGAGAACCTGAGGGGTTCGAGCACGCATCGAAAACCACCAATCATACCTAGAATAGGCACTGGCAACACTTACAGAACAATCCAGGGACATGTACTCCCGGGCGAACAAAACTGACTCGTTTCGTTTTCGTCTGAAAGTGCGAGTCCGAGTGCACCTGCGTCCTTTTGAGCCGGTTTTTCTCTTCGGATCCCTCCTAGTGGCAATTCAAAATATTTCTCCATCCAATCATGGCCACATGCATCATCACCCCCCCGTCGGTCCCATGTTCATGTACGGAAACACGTTGTGCCCGCCCGCCATCCAGGCCCAGTTGGGGTAATTCAGGTCCGACATGTCGGTGAGCAGGTTCTGTCTCTGCTCCCACTGCTCCGGCGCGAGCACCATGTCCCACTGGATGTCGGGCCCGGCGGCGCCCGTCGTCGGCACCTCGGCGCTGCTGGCGCCACCGCCACCGCCACCGCCAGTGGCTGCCGCGGCCGTGGCCGGGTTGAAGACGCCCGAGTAGACAAAGTCGATGCCGCCCAGGCTCGGGTGCCGCATGTCGGAGGCGAACATGGGCGCCACGAGGGAATGGGACACATTCGGCGGCGGCTGTAGCGGATGCGGTGGCTGGGCCGGCTGCTGCTGTGGGGGAACGTTATGCCAGCCAGGTGGCGAGAGAGGATTGTGCTGCTGCTGTTGTTGTTCCATGGGTGGCGGCTGCTGTTGCTGCGGCCGCGGCATGCCCCCGTCCATGATGTTGCTCGGCGGGAACCCGAGGCCCTCGCCCGCCCCTTGGCGCTGCTGCTGCTGCTGCGCTTCCTGGTGGTGCCCCATCTGCCGCAGCGTCGCCGGATTCTCGTTGGCCCGGACCCCCTCGAGGTCGGTGCCCAGCTGGTTGCCGAACAGGGTCGACGTGGGCCGGCCGTCGACGAGCTTCATGGCCTTGGCGAACTCGTTGGCGATCTTGGCGAAGCGCGCGTTGGTCCCGCTCATCTCGACCGTCTTGAGGATGTCGTGCAGCCGGCGCACCGAGTCGGCCAGCTCGGCCACGCTGTGCGTCTCCACGAGCCGGTTCTGTTGGAGCAAGCTGTCCAGCTCGCGCCCGAGATCGGTCCGCGATCCCGCCGTCGCGGACTGCGAGGCTTCTTGCTGCTGGTTGGTGGGCAAGGGCTGGAACTTCCAGGTGTGGTGCGCCTCCTCGGGCGTGCTGCCGCGCAGCTGCGAGTCGTTGGTGGCTGATGACTGGGGCCTTTGCTGCTGCTGTTGCGACTGGGATGCGGACAGTGCGGCGTCCGGGGCCACCAGCCGCAGCGTCAGCTCCATGCTGGTCAGGTACGCCCAGTACACGTCGAACCAGCAGATGGCGTTGAAGGCGCCGCCGCGCCAGAGCTCGACGAAGAGCCCCACGGCGCGCATGGCCGACGTGACGCACACGCGGCTCAGTTGCGTAACGACGAACCCGTCGGGGGTGGCGCCGAGGTCGATCCCCTGCTCGCTGGCCTCGACCTCGCGCAGCAGGAAGCGCCGCGACAGCAGGCCCAGCGCGCACTGGTACACGACGTGCAGGATCATGACGGACCGCCACGACGTCGTCTCGTCCTCGCCCGCCGAGTTGCTGCTGCTGCGGCGCTCTGACGCGGGCGTGGGCTGCAGATCAGGCGGCAGGGCGAAGCGCCACGTCACGAGGCGCCGCAGGTACTGCACGGCCTGGTGGTACCGGCTGGCGGGGCAGTGGGCCGGGTCGTAGACGTCGCGCCGGATGCAGCCGGCCAGGTGCCAGAGCTTGGCGAGCTGCTCGGCGAGGCCCGGGGGCTGGCCCGGGGCGCAGGGCAGGACCGTCTCGTCCGGGTAGTCGACGTCGACCTCGCGGTCGTCGATGGCCGAGGGCCGCCCCAGGGAGCAGCACAGGTTCTGCTCGTAGCAGTACAGAGTCCACCAGACGCGCTTGCGGAGCTCGCGGGTGATGGGGTGGAACGACCCGGACACGTCCTGCCGGTGCATCCCCAGCGCGACGGCGAGCCGGCACGCGGCGCCGTGGTAGGTCCAGGCCGCGGTGCGGTCGTTGGTGTTGTTGGAGTGCAGGGACAAGAGCATCAGCGCGCACACGTTGGGCAGGCTGAGCGTCACGAGCAGCTGCGGCAGGCCCGTCATCTCGGCGTAGTACCGCCGCTGGAAGTCGAGCGTGTGGTTGTTTTGGGGGAGCGACCGGCACCCGAAGATGAAGATCATGTAGAGGCAGCCGAGCCAGCCGACCGAGACGTACGTCGTCTGATTGCTGGCGGTGGTGCTGGCGGTGGTTCCCGTGGCGGCGCTGGTGGTGCTGTCGTTCCTCTCCTTGGCGGCGGCGTCAGGGTCATGGTGCTCGTGGTCCATCGACGCGGCGCGCCAGATCTCTTCGTATACATGCTGGAATGTGGGCCGGTGGAAGAGCACAAAGTTGGGGTGCATATGTTGGAAGAAGGCGTCGACGTAGCGGTCGGCGACCTCCCTTTCGGGGAATTTGACCTTGCTCGAGGGCACGCAGTGGCGTAGTAGTTCGGAGGTGAAAGGGTGTCCTTCGTGGCCGCTGAAGCTGGTCGTTGGGGAGTCGCCCCTAAACATGGAAGGCGACAGCGGCGGCTTCAAGCTGTCGCGATGGGTGAGGCTCTCGTAAACCATGGTGGGATCTGCCATGAGATCCGCCGTCATGTGCTCCGGATGGGGTTCACGGCTCAGCTCGGATGAGCACGAGTTGGACCGCGTGGCGACGAGATTCCGCAGGCGGGTGAAAAAGGCCAGGCTCCCGGCTGGGCCGATGTAATGGGGTCGCCCGCTCGGGTCGCGCACCAGATTGGCGCTCTCGTCGCTGCGGTCCGATTTTATCGTCTTGTTTTCCGGGGATACTGGCGACAGGAGGGCGGATGTGCTCACGGATCGTGCTCTCTTCCCGCCTCCCGACACGGTCGGATGCGGCGTCTCGGGGGCGGTGCCGTCAAAGTCGGGCATCTCGAGCCCCAATTCCCTGCCGTACGCGATGACTTCCTCCGCGGTGGGTTCCGCGCCCAGCTGGGGATGTAGGCCCCGGATCAACGCGTCGATGGCCCGGTAGCGCCTGTCGAGGCTCTCGACGCTGCCGTAGATGCGGTGCTTGCGCGGCATGGTCGTGACGCACTGGATGCCCGCCTCGATGCACAGTTTGCAGGGCGTCAGCCCTTCTTCGTTGTCCCCGCTGGTATCCATGGCCGAGGCCGAGGGCGGCGGGTGGTCCAGCCGTTGGCATTTGCAGCGCCGGGTCTTGCAGTAGTCGCAGCTGAGCTTGGTGCGCTTCCTCTGGGAGGCCGGCACGCGTCGCTTCGCCTTCAACTGTTCGCGGCGCTGCGCGGCCTGCTGGTGCGTCAGGCCGCCCGGCGCGCCGCCGCCCGAAGACGCGACCATGCTGCCGCCCATGCCACCGTGTACGGCATCCTGGCCTTCGAACTTGGGGAGCGGGCGTCGAGTATCCAAGGGCGGAGGAGGCCCGAACTGTCCTAGCTGGAGGTGCTGCGTCGAGGGATCAAATTCCGACTTTGGCTCGGCCATCGTATGCGGTTGAGGGTAGCCTACGAGACTGTTGTCGGGGAGCTCCATGGTGGAGGAGGCGGCGGGTAGGTCGCAGGTAGTAGGAAGCCGGTTTAGGATGTCTGTATGATTATTGTTCTGATGCTGGTTCTTCCGAAAGCTTGTAGCCGCAGTAGAGGGAACACATCTGGGAGGCGTGTATCGAGAAGAGCAGTAGATCACAGGCTGGATACAAGCACAGATTTCGGGGAGGAGGGAGACGAATGCAATGCCGACCTTCTTCGCGTGGTGGCAGCAAGGAAGCTGGGCAGAGGATGCTGTGCCCCCCTCCAGAACGGATCCCACGGGGTAGAAAGAGGGTAGGGTAGGTAGTGCAGTGGGCTAGTTCTCGCGGATGACGGAATCCGCTGTCAATACGGACGGGTTTATTATTACAGAGCTAGCGAGACCAGGAGATGCCGGGGAGCATAAAGTCCACCTTTGCCCGCGCGGGCAGGAGAAAAGCTTTTTTGTGGTTTGGGGGGTGATGATGTGCACTCGTTTCCGTGGCAGTGGTAGGCGAGGAGGAGGATCAGGGCCAATTCGATAGATTTGCTTCGTCATCACGTATGGACCTGTCGTCTGTCGTTTGTCGCCTGTCGCCTGTCGCTTGTCGAAGATCAAAGTCCAGAGCCTCGAGGATTGACAATGATAGCCCGGGTATCGGTATCGCCCGAGCCAGATTAACGTGGAATACTGTACTACGATAGACGGGAGCTTTTTGGCCCTTGGCAAAGAACGGGCAGTCTAGGCGGGCGCGATGGGTTCCGAGAAGCGAAGATTCAGGGCTACTGCGAGTGATAGCTTGACAGTTGGGGGGGGGATGGGGATGGGGATGGGGGGGCGAACCCACTGTGATGTGATGATGAGGAATGTATGTCATAGTGAGCTTGGGTCATGGTTCGGTAGTAGCTTGTTATTTTCGACGTAGCGTGCCGAGTACGTCAACGTAGGGCGAGCTTGCTCTCTGTTCTTTCTCTCTCCTCTTTCGCCCCAGTTTTATATTCCTTGACATCAATAACACGTCAGGCCCGGGACCAATCACATTACACATTCACCACAGCTCTATACGTGATGGTAAAAACATAGCCATCATTCCGTCAAGAGTTCCCATAGGTGATGATATGGTGTTCTGTAAACCACGACAACGCTTTCGTACGACTAGATCAGTATTGTCTACCGCGCACTTTCATGCTACGATGCCCTCCTACATGCGCATTCCCTAGCCGAACGAAGGATGCCACAGTTCAAGCCACCTGCATTTGCATGGTAGTCGTGAGTGACTCCGCGAATGAGTAGTTGTCGCTCTTTGATCGATTATTATCTCAACGTTCGCCTGCACACGCCTTTCTGCCTATACCTGTTGCACGCGCTTACCGTTGAAGTCGAACAGCCGGCATGCTAGCAACTTAGCCAGTAGGCTATCGCAATCAACGCACCACGGCATTGGCTGGCTGAGCCTCGAGGAAGAAGCCCTGCGTGTGGACTACATTACCATCTAATCGCCCAAGACGTATACACGTTTACTCAATGAAGAGAATGAAAACCCTTCACTCCGGTTGCGTGTCTTCATCTTTTCCGTTCTGACTTGCCTTGTGGTCACATCTAGCACGTATTGCGATTGGGATTTCCCCCTGGAAATATTCTATAAGCGTGCCTCATTGGTGACGCACAGGTTTAATCATTGGCCAGCCACCGTGGTGTCGTGTGATCTTGCCATGTAGTTGAGGAGGTGCTGAGAAGAAGGACAGTGCAATCAGTAGTGCGTACTTTGATACCTACACTGTGCTGTTTTTTCCCGCAGCCAACCGGACCAGCTCCACAATCGTGGCTTGATCTGTGGCTTGATGGCTGCTTCAGCTCTGATGAGCCTCAAAGTCCGCGCGTCACGGCAGCCTGGCTGTTTTTTGTCTGTCCGTCTGTTCCGACCAAAAACGCAAAAATAGACGAGCTCCGGCGTCCGCGATAGCTGCCCATCGCACTGTCGACACCCAGTGAATGGCCACGATCATGAGCAAGACCCTTAACCATGGTATACAACTGGGAAGAGTACCATGATGTCTGCTACCGACTCTATATCGACGAGAAGAAGCCGTTGGAGGAGATCATGCAGATAATGCGGTCGGAACATGGGTTCACTCCAAGGTACCCGAACATCCTGCCCCAGCGCTGCCTGCCGAGCCCGAGCCCAAGTGGGCGTTATCGCTCGCCGGACCGAGTCCCTTACCCACATATATCCGAATCAACACTGACATGCCGATCTTCGATCTTTTCGATAGCAAACGTGCTTATCAGATCCAATTCCGTCGCTGGGACTTCCCGTCCAAACAAAACCCGGCCCACAAGAATGACCGCCTCGTCGCGAGGGTTCAGGAACTATGGGCCAAGAACTTGTCGCAGAAGGACATGCTGCGTGTCCTGACTGAAGAAGACGGGTTCGACATCAAGCACCGGGAGCTGATGCGAGTCCGGTCGCGGAATCGCTGGCTACTACGCAAGTCAAACCCACTGGTCTCCGCTGATCACATAGCTGCCAGCAATGGAGATGGTGCGATGCACGCCCACTCCACTGCGCCAGACCTATCTATAAGCGATACCGAGGGGGTTGACGAGCAAATTTCGGATGCTGGCATATACGAGGGCCATGATCCGTCCCAACTCACTACGTCGTCGCAGAAGAACCCCTCGAGCTCGGAAGCTGCAGCTGCTGGAAGGTTGGAGTCGCGAAAACGCCGCCGACGCACTCGTGGTGGAGACGGTCTCTCGGCAAGCACCTCGGGACTGTCCCGCTTTCCTTCCGAAACCACCATTGACGAGAGCAGAGCAATCCTCGAGCTCGACGCTGGCCTCTACCGGGAATTGCGGCTCAGGTTCGCCCGGATATGTGAAGTGACAGGGGTAAGCAAGAAGACGGTTGCCGGTCCCACGCGGTGGGAAGAAGTCAAGAGCGTCCTCATCGGGGAGATTGCCCACTTGCAGACGGTCATGTGGGCAAGTCAAGACAACCTCGATGGCAAACGACTCGCTTTGGACGTGATATGCACCGACGTGACCAAGCGCATGAGGACAGCTGAGCAGAAGATGACGATTGCAGAAGCCAAGAATGTACTGGGGATCAATCCCGAAGAGTCGAGGACCATTCGCCAAGAATACATCGCCATCCTCAAGCAGGACAACTTCAGCAGCAAGATCGAGGCCGGTCAAGAGCATTGGGAGGAGTTGAAGAGAAGATGGGTGTCAAACTCGACTGTGCTGCTCCGAATACTGGCTGCAGGGTACGGTGACCCTATGCACCAAGAGAAGTTGCACGCTGTGGAGGTTATGGCTAGAGACATACTTAAGCGACTCCGAGACGATCAATCGAGGAGGGATCCCAAGAAAGCCGCGTCGAAAGTCGCTGCTTCATCATCCAGTTGCCAAAGGACGCTACATGCTGAGGAGGAACGCATTCGAATCACTGCAGCTACACCTCCCGAGATGTCGCCCTCCGAGGGATGTTTAGCAGAACCCGAGTACACCCCTGTTCAGCAGGTTCACATGCATTCTACCCCTGCATCACTGGTATCGGATCCCGCAACTCCAGATACCATGCACGTAGATTCTGGTACATCGCCCCTCCCGACTTCGGGCCATCTCCAGTCGCATGATCACAGGATGGTGAATTCGCCTCAGGTCATCCGCAACAGAGCCACGCACCAACAGCCACTGGCAACGAGTCCCGTCCCAGACCACAATCACATAATGACAGGCACCGTCCTTGACCACAACCTGCCCATAGACCCCCATCTCGACACCTCTACACTCCCAGTCCTCTTGAACGGTCCTGACATGGGCGGCCACGGCCACCACCATGCCCAGACCCCGTCATACATGGCCCCACCACACCTGACCCCGACCCAAGCCTTGGCACCACCGCCGACTTCCTCCCACAACCACCACAACCCCAACGCGTTCGTGGGCGTGCCCGGCAATAACCCGTTCGTGCCCGCCCACCCCCACCAGCCAAGCCCGGCGCCGCCCGTGGCCGTCTACCTGCGGCTCCACCCGTCGTCGCCCCTGCACATCGGCGCGCCGCCCATCTGGATCTCGACGCTGACGACGCGGACATTCGACGAGCTGCGGCAGATTGCGGTCAAGGACTTTGCGGGCACCGTCTGCGAGCGCGTCGAAGGGATCCTGGGCGAGGGCATGACGATCGAGATCAGCCGCGACGACGAGCTGCGGGCGTACCTGGCCGTCGTCGAGGGGAGGGGTGGCTCGGGGCCCCAGGGGGCGCCGGGGTTCTTTGTGCAATTGGTTACTGCTGGGTGGAAGGGTTGAAGGAAGGTGAAAGAGAGAGAGTGCTTGTCCTTTTCCGGTTGTTGATGATTATGACGACGATGAATTGAGAGCGGACAGGGCTGGCCACACTGGGTGTTTGTCAGCCTTGCTTCGCACATCACATTTTGTCGCTGCGATGAGGGAAGATGATGCCACGACCAGTTGGAGTTTGTTCGGTCTAGGTAAAGTAAAGCGTTCACTTAAGCAATTACTATGATGTGCCGGGCCATGCGAGCTGTTTGAAGTGTGAGCTGCGCAGCAACAGGGGTAATACTCTTTCGGAAGCAGCTGGGGCTTGACCAGTTGCTTGTTCTGGTAGATGGCGATGCTACAACATGCCTGTTTAAGGGTGCATTGGAGTCCGATCAGTTTAGCATTCACGAGGCAAATTGGGTGGCGACAAGTCCACTGACAGCCCAAAAGCCAATGGGGCTTTCTGATTTTGATGTACAAGGATTTGTTCAGGGGTGAAAGTAGTGGTGTATTAATATCACTACTATGAATTGCTCTTCTTCGTCTATGAGAGACAGAACAATAAGTCCTGTAGCTATTGTGACGAAGAATCTCTCGCCATTGGGATCGAAGGAGGAGACCAATGACGTGCTTTTTCGGGGAATATGTTAATAGTCGTGTTGCAGTATAGACAGGAGGAGGAAGCGGGGGTTGGAGAAGTGAGTCGACGTGAGTAATGAGGCGAGAAATTGATTTTCTTTTATAAAACAAAAAGAGAAATTAAGATGAATTAAGTAGGTACTCACGCTGCGATAGAAGTAATGCTTAAAATCACAGTATAGTATACCCCGGGGGCAAGCCGCCCCATGGATACAGTTTTGCCTGGAAGGTCAGGTTGCAGGTTGTCGCACGCAAAAGTGGAACTCCATCATATACGTGCGATATAGTGGTATATAGCCTCTCATGCGACACAGGTATTATGTGTCCCTTGAAGCACACCACTACTGCTCTCCCACTCTCCCACTCACAGCTTCTCGCCATCCGCATCCACGGGGCCAACCACAAAAAGCTCCGCGGGGCACCGGCCCTTGCAGGCGCCGTAGGTACGGGGTTCGGCCAGGCAAGTGCTAGCGCAGGGCTATAATGAGAAGGTATTGCAGCGTCAGCCTTCCTCGAACGGTAACCGGGCAGACAGACGGAAGAACAGGAAGCTAAATGAAGGGGGGGGGGGGGGGGGGGGGGGCCCCCCGGGGCCCCANCCCCCCCCCCCCCCCCCCCCCCCCCCCCCCCCCCCCCCCCCCCCCCCCCCCCCCCCCCCCCCCCCCCCCCCCCCCCCCCCCCCCCCCCCCCCCCCCCCCCCCCCCCCCCCCCCCCCCCCCCCCCCCCCCCCCCCCCCCCCCCCCCCCCCCCCCCCCCCCCCCCCCCCCCCCCCCCCCCCCCCCCCCCCCCCCCCCCCCCCCCCCCCCCCCCCCCCCCCCCCCCCCCCCCCCCCCCCCCCCCCCCCCCCCCCCCCCCCCCCCCCCCCCCCCCCCCCCCCCCCCCCCCCCCCCCCCTCACCCATTGACTCAAAGAGGTCTTGACTTTTTCCGCACACTGGGCGTGGCAAAACTGATCATTCTCCTCCTCATTCGGGAACTGCTTCTTGGCGTAGCAATGCTCGTAGCAGGGCTGTTGTTGTCATCATCGTAAGTTTGTTATTAGCACGGATGTCAAAATCTAAATACCAAACCAAACCAAACCAAGACAGGATAGGATTGGGCGAAGGGGCGTGGGATGGAGGGCTTTCCCCGAATCGAAAGAAAGTCGCGGAAGGAAAGGGGCGGAGGAGTAGAACGTGATGGGATGCGATAGGACTTACGTGGAAAAAGTCAAGGCCATCGAGCTTGGGCTTTGGGAGGTTCTCGTTGGTGCTTCCCAGGGGGCCGTTAATGCCGATGCCGATATGCACCGCCGTGAGTCCATCGCCCCGGTCTGCAGGAGCGGCCGTGGCCGTGGCGGCTGCAACAGCCAATACAATGAGAGCTGCGAACTGCATTGCGGACGACGTTGTCTTGATGCTGCGGGTCAGCAAATTGATAGAACCGGTCTCTCTCTCTCTCTCTTTTCAAAGGGCGGATGTAGGTTGCTCACCGGGAATTGTTATGGATGATGGTTGATGATGTAGGAAGAGATGCTGATGCTGATGTTGATGCTCCAACAGACGAGAGAAAGAGGGACGACGCACCTCTATATGTAGGCTTCATCCCTTTGGCCATCACGGTGCATGAATCTGGTCCACTACGAATGGAGAGAGGGGAGAGATCGTGTTGTAACACCCCCTTCCCCTCGCATGTCAAGCGCCATCGTGGCCTTTGTTGGTTCATCTGTTGCGCTTGTCAGAATGGTTTCAGAAGTCCTGAGGGTGCTAGACAGAATACTCTTCAACGAGGTATGCAGAGAAAGAAAGACGGGAACTCGCGAGGGCCTAACCGGATTCACCAGGGTCACTGGCTCAGCCGGGAAAATTGCTCAGTGATGTATTTTGAGCATCGATATACATTCCAACGTGCTGCATGTCCTCGAAGCTCAGTGAGGTGGTTTGGGTTGTATCTTGCTCTACTAGAACCGTTGCGAAACGAATTTAGCTCATTCAAACAGGCCAACCGGCCGAACGGAGACAATACAACTACTGCTGATGCGTTGGTCAAGAAGGAACCGTGCCGTGTTGCTCACGTATGATGCCAGCGTCTCGAGCAGGAATGGGTCAGGGCGAAAGAGCAGTTGTAAGGGATGTTCGGGTAGGAGACTCAAGATCCCGCTGGTTTGATGACCTGCCATCACATCCATCGTTCTTATTATCGCAATACACGTGGATGTGCAAACTTCCATGATGGCTTTCATAGCAATATTTTCTAAATTCCTGGATGGCAAAGAGCATCAAATTCTAGAGTAGGTACCATATAATACTAACCCCTTTTCCTTTGGCTTCATCCTGTGGCGTTGGAGCGGCGACGGCCAGGGGGTGAGCTCTTGGCCAAGACGTAGAGCTCTGACAACTTTAAAGAGTGTGTCCCAGCTAGCCTGGTCATCCCGTACTTCCGATCGTTCGATTGATGCTGGGAGATCCAAGTAATCTAGATCAATTGACACAGGGATGCGCTGTCGCCGAAAGATGCCCAGCACGCGCCGAATCTTGCTGTGCGTCGGTTGCTCTCTCGTCTTGCAGGTGGGGAGAGTGGTCTCTGCTGAAAAAGCGACCCAGGTGCTTCTTGGCCCTAAATCATGAGATTGCTTTCGCTTTGTTCACAATGAATCTCGGCCGACCCTACCAATTGAGTTCTTTCGAGAACCGTAGTGTTCGTAATAAGATGGTGCAGTCTAGGCACTGTCGCATCTCGACGATCATTTTTGTCTGCCGTGATGCGATGCCATGCAGAAGACTTGAATGACGCACCCCGCTCCCGACGGAAAACAGTGGAGCGGCTAGAGTGCTGGGTTGCCTAGGCGAGTTGCTTATGGAGGGGAAGGCTGCAGAGTTGCAGCTACAAGACCCCCCCTTGACCCCCGTAGCCCCAGCACGGCTCGCTGTATCGGCCCAAAGCTCTTATCGCGCCCGCCCGAAGTCGTGATTTTCTACCGAATTGACGAGCTTCAACCGCCCAACACTTCGGGCCACTTCCCGCCCTTCCCGCCCTTCCCGACATTGCGCGCCTCCATCCGAAGCTGCTCCCGGAGACCATGCTCATTCCGAGGTGATACTTAATTGATCCATTGGAACCTCAAGACCCCAATACATCGTCTACCCCTCATTGCGCGACAGAGCCAATCCATCCCGACACGCCATGTTACGAAGCTTCGGTGCTGCGACGGGATCCCCAGCTCGCGCTGCAACTGCAGCAGCAGCAGCAGCAGCACGATCAAGATCAAGATGCCCCAACAGCCTCCTCACCCGGTCGTCTCTACGATGCTACGCGACAGAAAAGGAAGGGTCCAATGGCCCCAGCTTCAAGGGCCAGATGTTGGAGAGTATATCCTCACGTATCGTTCGTGAGAGGAAAGAACGAGAGAAGTTCGCCGCGCAAAGAGAGAACGCCGCCGGCTCCAGGAATTGGGCCATCACCTTCAGTATGTTGCTACAGACCGGTCTCCCTGCATTGCTACCTGATTCGGTTCGCCTTGCGCCACCCCACTGGCTTTCGCCTAAATGGAAACGAAAGAAACCCAATAATCATGCGAGGCCTCTAGAGCTAACTGTTTCTCTTCTCTTGCACAGTGTTCGTCGCCGGTGTCGCTGGCGCCTACTGGATGGGCACCCTGAGCCCCCGTGATCCCGACCCTCACTCGACTGCCCCCCTCTCCCAAGCCCGGCCCTTGCGACACAACCTGGGCAAGGCCAACCTCGAGGCCGCCTGGACCGACTTCGCCGACATTGTGGGCAAGGAGAACGTCAGCACCATCGACCATGACCTGCAAACCCACTCCATCTCCGACTGGTCCTCCTACCGCGCCCACGAGTCCGAGCGGCCCTTCGCCATCGTCTACCCGTCCACCACCGAAGAGGTTTCCCAGATCATGAAGGTCTGCCACCACCGCAAGATCCCCGTCGTCGGCTACAGCGGCGGCACCAGCCTCGAGGGCCACTTCACCCCGACCCGCGGCGGCATCTCGGTCGACTTTAGCCGCATGGACAAGGTCATCAGCCTGCACAAGGACGACCTTGACGTCGTCGTCCAGCCCGCCGTCGGCTGGGAGGGATTGAACGAGCAGCTCGCCCAGGACAACCTCTTCTTCCCTCCCGACCCGGGCCCAGGCGCCATGATTGGCGGCATGATTGGCACCGGCTGCAGCGGCACCAACGCCTACCGCTACGGCACCATGCGGGAATGGGTTATCTCGCTCACCGTCGTGCTTGCGGACGGCACCGTCATCAAGACCCGGCAGCGGCCCCGGAAGTCCTCCGCCGGCTACGACCTGACCAAGCTCTTCATCGGCAGCGAGGGCACCCTCGGTCTCGTCACCGAGGCCACCCTCAAGGTCACGGTCAAGCCGCAGAGCACCAGCGTCGCCGTCTGCTCCTTTGGCACCATCCGCCAGGCCGCCGACTGCGTGGCGCGTGTCGTGGGCGACGGCGTCCCCGTCGCAGCGGTGGAGATTCTCGACGACGAGCAGATGAAGTGCATCAACCACGCGGGAATGACCACGAAGGTGTGGAAGGAGTCGCCGACGCTGTTCTTCAAGTTCAGCGGGACCGAGCGCGGCGTGAAAGAGCAGATCGAGCAGGTCCAAAAAATGGCCAAGGCGACGGGCAGCCAGAGCTTCGAGTTCGCGAAATCTGCGGAAGAGCAGGCGGAGCTCTGGAGCGCGCGCAAGGAGGCCCTCTGGAGCACGCAGTCTGTGGCCAAAGCGGGCGACCGCGTCTGGACGGGCGACGTGGCCGTGCCCATGAGCCGCCTGCCCGAGCTCATCGAGCTGACCAAGGACGACATCAAGAAAAGTGGCATGTACGGCACCATTGTCGGCCACGTGGGGGACGGCAACTTCCACATCATCCTGCTCTCCAACGACGAGCAGCGCCACGAGGCCGAGGAGCTCGTCCACCGCATGGTGAAGAAGGCGGTGGAGATGGAGGGGACGGTTACGGGCGAGCACGGTGTCGGTCTCGTCAAGAGGGATTACTTGCCTCATGAGTTGGGCGAGACCACCGTGGATACCATGCGAAAGGTTCGTTCTTGTTTTTCTTCCCCCTTACCAAATTGATTGACTCAGATGGGCATTGCTGACACATCTCCACTCCAAACAGCTCAAATTGGCTCTCGACCCCCTCTGCCTGCTCAACTGCGACAAGGTCATCCGGATGCAGAAGCCCAAGGCTGGCGAGGTGGCGGAGTGGTAGTGTACTTAGGGAATGATGTAGTGATATCTGGCCGGCGTCTTGTCTTGGGGATGCTTTGGTCTTGATGTGTATATGATAGACATATTTTCTACCATTTCCATTTGAATTGGGCCATGAATGGCGAATACAACAGGAACCCAACCACAAGTCGTTTGAATCCAGTCAGTGGTGATTTCGATGAAGGGGCAAGCGCGCAAGCACGTTGACGGTGGTGAGAAGTGCCAGCGTCATAGGTACATCTTTATCGCGAATAGCGCCAACCGAGGAAGCAGGCATGGCGACTTACGATAGTGGGGAGATCATGATTCGACTCGGCTAGAATCTATATATTGACACTGGGGTCTATTGGCTCCGGTCATGTGACGGTCATGCAATAATAGCTGGGATTATGCTGCGCGCATGGATATACGGCCTAGGTTCACATGAAAAGGGGCAAGAGCGAGACTTGACAGATCGGGAATAATTGAAGACATCGAGATTGGGATACGATAGACATTGTTTTGTTAGGTCACATATAGCACGGGGGAAGACAATGTATGTCATATATGATGTAGCAATGTCTTCATTGCCGCCCGCCAGATGAGCCCCTGTACTTTGGCTCCCCGATATGCAGATAGCACACGGCTCTAGCATCGTGTCTGTCCTGTCGCAGGACTTCTTCTTCCTCGGCACTTTCGGGGTATATCAACCGAGATACTCCTTCTTGGTGGAACATATAACAAAGAAAAGAAAACCTGATATCATAAAACATCCCGACTCCCGCTGATGAGCATTAAATGATACCCCCTCCCCAAACTCCGTTGTTGTGGCACCAATTTGACGTTGAATGCCTACATATGCCCCCAAGTATATAACCAATGATGGATTCCCTTTTTAGTTCTCGATGATGAACCCCAATGCATACATATATATATTTGTTGTTGTTCTTGTTCTTGTTGTTGTTGCTGTTGTTCTTACAATAAATTTAATCTCGTGAAACGGTAACCTCGGTGGTCTTCATGATTCGGATCGGGTCGTCTCTGGTGATGTTATGGGCGTGGGTGTAGATGTCCTCGGGCAGGATGCGCTCCCGGCTGCCGTTGTCGTCGGCGGCGTACTCGCTGGGCGCGGTCTGCAGCGTCGAGCCCACACTGCTGAGCTCGTGGATGCGGATGTGGGTCACGGCTTTCTGGGGGACTTTGGTCTCTTCCCAGGTGCGGACGCTGTCGTTGTAGCGATGGTGCGTTTGGATGTTGTTGTTATTGTTGTAGTAGTAGTTGTAGTTATTGATCACGATGTGGGTATTGTCGTCACCGAGGCCACTCCGCCTCCCACGCAAGCCCAGCTCGGCCTCGATGTCGAAGCTGTCGGCGCGCCGCGGCGCGTGGTGGATCCCCCTCATACCCGGCTGCTGGGTGGTCCTCGGCGGCTCCGGCGTATTGCGGCAGCACGACTCGTTGGGCAGGCTGAGCCATCTTCCCAGGAGCGGCTTCAGGGCCGGGACGCTGGCGGCCATGAGCGAGACGTTGGCCTCGAGGAAGCCGAAGAACTGGATCCAGTGGTCGAAGGTGCCGTCGCGGTCGCTCCAGAAGGCGGCCTGGCACACGGCCTTGGCGATGGCCATGGCGACGGCCCCGTAGCCCAGGCTGAAGATGATGACCAGGTACAGCTGGACGCGGCGGTCGAGCTTGAGGGACCAGATGAGCGGCAGCGGCGCGGTGGCGAAGCAGATATCCGTAAAAATGTTGCAGGCCGTGTTGAAGAAGCCGAAGCGGATAAAGGCCGACTGCGGGTAGCAGACGGCGCGGACCGCCTTGTCCCAGACGCCCGCGATGGGCTGGCAGTAGAGCACGATGCTCAGGAAGCCCAGGGCCCAGTAGCAGACGGTGAAGGCGATGAGGCCCAGCACCAGCTGCCGGAAGCGGCGGTTCGTGCTCAGGCGCAGCAGCGAGGCGCCCACCGAGACCTTGATGGCGGCCATGCCCAGCGACGAGACGAGCAGGCTCTGGAACCACGACAGCATGCGGTACATCTTGAAGTCGTCGTCCGAGAGGGTGTCGCGGTGGCGGCCCATGCCGTGGGTGCCCGAGACGATCAGGACGACCATGCCGCCGCCGAGGGTGCACAGCTGCCAGTCACACACACCTCGGTCAGTATACACATCGCTTGCAAGAAGAAGAACAAGAAGAAGTAGAAGAAGAAGAAAGTAACTTACAGCTCCGGCAATGATGAGAGCGTCATCTTTGCCAAACGACTTGACCAGACAGGCTCGGGTGTAAACGCGACAGGCGACGAGGATGAGGGCGATGGCGTGGAAAGTCGCAGAGACGCCCAGGATCCGTGGTAGGTGCGTCTCGGCTGCCCGCGCTGGATCGACCGCCATTTGACTACATCAAGACCAGTGCCCTGGTTGGTAGTCGTAGTTGGGCGGGATGCAGCCGTTGGGTAAGGGCTCTTAACGAGAGTGAAGAAAAAGAAAAGGAAAAAAACGAAGGGAAGGGATTATCAAAACTCAATTGCGACCAACGTCGACGGGGGACATGGAAATCTTTAATTCGGCTAACGGGTTGGGCAGCTATCTGTATCTCTAAAGCATAGAGATCGGCAAGGTTGGGTTATAAAACAAGCGTGTTAAGTTGCAGCGAGCAATGACAAGGAAAAGAGGGAGAGAAGGTCCAAGCCAGCCGGCAGTTTGGCAAAAGGACACTACCACCGGCTCTCGCTGCGCCGCTGTGACACATGATAGAGTCCTCCCGCCTCCATTTTCTTCTGTCCCCCTCTGCGATTAGGCAAGCCGACCCATCTGGAATGAACCGTTGGTCCCGCCTCCGAATCTTTGGTTCTGCCGTGTTGTGGGTGCCAAGGGTTGAGGCAGGGCAACATGAGACGAAAGAAGAATTTGGTTGATGTTCACGAGGTTGCGCCAGGCCATAATCGGTGGTGGTCCCCAGTGTATTATACGGGCCGGACCGACTAAGTGGTTGACACCCTCCAGGGGCTATAGACCTTCCGGTGCCCCGCGGCCAATCAGAGACACGGCCAAAGTGACAGGTGGATGCGACCCCCTGCCAATGCCTCACCGCGTAGGAAGCGAACAGGGGGCCAGTGCCTGAGTGCCCTCCAATTATCGATGGTCCGTGAGATTAAGGTGACGAATTGCCCGTGGATTATGCGTGCCAAGCACCCAGAAAGAAAAAAAAAAGACAGTCCGGCAGTCCGGTCCGCGACAGACTTAACGGCTTTAGGCCTCGAAGACTCTATCGAATTGCCAAATGCGGCAGGCCCTGTCATGTGCCTGTCATGTGCCTGCCATGTGGTGGTCTGGGCCTTCTGGCCCCGTGACCAGAAGCGCATGTGTGTGTGCAGATCGCTCTGACCTTTCCGCCGGAACCGAGCCAATATCCATCTGGGGGTCGGCAGACGAATTGAACAGTCGTCGTCTGTGTATGTAGTAGTACGTAGTATCATCAGGCCGGGGGTCCGATAACCACGAGAGAATATCGATCGTAAAACACGAAACCAGATCGTGTGATTACTTGGTAGCCGCATCAATACATACGGAGTAGGTCCCAGATATGAAGTTACCATACTTGTGAGAATACTTACTCCAATGTGTGGACTTTACGGTCGGTCGGTGTGTTTGAAAAGTTGGAGCTGAGCCTGATAGCTCGCGACCATGGTTCAGCCGTCGGAAGTCTCGATCCCTCCCCGATCCAACTCCGTCCAGGCGGACCTCGGCCTCGTCGTCGTCCAGGGCTGGATGTGCGACACAATATTCAATTTACTGGAGCCTCGGAAGAATCTCTTCTATGCATAGATTGCCTTTCTTGAAATACATAAGAATCCTTCGTTGCTCTGGTATGTAAGCGTAAGCCTGGGCCGATTAGGTAGGCTCGTGTTGCGATCCGGGGTAACATTGGGATGGCAGGCAACCAGAACCGCCATGGCTCCACCGAGGCTCCACCGATGGCCACCTAACTAGGCAATCATTTCTTGGAGATTAATAAGTCCCGACATACATTTAAGCTGCGGCCAGGATGGTTCTTCCGACCTTCACACACTGCCACCCGTAGGAAGTCAGCATTCTGGACCTGATTACTTACTCTGGCGACCTGATGGACGTTTCCAAATATAATGGATTCTCACTCGAGCGGTCTCGCGAATGCGACCGAGAACTCATGTCGCGGGAAGGCACGCTTTCCTGGTCTTGTTAGCGCGTGCATAATTACGTTGCCACCCAAAAGGGAAATGAGCAATCCCATAATTAAAAGCCCCCCTGCTCGGTCACGGGCGGGCGAGATCCGGCGCGTTTGCGCACTAATACCACAACCGCTATATGCGCGCGGTAGGTATTTCGAGATGAAGCCTCGCGCTAGCCAGATCAACGGTAGGCATGTCCCTATATACTCTCAACTCCTACCGCAATCTGAGTAATTTGAAGGCAGCGAAATACCCGTGGATGGTGGGAGTTGCTGTCCCCCGCTCAACAGCAGCGAGCTGCGAGGGTAGCTTCCATTGAGGCAGTGCAAGATCTATATAGCAGGTCCATGTCCATAGAGAGGGCGTTGGAAAGTCGCCAGGTAGAACTCAAGCAAATAGCTAGCGGGCCTGTATCTAAGGAGATGTGGCTAGTGGCGGGAACTCAAGGGGAGGTAAACCCGACTATCTTGTTGAGCTGGCTATACATGCGAGTGGTCTTTCCTCGGAGAGTTTTGCCAGGTAGTATTACAAGCAGCTATTTTGAACAGTATGGAATACTTGGATAAGCTATCAAAGGTCCAGCAACCGTAGATAACGTAGTTAAGGGGGCAATACGAATTGTATACTAAGCCATGGCACCCGTATCAACTGCCCCTTGGCACAAGGACTTCCACTCGTGGACTTCGGTCTCTGCTGCTTCGTACATTTGTTCTAACAATGGCTCCATGCCTCTTGTCAGTTCCCATCTTGTCTGACTCTTGATCATTTTCACGAGTATGGCATCTGGTCCGCTGAACTGTCCAAGCTGCTTCTCCTCCTCGAGGCCCCATTGATGAATCGCAACGTTGTTGGTGATGCACTGCAACCAATCGTCCATACCATAGCTGAAGACTGGCTTGCTGTCAAACGCATCAAAGCTCCATCCTGTCATCCACTTCATGGCATTCCTCCATCGATGGAAAGATTGACGTAGTTCATCACCTTCAGGGGAGATAGCATCAACACCAAACCATCGCTGGATCCATGGAAGCCCCTCTCGCCATGCTTGATCCCTCAGACCCCGTTGCCTGTTTAACGCTTCCGGTAACTGGTTCACCATTCTCGACAATCTGCCAGCCCATATAGTTTGCTTATGTATCATCATTTGCAGTGTGTCATGGCCGTGAATCGGTGGCAGAGTCTGCGGTTGCGCAAACTGTAGCAGGAATTTGCCTCCTGGCCGCGGCACCCCTTTCGAGACATCGAGATCCACCTCCTGGGCCAGCATCCGGGCCCATTTCAAGATCATGTCTTGATCCCGATCGCGCGGTAATGACCTTGGCTGTCGCCTCCGTCGTCGCGATCCTTCAGTTGGGGCTTTGGCATCATAATTGGCGTTGAATCTGGACGTTTCGGGGCTCATCACTGTGGCTTTGGAATGGAATTTCCGGGGGATTGGCTCATTCTGGAAACATAGGCCATGTGCCGAATCCGAGTACTTCTTGAATATTTTGGTTGCTCTTGTAAAGACATCGGATCCGCCTTCATCTTTGTGGGATATGTCGACGTACTCCTGGTGGAACATGAAGCAGTGAAGAATGCCGCAATGGAAATCTGTGTTGTAAGTCGGAGATTTCCTCAGTTTCGGCCAGATCATGCGTTTGAAGAACCACTTCTCCGCCTGATCCAGAGGCCGGAAGACATACAATTGATTGGATTGCGAATTGTATAAATATCTTGAAGTAACGTATAAGGCTGAGTGTTTATCACGCGGCAGTAGATTGTTGTATTCCACAAGACGTACGAGTTGCAGTTTGCTGACTTGAGCAGTGCCATCATCGACATGGTGCTTGATCACAACGTGGCTCTCGTTCATTCTGGGATTGTTAGAGGAGACCAACCTACTCAATCGTGGCAACATTCAGGTAGGGTAATCGAAGAAAGGGACGAACAGAAACACACCTGGGAGCAGCGTGGGGGATATGAAGGTACTAATTTGAGTATGTAGGTAGCCAACCCACCACATCAGTCTTGTTCTGCCCTGATCATCAAAGTACATGTACTTATCGATCCAGCCCGGCCATGCCGATCGACCCCAACCCCAACCTCAGCCTCAGTCACTGCCCCTCATTCATGGGCGATGTTTGCCGGCTTTGCTCGGCCCAATTGATGTTTCCTTTCTTTAATACCCCAATTTACTCAGAAAGTTCCAAGGGTCCTCTCGGGGTGTTTGGTTGAGGTAACGCTGAAGGGGCGATGCGGGTGCAGCCATGGAATCATGTGTCTTCTCGCCCTGATCAGGCCTGGTTATGTTCGGTGAAGTCATGATGTGCGTTGCTGCATGTCACGAAAGGATGCGATGCGACTAGTTGCAACTTTCAAGTAAGATATGCGGCAGTGATTCACCTGGGAAATGGCAATGCGTACTGCGCGTACTGTGAAAATCAATGTTCAGCTGGCTTGGGAGTTCAATGGAAATTGTCTTTGGCCATATGGTGCTCCTATTCCTTCAATTTCTTGTTGAAAACTCCGTCTTTATACCATTTCTCGATAGGGATTTCGCCCGAATGTTTGAACAAATTCCACGACGACTCCGTAATATCAGGAAGCTTCACATGCCCTTTAGATCACGTATACTGATAGGTGGCCCCTTGCAGTTCCACCCAGCAGGAGGAAACTCACAATAGCCGTTGGTGGCCCCAGGGGAAGGCATCCATATTAGTGAGATGCTGTTGAAGTGGTTGGTGGCCCCAACTCAACATTTGGCTGCATACCGACTCCGTGGGGAGATAACATGGGGGCGAAGGGGCCACCAATCGTACTTCGTGACTACATGCGTTCTGCTGCTTATCTACGTCTAGTAGCCAGTAGGCTGTGTAGAGCCCCGGTACTGCACAGCCAGTCCTTTCCTGGGGGTGGCTGCATTTGATTGGCGGCCCCTTTGGTGGCGTACTCCAGTTCGGCTTTGCTTCACAGTCGGATGATGTACTGGTACATTTCTCGAGATGGTAGGGCAACCCAATGTTTTTATTCAAATGCTCCTGATTTCCCACACTTGCGAAAATAATCGCTCTGTTCTCTCCATCGTTCTATTTGCGGTGCGCCAGCGTACATTTTTGGTACGCTGGGAGCTGCCACCTTTCTACACATATTTGTTTCATCATCAACTGGTGTTAACATTGCTTATTGCCATATCTTCACATTCTCCAAATTGTGGTTTATTCCACGACGACAGGTTACAGGCCCCAATTCTAAGATTCTTGAGGCCCCGGATCCGGGGCGTCAACAATTTCTGAAAGCCAAGATGATCATCACATAAGTCCAGAAGTCCTTGAGGACGCAAGGCTTCATGAATGGTTCTTCCCTGGCAGCGGCGGCGGGCTCGATGTCGGGAATGTATTGGAATATGATGCTACATGGCAAAGTCAGGTGCAACTGGCACCTGGCTTCGACACCGTATCCTATAACGTGCATTCTACCTCGCCCGCCCCGTGTCGATATCCAATTTTGTCCTCGAGTTCAAATTCGCCTTATTCGTTCTTTCCAAACCCGATTTCATCGTTATGTTCAAGCATAAGTCCGGCCGACGGTATTGGTTCGCCTTCGAACCTCTCCTTCGGTGGTCCTCAATCGTCCTTCACGCTCAGCTCAGGGGTACTCGACAGCGCACCTATGTATGCATACAACACGAACATTGCCCAAGACTCTCATGCAATTAGTAATGGATGCCATTGGCCCAACGTCCAGATGAATTTCACAAGCGTCGCACCGCACGTGACTCTCGATACACAGGCTCCTCTTCAAGGGCAGAGCGTTTTGACAACGCCTGCATTGTCTTTCTCTTACGTGCCCGAAACCCCGGACGCATACGCAACCCCCCTGACGCCGACGCCAGTGTCACAGGTTATCCCAGGCTCGCCGCTTACATCACTGAACAACCCATCTCTAAAACCGGAAGAGCACGTTTCGAAGTCTTCTTGTGCACCGGGAGCGAGACCCCAGCACCCTTTGAGCCGTCAACAAGATCAGAGGACCAAACAGAGGATTCCTCAATTGGTGGCATCTTTCAATTGTCCCGAGTGTCAGGCCCCTTTCAGGAGCGACAAAGAGAGAAGGTCAGTGCCACATTTAGATGCAAAATACATCTGCACATCAAACTCACTATTTTCCTAGACGGCATGCGGCTCGAGAGCACCCTCTGAAACCTTTTGCCTGTACTCTTGAAGGATGCCGGCAGTCATTTTCGCTAAAGAAGGACCTGGCAAGGCACCTAAAGAGCAAAGCACATTCTGATACAATGACACCACCAATCTTTGAATGCGCCTGCGGGTTCACTGGAACCCGCAAAGATCACTATCGCCGCCATCTCAGAGCGTGTCATGCCCATTTGGAGTCGAACCGCAGCGGGTGGTACACATGTGCCTGTGGACGACCAGATCAGGCGCAGAGTTCTCACTTGGACCACCTCAGTGGTTGCAGAGCATAGGACTTATCCACCGAACAATATTTACTTGAACACATCGACTTGGGGTGAAAAACGAAACAGAAAGATTGGAAAATAAACAGGAAGCATATCAACTCGTACGAAAATGGTATTTCCTGTGGCTCGAACGACGAATCTGGACGAGACAGCACAAGGGTTTGCCTTTTGTGGCTACGCTCCTAAGGATCTCTCAAATGAGATGATCTTGTCACCATCAACAATGTCCCGATCCATCCTTTATCAACTGATACTACGATTACTCGAGCGCATTTCCTATGTACGGGGATACTAACGACGTGTGGGAAGCGTTTGGTACCTCGCAAAACGAAAAAATCAAAAAAAAAAAAAAAAAAAAAAAAAGAACCTCAGCGATTGCTCCTCTCCACCGACCGACGAAAGATGATCTGCATAAGAGAAGAGGGGCAATGAATACAAGCGTGCATATCGTTGGTAAGTGGCTGGTATTCGTGTATTTTTTTTCTTTTCTTTTTCTTAATTTTCGTAGTCATGAGAATCGGCCGAAAAGGCAATGGGCGGCAGGACGGTTGGTTGTGTAAGTAGGTACCAACGGGAAAACTCCAACCTCCCAGTCCCCATGGAGCAAGCACATGGAAAGCCTGCCAGCCGCTGCACGACAACGGGTCATGGTGGGGTCATTCAGTCATAACGCACCGGCCGGATCCTGCCATTGCGTCTACCCTGCTCCCGCTGAGATTGCAAAATCCCGAGTCGACCCGCCCGTCGCAGATTCGTACCATGTTGTTGATAATCCAGATGACATGTATGGTTCGACTCTCGTCGTGCAAGTGGCAAGTAAGCCTTACTTCGTAGTAGTAAGCTGACCCGACTCAACTCAAACGGCAGCTCTCAACCCCACAGCAGACGAACATTCCATGGTGAGATCGTGGGGGATGCGAGTTCGACAGACGGAGATCGTAGGGCAAAACCCACTGAATAGCAGCAGTTCGCATTCCTGCAGCCTGCTCTTTTCGGCAAGGGTTCTCGGAAGGTCGGAGGCTATCGTGACAATCCGAAGCCGAAGAAAATCCTGACGGAATATCTCGGCCCAGTTCTCTCCCTGTTGTAGTCGGGCAGGGAGTTGTAGACGGCAGATATGATTTTACAGGTACATATCTTGAGTTGAGCGTACCACTTTTCATGTGCAGGATAAGATACCCTATTTGGACATGGCCAAGCGCAGGGGTTCCTCATTGTTTATCAGTGGCCAAAGATCGTATCCCGAGTGTTCCTGGCCCGGCTGGGCTGAGGCCGCTTTAGCGGATTTGCGTCTGTTTATCATGTTGATTTGCTGTGGTGACTTCGTATTCCAATTATGGTGGTCTGCGATACGTGGAGTTTTGTTCGCTGCACAGGCTTCTAAGTCAAATATTACGCGTCACATTCCTGCCGTGTGTGCCTATACGGCCAATGAAGGTAAACCGGTCTCCTACAGCTGGTTGGACGACCTGTCCTGTCATGTATTGCGACTGTGATGACCAGATTTGACGCAAACTTTGATACTTTGATCATCACCATACAAGCTGTTGTTTCGTGACAACAGCCATGCTCGATGTCACATATAAAATGTAGGGTAGCAGACCTCTACATGGACATTAATCTAATGGAACCAGGAATTCATCTGGGAGGCGGGAGGGGGCATGCAGCGAGGCCAATACCGTTTGCAGTGGAGGGACACTATGACTGGATCACTTTTTTTTTTTTTTTTTTGGAGAGATACAGCGTGGAAACGAGATAGGATGTTCCACGTCACTGTTTTATCTGCGTTTGCATCTTTGATGTTGATTAGATCGGAGCAGAACATCAGGCAGTTAAGAATGGACGCTTCCCTCGAGCGTCTCGTGAGAGAGGAAAAGGGGGTTGGCATCGTCCATCAATCTAGACCAAGAGACCATTATATCCCACCTCAGAACTCTCTTTAGCGACATTCGTACTGTATTACCTGTGTCGATAAATCCCGAAGATGACCAAAAAACAAAACAAGAAGCTTGTAATTGTTAAACAATGGAACGAGTACTTCCAAAACGATTCCCTCGAAAACTGGCAGAGGCTCATGAAGGACCTCGGGCTAGAAGGGGAGTTTCGCAGCAAAAACCAATGCAGGAACGTAAGTCAACTGCCATGCCCAGATCATATTGGAATCGATAGTTGACACTCCCCTCCGCTTGGCCCCTCTCGGAATTAGGCTCTGAAGAGAGTATGGGTTAACATCTACGACTTCCTCGAGGCTGTGAAGGCTGGCAGGCTTGTAAACCGGTTCGCAAATGAAGCCTCGCTTAGTCGCTACACGCAGCAGACGGCCAGGATATTTCCAAAGAAGCACGTCACGAAAGGCAGTCCCCTGGCAAGCTTGATGGCGCACATTTTCCGGTAGACGGCTGCGCATAGTGAAATGGCTCATGAAAATCTTGTCAGGGGGGTATCGGAAAGCGAATACATAAAAAGTAGGAGGCGTAGTTGGAAAATATTTCTTGAGATAGATCATAATAGGGTATTCTTTCGTCTAGCTTCTAATTTCCCACAGCCTGATCTTTCCATTGTCGTTGCCAACCGCAAGCTTGTCGCTGTCCTTGGAGAAGGCCACGCACTTTATACGACCTAGCGGTGTGTTTGCAGTCGGCCAGTTACGGAAGACTGTGCAGCTTGGCATGTGAGCAAGTCTGAAGTTGTCTGTCTTGTGTTTGGAGCCAAATGCCAATATCTGTCCATCAGGGCTGAAGGTAAGAATGGTGACCGGCGTCGTGAGCTGCATAAAGCTCTTGGTGGGCTCTGGCCGTTCCTTCAGACTCAGCTCATCGTCGTCTGAAGGCAAGATCAGTGCTTGCCTATCGTAGACGTTCATCACACCAGTGTTGGATCCCACAGCCACCCATCTGTCTCCGCCAAGTAGCTCGGGGCCCTTGTGACCACCAAGCGCTATGGCAGTGCCGCCAACAGAGCCCTCATCGTTCCATATTCCTACAAATCTTCGAGAGGCCATGCTCCATTCTCCAATTTGGCCTGCCTTGCCGAGGATGGTCATACCATTGCCGTTCTTCCACCACTGGAAGTCGATGATGCCACCCCGACTATCTAAACGAGCCGCAGCGATCCATTGCATAGTGTTCACATTAAGTGTGTTGATAACACCGCCACCCTTTCTCGTGGAAGCAATCAGACCCAGATATCTACCACAGGGACTCAACTTGAACCGCTCCCAAGTCCTCTGTTCCAGATGGTGGCCCTGGATCTTGGATGTCCGCTGGATAGCGCCTGTAGGCATGTCCCACGAATGAATGAATCGCCTTCTACCGGCGAAGAAAATCTTGTCACCAGCAGGCAGCATGAATTCAGCGTGGCGTATCGGCACCTGCTTAACTTGCACCGAGGTGAGCAAAGGATTAGGTGTTGGATGCGCCGTCGGCGCTACGTGGTGAAGATATAGCATTGAGGATATGCTGGCCGAAAGGAGCACAGGGTATTCTGGATGAAAGCAGAGAGCAGTGACCTCAGACTATTTTTGGAGTTAGCAAATTCTTGAGGTTTTGCGGTCGGACCATAATATGATCATGATTTCCTTACCTTATGGCTGTCAGCCATGTCTCGGGACCGCTGGATATCAATGACCTCAGGTCTAAGAATCTTCGCGCGGCTAGACGGCCCCTTGAGCGAACTAGCATCGCGAAGAAATCTATCCAAAGGCAGGGCAGACAAGTCGCCGTCGTCCTCTTCATCGCTTTCGCCTAGTTCAGAATTGTCCGAGGCATCTGAAGCAGCAGATGACCTGCGGCGGCGCTTTGCCGGTCGTTCTTCTGACGCCTTGGCCCAGTTGGGCAGGGGGTTGAGCCGCAAGTACTGCTGCCGTAACCTCTGGGTGTACTCGGTGCCCGTGATAACGTCTTCGTCCTCGCCGAGTCGCAGCTTCCGCAGCTGAGTAGCGGTGGCCAGGGACACGGTCAGCCGCTCGTCGTCGCTATCGTGCCAGGCAGGAGGGTCTTTTTCGTCGGCGGGGGCAAGGGCAACATCTTTCGCGGGCGCAAGCACAAGGTCCTTGGACCCGGCCGGAGGAGCGTCGAAGAAGAACAGCTGCGCATCGTCGAGCTCTTCGTGGCCAGTACCGTCGTGCTCGGCATCACCAGATTCCAATTCGGCATCGTCGAAATCAAAGTCTTTTCGGAGTTGTTCCCGAAAGTTCTCGGTTTCGCCTAGGACAAAACGCTCGAGATCCTCTTCATCCGAGTCCTTGTCGTTCGGTACGAATTTGCGTTCTTCAGGTGCAGAGTCTTCACCACTATCGGAAGAGGAGGTGTCATCGTCTGCAGAGACGGACATCGCATCGACATCTTCCTCAGGGAGGCTTTTCTTTTGTGGCGGCGGCATTTTGTCTGGGTCGTGAACATTCGCGAGCTCTACGGTTGCAGATGTAAAAATTCAGACCGGTACACACAGTCGCAACTCAACTTTTTAGTGGGTCACAACTGGCTAACGATAAGGTACTGTGCAGGGGATCTGTAGTCTCCACTTTACCCAGATAGACGATAATCAGCTATAAACCGATTTCGAACTGCTATACACTGTACATCGCCCTTCATTGGTTCAGTGAGGTTTGTCGAGTCGGTCTACAAAATCCAGTAAAAGAGGCAGCCGATCACCGAAGCCTGCTGGGATAAACCATGTTCAGGAAGACGATATCCGGCTATTATGTTCGGAGGTATTCCGGTGTAACCACTGATGCCATGAAGAACGATGAGAGAAGCTGTAATAGAATGAGATGCTGCTGCACAGGGATTCGGAAACTTCAGAGAAGTGCATGCAAGATGATAAAAGGTATCAAGGCCCGTCCATTTTGTATGCTAGGCAAGTATTTTGTGGGAGTAGAGAGCCCAACTATGAGTAAACCGATAATCTGTCCGCAAACATCCTAAACTCCATGAATACATGCGTATGGTTGTCTGTGTTTCATACGCAACAACATCCCTGACATCAATCACGTCTCCCATAACGTCATTTAAAGAGTGACAACTCGAACTTCACCCATGTGGCAGCGATGACCTATGTTGGTTTCGGGGTGGCAGATGCCAGTCCTGAAAACATAGTTCATGCCTACAGCTCAATGATCAGGGCATCTCCGCTCAAAACTCGGTGAGCTCCATCGCCCCAAAGGCCGAGCACAGCCATCGTGAAGCCGACACCAGCAAGGGCGGTCTGCATGAACTGGTTCTTGACAAATAGCTCGACCTCGCTGCGTACCTCCTCACCGTTGGTATCCTCGTCCAGCTCCTCGCCGCTCGCACTCAGCGCACCCTCGTCGCTGTGGGAGTCGCCCAGCACCTCGTAGCTAGCCTCCATGCGGCGCGCGGCTTGCTTCTCCTTGCGAGCGGTGGCGGCGGCAGCTCTGCGTTTCCGAGCGGCGCGGGAGGAAGGGTCGGACGAGGAGGCGGTTCCGAAGAGGCTCGGGGTGACGTAGTCGGTAAGCTTGGTGCCGAGGACGAAGAGCGAGGTGTAGAGCAGGTACGGGTGGCGGTATCCGCGCGGCGACAGCGTGAAGGCGAGGAGGAAGGCAGAGCCTGCCACGCCGGTCAAAGCATTGAGATGGGTGGTCGCGGTCGTTTTGAGGCCGCTGAAGACTTTGGCGGCCGATGAGGCGGATGGGAGGTCGAGAAGAGAGGGGATGGTCAAGGTAGACAACGTATATGAGACGCCCTGTCAAGTCGTGTTAGAATCCATCATGCATAATGGAAAAATCTCCCCAAACACCATCCCACACGCATGACCCCCGAAAAGCAATGAAACCGATTAGTTCTGTTGCCGGGTGCGCGAGTGCGAGATCGTCCAGAGAGTCATGCGGTTGGAGGGGCCGAACCCAAGGTGGAGGTGTCGATTCAACACGATGGAATGCGAGAGCAACTGACTGTAAGCAGGCCGAGGGAGACGGTTCCCACGAACTTGAGGACCGACACCTTAGTCGTGGCCATAGTTGATGCGTTTCTATGCTGATGAACCGAAGTGTGGTGGAAGTTTGAGGGTTACGATGCGGCTAGATGAATGTCGCATAAGGTGAAGTGAAAGATTGGGCGTGGTGAGGGAGCTTGGGCTACATACAAGTGGGTGGGAATGGGCGGGCGGCAACGCGGGCGGGCTACTTTACGTTGCGTCACTATTTTAGGTATCGACCAGCCAGCCAACCAACAACTGTCACTCCCACAAAGTATGAAGTATATTTGTTATCTACCTAGCCATACGCCTCAACTGCATACTGTCAGCGAGTACTGTACCCGGGTAAAATGCCCTCAGATGTTAGGATGTATTTTATGTTTCATTATATACAACATTCCAGGATCCTACAACTTAGTGCCGTCCATATAGAAAAAGTTACTGCTTCCTTTATTATCCCAATGTCAGGTCGGTATTGGCCAAGGGTTATACCAAAACTATCACAGTTTTGTCCGATTATACCGTTGATCTGGCGCTGTGCTAAGCTATATTATGATCCTGAAGTGTTCTACCTACTCCAGCAAGTCTACATGACTGTTCATATAATAGAATACAACCAAGAATCGCATTTGACATTTTATTACTTAATTCTGTTTATTGATGGATTGATTTGAAGACACTACGCTAATCCACTGCTCGCTGGAGAAAGTCTGGGGAAGCCAATCACACTTGTCCCGCATCCGAAAACGAACTCCTCGCTCTACATACACCCAAGCCACCTGCAAGCTGAGGTAGGTTAGTTGATGGTCACATCAATGTCTGCTAGCTCTCGGCATTCCTCGAGCAGCTGCAACCGAGGTCTGCTATGTTTGCCAGCTCTTGGTGCGTATGGGATCCCTTTTCTCGTCAATTTCGACCTGAAGCGGAAGAGGAATTCTTCTCGTCGTCCATGACAAAAAGCCACAGGGAGGTTCATCAATGTTTCATTAAAACAAGTCCATCAGAATATGCAAGCAAGGGCGGCTCAGGAGTGCAGCCGAGGTACTGTAGTAGTGGTGGTACACTGTATTAGTTGCATCCGGCCAGCCCACTATTTTTCTCCAACCGCGATCTGAGTTTGGTCACCAGTTCGCCTCGGAGATTCAGACCCTGGATGGAGACTGGAGACTGGAGACTGGAGAACATCAATGCTGAACGGCCAAATAGCCCTGATATCATTAGTGAAATCCCGATACTTACCTCTTACTTTTCGTGTTCTGCCGTCCTATCTTATTGTTCTTTGCAACCATCTGACTCAACCACCAAAGATTCATCTCGGCCCCCCGTGGAAGCAGCGTCAACATCCATCCGGGCTGCTGTGGTTCGCTTGATTCCGAAACCCAAATCGCCGCTACCACGCTTGTTCCCGCCGCATTCCACTTCCGCAACACCCCTCCCCGTCTTTCGTATATACCACCAAGGACTTTAAAATGCCGGTCCCTAGGTCACAATATCTCAGCACCGTATGGAAGGATGGCATCTTTGGTAAGCCGTTATTTCTCCCAACACCGAGTCTCTAAAATGTACTAATCCATGTGCACAGAGGGTCGAGTTGCCTTCGTTACCGGAGGCGCTGGCAGTATCTGCAGCGCTCAAACCCGGGCTCTCGTGCACTTGGGTGCAAATGCTTGTATCATTGGGCGCAACGTAGAGAAGACCGAGGCTGCCGCTCGAGACATTGCCACTGTCCGGGAGGGCGCAAAAGTTCTGGGCATCGGCGGTTGTGACGTCCGTGATGTGAGTCTTGGCCAAAACTTCACTTACAGGAGCTGCCATGACTGACCAAACATAGCCCGAGAGCCTAAGGAAGGCCGCGGAGCAATGTGTTAAAGAGCTCGGCGCCATCGATTTTGTCATGTACGTCTATGCATCCAAGCTTTGCTTCTGTTGTAAATATACCTACTAACACGTAATCGTTTCTGCAGTGCCGGTGCAGCTGGTAATTTCGTAGCACCCATCTCGGCTTTGACACCCAATGGGTTCAAGACGGTGATCGACATTGATGTAATTGGTACCTACAACACAGTCAAGGCGACGATGCCGTATCTCATCGAATCAGCAACAAGGAATCGAAACCTGGAGGCCGTCGATATGCTAACGGGCGGGCGCATCATCTACATCTCGGCTAACTTCCACTACACGGGCATGCCGTTGCAGGCGCACGTATCCGCTGCTAAGGCGGCTATCGATGCGCTCATGGCCTCTGTCAGCCTTGAGTACGGGCCCTACGGCGTGACATCCAACGTCATCGCCCCTGGCGCCATTGAGGGTACCGAAGGGATGGCCCGACTAGCGAGCAGCAAGACAAGCAATGCAGACAAGGCGAGCTCAGTGCCCCTGGGGCGTTGGGGCACCTGCCGCGATATCTGCGACGCCACGGTGTACCTGTTCTCCGATGCGGGCTCGCACGTCAACGGCGAGCTTCTGGTAGTCGACGGAGGCTCGTGGCGCCTGAAGGGTGGCTACGCTGTCGGCCTGGAGGCGAACATGAAATACCCCGACTTCTTGCTCAAGGGGGAGTTCTCGCCAAACTTGAAGGACGGTAGGGGAGAGAAGTCCAAGCTATAAGTGCATGGATTCCTATTGGTTAATGATGTTGAATAATGAGGCTCCTCGCTTTGGGCATAGCGATGGTGTTCTTTTAATTTGGGAATAATATGTCGAGTCAAACTGGATCGGATACATACGATTACATTTACACGTATGTTGGTGACCTCGCATGCTATATGGTTTTTGATTTATTCACCAGGAACACTTACGATTCTTCGTGAACAATTAATAATTCATTAAGTAATGTATAATTAAGAACGAGGTGCGCTGCTATTGTATCGTGTAAATGTTGTATGTGTTTCTACAGCTTTGACCCCATATAGGCCATTTCCAAATGTTCTTAACACTTTGCGGGGTGTGGGTTGGCTTGCAAGTATACGAACGACCGTCTGGTATATTTGTGCTGGTCGAAGAAGATCCTAACCCCGTGTAGACCATTGTTTTCAATTTCCACCTCAAGTCTACTTTTCCTCAGGCACAAGTACGGTGCTTCCATCAGTCTCGGGCGATGTCTTGTCGCGGCCCTCGTAGTGCTTGTCCGCATCCTTGACGACCTGTCGCCCACTGAAGTTGGTCATGATGTTTGCACCCTTGGACCGAGCCCGGTAGCTGTACCAGTGAGGCAAGGCGCGCAGCATCTGCAGAGCGGCGCCGAACTTCGGGGTGATGATCTGGCCGGAGCGGCCGGTGAAGATCTGGGAGACGATGGCGTCGGCGACGGACTCGGGCTCGAGGGCGGGCACGAGGAAGGGCGCCTCGTTGTGGTAGCCCGTGAACAGGGCCGTCTTGGTGTACCCCTGGTTGACGAGGACGGTGCGCACGCGGGGCGCGTTGTACCGCGTCTTGAGCTCGGCCGCGAGCCCCTCGTGGAACGAGGCCGCCGCTGCCTTGGACGCGCCGTAGTCCACCATGTTGGGCACCGTCATCCAGGCCGCGTAGCTGGCCACCGTCACCACCATGCCGTGGTCGCGCTTCACCATGGCGGGCAGGAACTCGTGCACCGTGTAGAAGTGCGCGAAGACGTTGACGTCGAAGGTCAGCTTCAGGTCCCGCTCCGTCGTGCCAAGGATCGTCTTGCCCCGCGCGATGCCCGCGTTGTTCACCAGGATCGTGGGGTCGCCCACGTCGGCGCGGATCTTGGCGGCCACCTCTTTGACGTCGGTCACCGAGGTCAGGTCGCACTTGTAGTAGTGAACCTCGGGTCCTGTGTGGCTGTGTCAGTAGTCGAGCTCCGTTTTGTGCATGTAGACAACAAGCCAGGCAGTATAGACCAGGCTCTCCTCGAATTCGACATTTTTCGTAGCTCGCACTTACCGGTCTCGAAGGACATTGGTTGGATGTCCAGTACTACGACCTTGACGCCTCGCTCGGCCAGAAGTTGCACAACATGTCCACCGATTCCGCCTGCGCCTCCCGTCACCACGGCGATCTCGTTAGGCCAGTCGTATGTGTCGCTTGCGAAGTTGTTGACCACCCTCTCCGAGAACTTGGCGCTCAACCACTTAGCCAGACCAAAGTACAGCAGGGTCTTGAGCCGCGAGAAGGCCAATGGGTGCAGTATGGACAGGTCCTCGCCCTTCTTGGTGAAGCGGGCGGCCAGGATGAGCGGCAGCAGGCAAGCCGGGTTCAGCACCGTCTTGCCCAGGAGGCCCAAAATGGGGTCCGCAGTGAGGCCCTCGCGAGGCAGCCATCCATTGTGAACGGGCATCTTGCTTTCCTATCACCCCAGAATGGATGGGCCCAGGACTAATATAGTGCTGGCTGCGTGACGACTTTCGTAGTTAGGACCAGAGGGGTATGTGAGAATATCGATATCGAATATTGAAGGAGAAAATATGTGTGTCTCTTTACCTCCAGCACAGAGAGCTGATGCAGGGACTGTTCTAGTTAAGTGATTTCCACAACCGACCAGGAGCTCGACCTGGTACTTCACGAGTGCCGAGGCATACCCCGGATCTCTCTGGACTTGCATAGCAACTTGGTGCGGGGATGTTGGAGAAAGAGGCGATGCTCTGCGATCTCATTGCCGTTTCGGGATCTTTGGCAAGGGGAAAGCCCCGCACGAACTCTTGGTATGATTCCACATAAGCAATGGACCTTTAACATTGGCATGTGTGTCTGCTTCATCATCCTCTGCTGTTCAGGGACGGGCATAAACATAGGAAGTCATCTCTGCATCGGGAAAATATCTAGGGGTCTAGGCGTGCTGCAATAACACCACCACCACCGTGTGATGTTTTGCCCGAACTCTCAGAATTTAGTTCACTTAAGCTTAATATACAGTACTAATACGAGTCAACCTACTCTGCGTACCAAAGAAAGGGATCAGAACCTCAATGGCAGTACCAGTACAATAGATGTGATGTTGCATAGATGAGTGCAATCCCGAGCCAATAGCCGTATACCTGGACCACTTGTCTTGCGAGCACCCCACCGCTAGTGCGGATGCATGTAGTAGTATGCATGCTGCCAGGGGAAGCGTACTTCCCCTATGTAAGTGATCCATTAGTCACCATCGATCGAATATAACCTTAACTACTTTATTTGTGAGGTACTCCGTGTATACGTTTATATATAAAAGACCTGCCGCCGAGGGTATCATCAAGTAAACACCATGAAAACCAAACAGGTAGCAGCAAGCCAGCTTGCTGTCCTGCTCGAACTTGGCGAGCCCAGGCCACCACCAAGTCCGTTCTGGCCAGTCATCCCCGTTTGTTCGATCTGCGTAGCATCCCCTGGCGCAAACAAGATGCCAACGGCGTTGGCCGATGTGGCGTCGATCTCTTCTGGCGTGAGAAGCCGGTTGTTAACCGAATCGCACGGGGGGTTGAGGCCGGTGAAGTCGATCTTGTTCGTGACTGATATCGGCACGTCAAAGATGGTATAGTGATCTTCTCCATTTAGGCGGAAGCTCTGTCGGATCGAGACCTATAGGCACACACACAAACACACATTAACATTAGCGCAGGAGAGGCTGTCCCTGCTACCCTGGGCTAACCTACATTGTACGCCCCCCGGTCACTATCCGAAGATTTAGGTTGACCATCGCCTACTAAACACTCGGGCCAATGCCACTTGACGTGCTTCACGGTGCTGCCAGGCTCCGACATCATAATGTCTCCGAGGGTGGCACCCCCGCCTGTCTCGGTGCCGTTCGTGATGGTGAAGTTCCGGCCCGTGTCATAGCTGTACATGAAGATGCTAATGTTATGGATCTGGCTGGGGCTGTCGGCGCCGTACGGCGGCAACTTGAGCTTGCCATTGGCTGAAACGTCGAGTGCTACCTCGATGGTATCTAGTCGTCGCGTGTTATTGGGTGTGACGGATAATTATCCAGGGCGACTCCCAGTCCGGGATACTACTTACCACCGCCGAGCGGCGTTCCGGGCTGCGGCGCATCTAGTATGGCGAAGCCGGGGGTGAAGATCTGGCCATTGGAGATGGTGAAGCTTAGGGCCAGGGATTGCGATGCCAACAGAAGAAACGACAGTATTTGCGGATGGGTCTTCATCGAGTCGAGGTTTGTATGAGAATGCCTCAACCCAGCAGCGTATGGTGTATAATTAGAAAGTAAAGACGATGTTTAGCAACAAACTTTAACGTATTACACAGGCTAAAACAAGCAAAACGACCACAGTCTGGGAGGATATGTCAAATGCGTATCACTGAGGGAGTTTGTTGCTCAAATAGATCGAACCATGGAAAAGCGGCACACTGTCGTCAATCTCGTTTATTTGGTTTTCCGGGCCCTGTTGGTAATTATGCGCCAATCCTTCGGAAACGCAAGGGCCGGAACATCACGATTCAAGGGGCATTGTTGGTGTCAGAACTGTCTACATATGTATTTTCAAAGTGACGTACGGTCTCTCATGCAAACCTGTATGAGGATAGAAGCAAGGCAGACAGACAGACAGGCAGACGGTGAATGGCTGTTTATCATGATGGGTTGCATCGAAAAAACAGGTAAGCTACCCTCCCAACTGTTCAATGCCCTTAGGCAGGCTGTCATCTGATCTTTTATCAGCACAGTACGACGTACCTTCTTTTCAGCTCGAGTGAATGAGTGAATGACCCCCGTCTGATTGAGTGCAATGGCCATGAGATTCCGCTGGAGTTTCAGTTTGAAGAAGGGGGGCTTAGCACAGACCATCTCGGAATTCCCAGTGACATTTCATTCCGTAGCGGGGCAACGGGGCTACTGCAATCGGACTTCGCACTTGGTGCCATGTCGGAATGAAGCCGACATCGGGAAATCTCAACTTCGAACCGAGGGACGACGATGCCGATTGAGGCTTAAGACCACAGACGGGACATCTCCTATCAATTTCGTCCGCCGCACAACTTGCCAAGTCACGCCACCTGCTCCTGGGAGGTATAAAACCAAGCCGTCTTCAGGCAATACCACTGTACATCTCGAGCCGACCAAGACCAACAAGTGCTGATATATATTGGACCTACTCGCGACTAAACATCGCCTTATCTACTCACTTGTACAGTTTATTCGAGACAGCGGACCATCCAGATACACCAACATGAGGCGTGTATGGAACTGCGCCGGGCAGTGCACCCGCATTCGCCAACCCGTCCGGCCAACATCAGTAACCAATAAACTGAGGCCATTGCAGACCGCCGCGTCCTTGTCAACGTCTGCTTCGTACCGCAGTTCGGGCCAGCTTGGTGCTCTCCAGAAACTATTAAAGGTCTCGGAAGAGGTGACTGATGCTTTGGCAACGAACAAGCCCGTGGTAGCTCTGGAGACGACTATCTACACCCACGGCGCATTGGGCGAACTTGACCTAGAAAGCGTCGTGCGGCGTAATGGAGGCGTGCCTGCTGTTGTGGGCATCCTCGAAGGGGTGCCGACTGTAGGCTTGACACCCGATGAGGTGGCTCACATGGTCGCGAACTCACCCCGGAAGGTATCGCGTAGGGATATTGCATATGCTGTTGGCATGGTAAGTCGATCCTTTTGCACTGCCTCTGCACAAGTGGAAATCCCCGACTCATATATCACACCCTGAAATAGGGCATGACGGGCCAAAGAATCAACGGTGGCACAACAATTGCTGGCACCACAGTCCTGGCACGACTGGCAGGTATCCGAGTTTTTGGCACGGGGGGGTTGGGTGGTGTCCACCGCGGCGGGCAGGATACGATGGATGTATCGGCAGATCTGACAGAACTGGGACGCACTCGTATGGCCGTCGTCAGCAGCGGCTGCAAGG